>JBBMOI010000013.1:17497500-17775000 GCA_038088405.1 Porites divaricata
ATCGATGGAGGTAAGCATGTTTTAGCTATGTTTTTAAACTATGAATTATTTTGAATGAATAATAAAACAATTTTGAATTCGGCTTTCGTGTCATATGAAGAATTATGGAGATCTCGGAGGGTGTTATCCGCCGTTAACACGCTCCTCGATCTCCATAATTCTTCATAAGATACTCCCGCAGCCTCATTCATTAATTGTTAATTATTATTCATTCAAAATATTTCCTCAATTCTGATTGGCTAAAAGCACACGCATAATTCCCCATAACCAGTTACTGATGACCAAATTCGGAAGAATTTTTTGTTTACCGAGGAAATGACATCAAAAATGCAGCCTTCTACAGGTTAATGAACCGCTAACCGAGAAGACCTGGGCACGAGGCCTCCCAGCATAAAAAATTTGTTGAGGAACCCCCGGTCTTTGTTACCCCTAATTAATTCCAAGGGATTTCTGTTAAGGTGACTAAACTTACTGTACAGCATTTAAAAACATTGTCTTGTCTTTCAAATTTTACACATTTGTTTAAAGATGGTCATCGCTGGCTCATGGATCCTGGCATTGATTCTTCAACTTCGGGAGTACGGCAAAAAAGTGGTTGACAACTCGTGTGTTTATGTGTGGTCTGAAGATTTTGTGAACTCCTTTAGTTTGATATGGCATAGCTTCGTGGTTGTTTCATGTATCATTCTGGCTGGGTTGTACTCGAGAGTCGTCCATACGTTGTGGTTTAGACGTAATGATCATGATGACATAACACACCATCAACAGGTATGGATTAATAGATATGCCTGAAAATTTAGTTGTGTGCTCCGCGACATTATGATAGAACTTGGTCACGTGCTTAAATACCCCTTAGCAACACGCCCGGGTGATCAGCTCATCGAAGAGGAGGGGGGGTGGTTCATTTCGATCACGAAGCGTTGAGTGCGATCCTAATTAAAAGTATTCTGTTTAAGATCAACCGAAATAACTGGACTAGGATGGCTTCGTTCAATGGCACTCAAACGGCTTTGAGATCAGAAAGAACGCTTGCCGGATGGCTTACCATTCAGCAAGCCTTTGCTATGTTGTATCCAAGCACGTGATCGACTTCTGTAAAGAGCCTATTTTGCTACAAAATGTATGTCTTATTATTACGCGTCAGTTTATTTTACGTATATATTGTATCTACCCTCAGCCAATAATAACCCACCCAACCTCGCCTCCAATAAACCACAAGTAAATGGCACCAAAACCTTAAATGGGTCCTCATCTTCCTTGAAGTCCCAGCAACGATGACAAAGAAATTTCATTCTTAATTTAAGTTGAAATTTGGCTACAATTCCGAGTTCCCTTGGTTGTAGGCTTTAGTTAGCTATGTCTCAAGTACGAACAGTTTTCAAGTCTACTTTCCGTATAAACTTAACAGTGTAATTATCTCCCGTGTGCAGGGTGTGTTGAAGGTTCGCAAGCGAGTCACTTTGACTGTGGTAATCATAAGTGCTATATTTGCTGTTTCCTGGGGTGCACATTCCCTACTCCATGTCTTGGATGACATTGGTTCGTACAAGCTCAGCCCAATTGCAATTCCCATTTCTCATGTGATGATTATGCTCAATTCCGCCATCAATCCGTTTGCTTACGCTCTGATAAACCAGCGTTTCAGGGACAAGATGAAAGGAATGTTCTGCTGCATTTCAGCGAAGGTCCATTCTGACAGCGAACTACAGGTCAAAAGTATGTCTCGTCCGCCCAACAACTCAGAACAATCAAGCCTTCCGACATCATGAGGTCGATCAGCGCAAATTCCCACACATTTTGTGTGTTTTTACTTACAAGCCACGGCAAGTAGTTTTGTCTGGAATTTCCCTCGCGGAATGCCATGATGGTTTCTAAATGATGGCTTCTCGACGTACGATATTTTAACGTCTTCGGGGAAAATTCAATCTGCAGACTTAAAGAAACTGTTACTGTTTCTTATTTATTAATCTTTTAACGAAAATCATGTTAACAAGGAATTATGAAATGATAGTGAAATGATAAGCAGAGTTAATAGCTCACGTTCGATATATCAATATTCCAACATGACTCCGAGTTTTCTTTTTGTTCAAGTCTCTTCTGAGAATTGCGTTAGATGCATCGTAAAATAAGGACTTATACCTTTGTACTGCTGGTTAGTCGCCTTTTTGAATCAAAGCCTTTTTGTTTAAAATTCAAGAGGTCTTGATTCAGAAAAGTTTAGTCTAGCTGCTTTGGGTACTTTACATAACATATTACGTCATAAATTGTTTTGTGAAAAATATATATGAAAATAAATCATATAATTATGGGAACTGCTTGTACCTTATTCCTCCTTTCCCTTATTTATCATTTATTGATCCTCATTTATCTCTTGAGAAGTTAACAATTTCAAAGAGCTTCAAACACTCGTCGTTTAAAAATATTAGACGCATGTGTTTAAGATACCATTAAAAGTTACATGTAAGGATTTGCATTTATGAGTTTAAACTGCCTCGCGTGCGTGGTGGTAACAACTACAGCTTCCTTTTTTCTGTAAATACAGTGACGTCATTTACCATATACGGAAGATTTAGTTTGTGTTCGGTTTAAAACTTTGATGAAAGGAGTCACACTCCAACATTATTACTTTTTGTGTTAATGTAATGTTTGCAAAGCCTTCGCTACGTTAATTAAACGTTAAACGGTGAAAAAAGGCGAAAAAAGGATCATATTTTCAACTCAGGTATTTCAGTATATTTCTTTCAGTTTCCTTAAAGGTCTAATTGCGGACAATTTACGCTTACTTTTTACACAGTTTCGGACAAAAGCGATGGTTGATGATAAGAAATTGTATGCGTGTTAAAAACAAAGTTTCTAAAGGGCAACATTTAATAAAAGTTTTCTGTATATTATCTTGAGATCGATAATGTGACAGATCTTAAAACTTTCAATGATAAGTTCGTGCAAAAAGGTCTGCTAGTATCTGTCATGCGGTAACCTATATTGAAGAACTTCCTGAGTTATTGAAGACATGATAAAGCTATCTACTGACTATTGCTCTTGCTGACAGTACTAAGAGTGGTATCCATTGACGTGTTAGTTCAAGACGCAGGAAACAGACATTTCTATCATTAAAGAATGTCCAAAGAGCCCAAAACCTGGAAGTTAAATGCAAATAGTGTATGTTTAGACTGGATCCGTAGACTCGAAAGGGAATTGCGAATTAGGTGTTCCTGACCATTCGAGAAACCAATAAGTAACCCGCATACTTTTATGGGTAGAATTTTTGATTAGCCACAATGGGTATAAAGTTTTCTTATTATAAGATAAGGTAGACTTATAAGCAGGAAACTATATACATATAAACATGATATATGATATACGGTGAGATATTATCACTTGCTTCAAGTAATCGTTTGCAATTCTAATTACTAAAGCTTCTGTTTTTGATCACGCTTGTATAGCTAGTTTTTCTCTTCCATTTAGCAAAAATATGCTGATCGAAAAGTATCCCTTTTATTGCAGAAGGAGAGGCTTGGCTTAAACAATTAGCAACAAGTGTTGTGATAACGTTTAGATTTTTGTCCTTCTCCTTAGAAAATGACAAACTAGACATTAATATAACAATTGATGATCGTTCGTTTTCATTTTGTTCTGGATATTAATTTGCGTTATTATTCTTCCAAAATATTTCTCCGTTTAGTGATTGGCTCAAATCCTCCGGTTAATTCTTCACAAATAGCTAGCGATGATAAATTTTGGAAGCCTTTTGTTATATTAATACCTATGACGTTTATTGTACAGGATATCCATACAAAACTTGAGGCCTGAGGCTCACTCAAGCCTATAATAGACAAATCTTCTTCTACATTATACAAAGTGAAGTATTTAATGCAATTAAATTTGCCTCCTGTGTATGCTTGTTTGCTAGCTTGCTTTTTAATAAGTATCCGTTAAGTGCACAGCTGTTTCAAAAAATCTTGTCTGAGGAAAAGCGAAAAGGCTTCAAGAAAAGACCTCAAGGTAATGTCTGTAGTTTAACATCTGACTTTTACTAGCAAAACTCAGTCCACTAAACTAGCCGCTGATTTCTTTATTCATCACTTATACTAAACCGTCCTTATCATTTCAATTTTGAAAATTCTCATGGTAAAATTACGTTTCAGTAGAAGGGCACCCTCGCTCTTTCTGATCTTTGAAGAGCAATTTGTTCAGCTAATTAGCGAAGGGAAAAAACATTTTATTTATTTATTTGGTACATTTTATCAACTTGCATAACATGGTACCAAAGATACTCTGCAAAAAGGAAAACCATTTGATAAAAGAAGAGGAAAATAAAAAGAAACACATTCTATAATTTCGCTAATTCTTTGTCGTCTTTGTCTTGATGCTGAGCCCCTTGTTTACCAGGTGATCTGTGACGTCACTGCGGGGGCCTGGGGAAAGAAATTTTAATGCCGTATCCCATAAACCAAAGCTGACGGGAACAGATTGAATTGAATTGAATTGGTGCGCGCGTTGGTTTATGGGATACGGCATTAAAATTTCTTTTCCCAGGCCCCCGCAATGACGTCACAGATCACCTGGTAGAGGGCATGAGGAGCCCTTTTCCGTTCATAAGTTCCTTTATAGTCACGGAACCGACTTAAAGACTAGGGGTGAGGGGTGAGCAGGCCTGCCAATGGTCTTTCTTTTGACGAAAAGGGTTCTGAGTAGGTCCACAGCCAAATATGTATTCATTTTTTTAATAATACTTTCAGTTATAGTGACCAACACTGACATAGTCATGTCCGAATCAGCTGAAATCGCTGTGACAGTAGTAACAGCAGTGCTTATCATCACAAGTATCATTGGCAACTCTTTTGTTTGTGCCGTTATTAAGAAGAATCGAGACATGAGGTAAATACATGGTTGCCCTGTAGATACCTATTCAGAGACACTACATACTACCTTTAGCCACTTGATGCCATATATGTTTTTACCATTCGATTTGTCTTGCGAAATTTATCGTCCCTGTCAGTTATGAGTCGAATTGATGATTAACGTAAGGCACCAAACTTAATTATGATGTTTTGTCTCGATATTTTCGACCAACTAGTTGGATCTTACTAAAACAATTATTCCTCGAACCCGAATGGCCTCGAACCCGAATGGCCTCGAACCCTCGAGGCCGAAGGCCTCATGGGCTATTGACTCAAAATGTGACAAAGTCGACTACGTTACAATACGTTGAGTAACTTTATCATTTAATTTCACAGAAATCCCATAAATTACCTATTGGTGAACCTGGCAGTGGCTGACATCATTTATACAACAATCCCTTTACCCCGCATGGTTTGGGGGCACAGTCACCCAGGGGGAGTGACTGGCAAGGTGTTGTGCTTAGTACTTACAAAGGGAACCTTTGCGTGGGTCGGAGCTACTACTTCAGTCTTCACTCTGGTTTCTATTGCCACAGAGCGATATTTATGCATCATATGCCCCCATGGCAGCAAAGCAAATCTTACCATGCGCAGGCTTAAGGTATGTCGCAATCTCATACTGACCTAACAATAAGCCACCGCTCTGGTAAAATCATAACAAAGATTACGATCGCATAAGTAAAAAAATATGAACTAACACTACAAATTCAATAGATAGTCATTCCACTTTCATGTAGTTAGAGGCTAGACATTAAGGAATCCTCAACTGGATGCAGCAAAATGTACTGAAGTAAATTACTGTATATTATCTATGAATAAGTAGAACCATAGTATAGAACTGCTCAGTAGCTTTCATTTAAGACACCTCACCCAAATATTTAATTCCACACACTCAAAATTTCTTACATAAAATAAGGATTTTTCCACCGTGAGAGAGAAAAGCAATTTTTATCGTCCAATGTCCTAGTCCAACGAACTTTTAGCCATTTGAACAACAACGGTAGTTAGGTACATGGATGAAGACATTAACTTTTGGCTCCTAATGTTGCTTTTTACGTTTTATTACTAGATCATTATACCTAGTTTTTGGGCCTTTTCTTTCCTTTCTAAATTCCCGGGAGTAATAAACATGGCATTGGACAAGAAATTCAGGAGGTTTGATTCAAAATTCTGCACCAAGACGCAGCTTTCCTACAAAACGTGGATACGTGATGGATCTATGTTCTCATGGTTCACCTTGGTCGTTATTTCCATTGCAGTGATGATTGGGTTATATTCCAGAGCCATATACACTTTGTGGGTCAGGAGTAATAACGTGGAACGCACACATCGACAAATGGTATTTACTTTATCACATCAAAACATTAAAGCGTAGGATGACTCTTGGGTGTAAGCTCTTCTGACAAGATTTGGTACTCAACATTTTAATCACCTTCAGATTTCCTCTGACTTTATTTCTATCTTAATACCCAGAGTGCCTTGAGACACACCCGTTAAATAGATAGTAGAATGCTTCGTACTATTTCGCTTTAAACTCTTCGTTTTCTATTGTTTAGTTGTAACTATTTGACACTAATTGTTTGATACTGTTTCCGACGGTTTAGTAAAATTATCCTATAACTAATTTACCTCGTTACTAATACAAGTGATATTTAAATACTTGTTTAATTATTGAACTATAAACCAAACCGAGTCAGGGAATGGTTGACACATCGACGACACGATTTTTGAGGAAAGTGAAGTTTTAATATTACCCGACGGTAACATACGCGAGTATACAAAGCGCGAGGTGGAGTGCCAAGGGCGAAAACCTACGCTGCCGCAAGGTAAATCTTGCTTCTTTACAAAGTTACTTTACTTAAAGCCTGTTTATATGAGGTGAGACAGCCCGGTTAGCTATGATGGCCTGGTTTACTGGGCTTGCTCGGCTCAATTGACTTGTAGCCTCATTGTGCTTATTATAAGAAGGCAGCTAACCGAGATCGCGGTTACTCGAGCCGAGATCTAAGCAACGTCTCCTCATATAAACACAACGAAAACTTAAAGAGGAAACAAGGCGTGAGCCGAGCCTGCCCGGGTAACACGAGCTAACTCATCTCACACTAACAGGTACTTTTCTGGGAAATTTGGTTTCTGCTTTTTTACGCAGGGTGTACTGAGGGTACGAAAGCGAGTGACCTTAATGATTGTAACAGTCAGTGTCATATTTGGTATCACTTGGCTCCCAGATGTAATACTTCACACCGTCGAGGAAACAACCAGCCTTAAGTTCAGTCCCGTCATATTTTCTATTGTTCACACCATCATCATGTTCAGCTGTGCTGTCAATCCATTTGTTTACGCGCTAATCAACAAACGATTCAGAGAGAAGATGAAGAGATTGCTGTGCTGCTGTTGAAGTTTATTGGCAACCAAACGTCGCACAGATTCCCAACCACAAAGAATCGAGTTAATCAACAGTAAAATCACTCAGCCAATGGCATTATGGGAAACGAAAACGGACAAACTGTATAGCTTCTAAAACACTGCGGTCATTATTAGTACATATTACTGATGGTAACAAAAATAATATACTGTATAAGTAAAACATTAGGCTTAGGAAACAAATTGTGTAATTGCTAAAATACTGGGGCACGATCTCGGAATCCCTTGAGACAAAGCTTCATAATTTTGACAAATGGTAGTATATACCTTGAGCAATGTCAGGCGACAAAAAGATAATAATTGCCATAAAATCTCTATCCACAGAGCCTTCTAATTTAATACAACTGGTTTGTAGTAAGCCCACAATAAGAACAGTTTTATCTGGATTATTCCTGCTCACGCTGCAGAATAAAAGGCAGACAAACAACATGATGTACGTTTTTTACATTATAGTCTAGTGACGTTTTTCAGAATTTCATCTTTCGATTCCACTTTATTTCAAGTTGCAACTTAAAAGATCCTTGCTTTTGGAAATTCTTTTTTCTCCAGTTAGGAAATCACCTGTGGTCGACACTTCCATTTTATAGCCAAGTACTCTCATCAACTGAGACATAATTAACAATGTGCGCGTTGGATATTAGATGGTAGACAGCCACCCTCGTACCCAGCGTCTTCGTTTCCCTTGACCAGCGGTCGGCAAACAGCAACCCTGGAAAGATCCGATTGAAAGTCCGAAAATATCGGACTTTCAGTTGAATTGCGCATGTGTAGCTTCAAACCAAACATGGCGTCCTCTTCACCACTATACGCCTAGAAAGCAGTCGGTAAAAAAATATCACCTTAAAAGAAAAACATTTCGCCATTTTCAAGCTCGTTTTGCATGATAAACAAGATGTACATGCTGTTCTGCCAACGGGGTTTGAAGAATGTTTGATTTACCAAACCTTTGCACCGTTTGCTGACTTTTTGACCGTGAGGAATCAACTGAACGTGCTAATTCAATCTAGTCATTGTATGTCGCCTCTTGGTGTGCTGATAAAAGAAACAGGACTCAGGAAGTGCATCCTGAAAGCCGATCGTGTGGCTTCGGATTGCCAAGATATCGAAGAAGATTCAGATAGTTCGTCAGAGAAACGTGAAAATCTTACCAACTTTCAACTTGCTTATGCCCACCCGGAAGCCTTGATGTGGAAAGCAAACAAGTTCTAAAATTGCTAAAAAGAGTAAGAATTTCAAAATCGAATTCGAGCGATTGTTGTGGGCGAGGTACATCTTGTTGTGGACTGGTATGTACATCTATTAAGAGCGTGTCTCCGTAAAAACCGACCAGTGATTTCGGATCAAAAAATTAATTTACCTTATACTCTGGGATATTAAAGTCTACCTGATTAGTTACAAAAATGCATTTTGTTTGACCGAAAATGCGAAATATAATTTTTTGCGAATTTTTGAATTTTCGACCGATTGGCACCGGCGCCATAGCCTTTGAAACTGCAAAAATCGCCTACATTGCCGGTGCTACAGAAAACAAGCAACTCGTTCAAGAAGCCCAATTTTCTTTTTAATATACGGATACACCACTCTAGATGTCCTAGCCATATCACAGTTCCGAATTATTTATAAATTTTAACGGCAAGAATCTTTTTTCTTGCACGCGTTATCAGCCTTCCATCAAAACACGAAAATAGCTCAACTTTGAGGGCAGTTTAAAAAAGTGTGGCACCTGTCTGAAACTTGCTATCTGTATTAATACAAACTAGAAATGATAGTAAAACGTAAAAAGGAATAAAACTTTTGTGCTCTTGACGTTTTCGAACTTGACCGCCGTTTGAATTTCCAGAAATTTCGAAGACAAGATAATCAACGAACACTTGCCTTGTTATTCTTCTCCTTTAACTTCGCTGTTTGTAATGTCCTTCTTGGTTTGTGGAGGAAACTATTGTGCCTGAAGCAATCGCTTTTACTATACAAATATTGGTTTTCTTAACGTTAGTCCTCCAACGGCATTTTTTGTCTTGTTTGTGATAAAAGTAATGGCACTCGTTGCTGGCCGCGAGCGTGGCGTGACACGGTTGTTTCGTGACATTCAAATTTTTTTCCGCTGTTTGTTAGATGACCTTAGATGTAATTGCCTTTGAATCGCCATACATCGATAAATTTACTTCTTTAGTTTAACGTAGATGCATTGAAAAAATTGACTCGACACATTTTAGAGAAGGAAATTGAGAATCGGCTAAAACGCTACCAAGGGAGAATGAGGTGACGCTACTAAAGTTTGTTCCAGGCCCCACTGTTGCGCAGAAAATCAGTGGACTGGACTAACACGTCGAGGATTTTTTTAAAATGTTTCTACGTAATTATGTATAGGTAATAAAACCCAATAAAGCTAATAAAAATGTGTACAGCTCTATAAAATGATTCACAAGGGCTAACGTACTGGGCCGTGGCCACGAAACGTGAACTCTTGCCCTCTTTATTTGTCACATAATTATGCATCCGAAGAGCTCATGTAGCTTTTGTAGCTTTTCCATCAGGTAGCGGTAAGCATTAAGACTAAGAACCTGGGTCTTAAGGTTTCTTGTTAGCGCATATTTTTATGCCTGTAGAAGAGCAAGCAAGGCACTGGAAGGATTTTTGTTGTTTCGATCTGACAATGGAGCGCATGATCTAAATCGTTGATCCCCAGCGTTTGGCGCTATTACTTCAGCAATGCATATTTCTTTTTCCATGTCTGTTGCTTCATTCCACCTGCCTCATAGTATGCCGTTGTCAATGATTCTTTCTTTATTGTCAAATTTTCGCGTTGTTTCCTGAGTCACGTGCATCTACTCTACTAAAAGCGAAATGTCGATTAATATTAAATTAACTTTCAAGAATACTAGAAATCTGGATGCAGAAAAAAGAAAAAGTTTGTAAAAATATTCCGTGCATATTTAACATAAAGCAAAAATCCAGAACTTCTTTGTAAATATAACCTAGCCTGCGTAGCATGCGGTTTTGTCGCGCGAACGATCATTGCTCCCGCCCCAATCTCCTCGCGGTTTCACAGCCCTCGTCCGCCTTCAGGCTAATATGTAACACGAAAAGGAAAAAAGACGAAAAAAGGATTGGAGGTCACATTTGGAGATCGACCTCGGGACTTCTCCCATAGCAGGCCGCGCAATAACCAACTGTACCAATACTTGCCCCTCAAAAGCAAGTGCAAACGCAAAGTAGCGCAGTAGAAAGCCTACCTGACCGAGTAGGAATTATGATCATTTTTTAGCTTTTCATTGCTCCTAAATGAAGAAGATATCGACACCTTCTTAAAGGACGCCAGTTTCGAGCCAGTTGCAGCCCAGATTTTATGATCAGTTATATCTCACACAAAGGAACAGATCCGCCCTGTCACGAATATCAGTTCTTATTTTAAGTCGTTCGTTATATCTTCCTGTCATTTTCACAACGTACATACTGAATATTTCGGACCTCGAAAATCTCTTCAAGGAGAATTTCCCAAGTCCGAGAAGGAAAACTTTGATGAAGAAATTGCTACCCCTTGTCTGCTTGGTGTCCCGGGGGGATACTCCCTTACAAGAGCCTAATGGGGATGTGCCGCTGGATGGGGTCGCATTTTCACAACTGGAGTGACAATTATGGGGTCGCATTTTTAATAGAGTTACTAGAATGGGGTCGCAAATTTTCGAATTTTGGGGGTAACTAGGGAATCAAAATGGGAAGATTCTCGGTTAAAAAGATCTGAAGGTAGATGCATAAATAGAAAGTGACTAAGTTGGGATCGCAAAAATTACATTTTCGAAAACGTGACTAAGATGGGGTCTATAATTGGCCGAAAAATAGACTAAAATGGGGTGGGGGCTCTGAGAGGCCAGCGGCACATACCCAGCAAACATCAACCCACGTACCCCCCCCCCCCCCCCCGCCCGGGTTGGTGTCCAGTCCATGAGGACTGGGCATGAAAAACAAAGTCACGCATACAGCATTTCAAATAGATAACCGGGCTAAATCGCTTTGTTAGCGTCTTATCGCGTCACATTTGCGAACAAATTAGTTTTATTTGCCCAAGAAATTTTACTGCCATATCTTGAGGAGTCGATCTTAATGAAAAACTATTTTTAGCAAAGACCTCAAGGACGGGTGTCACGAACCAATCACGCTCGCGGATACCACATTTTACAAACCAGATAACATTGCAACAAAACAGGTATAAACGCGGAATCATCGGTCAATATAGTTTCAAATGATTAAGAAATAACCTTAAAATGAAAAAGAACTAAGGTTAGATCCATCAAACCATCAAGTGAAGTTGGACTTTCACGAGCAAAGCGACAAGGCAAGTGTTCGTTAATTATCAGGTCTTCAAAATTTCTGTAAATTCAAACGGCGGTCAAGTTCGAAAACGTAAAGAGCACAAAAATTTTATTCCTTTTTACGTTTTACTATCATTTCTAGTTTGTATTAATACAGATAGCAAAGTTCAGACAGGTGCCACACTTTTTTAAACTGCCCTCAAAGTTGAGCTATTTTCGTGTTTTGATGGAAGGCCGATAACACGTGCAAGAAAAAGGATTCTTGCCGTTAAAATGAATAAATAATTCGGAACTGTGATATGGCTAGGACATCTAGAGTGGTGTATCCGTGTATTAAAAAGAAAATCGTGCTTCTTGAACGAGTTGTTTGTTTTCTGTAGCACTGGCAATGTAGGCGATTTTTGCAGTTTCAAAGGCTATGGCGCCGGTGCCAATCGGTCGAAAATTCAAAAATTCGCAAAAAATTATATTTCGCATTTTCGGTCAAACAAAATGCATTTTTGTAACTAATTAGGTAAAAACTTTAATATCCCAGAATATAAGGGAAATCGATTTTTTGATCCGAAATCACTGGTCGGTTTTTACGGAGACACGCTATTAAATGCTAAACAGTTACCGTTGTTAATAAAGTCTACCATATTATAATCAAAGTACTGTCTTGATATTGGAATATAAAAGTTCAACATTGCCTGCCTCAAGGGCCCATTCCTACTGGACTACACTGTTCAGATCTTTTTTGTGACCCTGTTGTTCTAATGATACAAAGTCGAAGGTATAAGTACTGATATATTCAGTTTACTGTACAGTTATCAAGTCAGGGGGTTTAATTGGTAGCAGAACATTTACCTGAAACTCTATCACAGTAATGCCTACAACCTCATTCTCGTTTTCTAATCAATTATTAAAAGTTGTTTCTTGCCTTGCAAACAAGAACCTTAACACAATTTCAAGGTGAATAGACCTTACATGTATTGTAATTTACCTACTCATAGTATTAAGATTATTTGGTTCAAGTCATCAGAATGGAGTACCTATAAACTAGCTAAGGCCTGTTTCAAACGTCGTGCTACTGCCGTGCTAAGCTGGCTCGACTGTAGCTCGACTGCATCACGACCCTAGCACGACTTGGTTTCAGACGTCGAATTTAATTCAGTCGAATAGAACGGCTGTTGCCGAAAACAAAACACAAAAATAAAGAAACGGCTCAGCAAACTTTTAAATGTATTCTAATGCATTTGTAATTTATGAATTGTGTTCGGCACGGCGATAGCACGACGTTTGAAACCAAGTCAAGCTACCGCCGTGTAGCACGGCAAGGCTTGCCGGGCTACACGGCAGTAGCACGATTTGGTTTCAAACGTCGTGCTAGTGCCGTGCTAAAGTCGAATTTAATTCGATCAATAGACAGTATTCGTATTCCCCGACAGTCCTGGGACGAGTATGTTTTGATCATGAATGCGAGGCTCATGCGGGGAACTTCTCGCCAAGAGGACAAACAAATATGAGAAAACTGCCGCTGAGTTTGCCGAATTTAAGGAAACTTTTTAACATTGTAAAGTTCCGAAGGGCTTACATACTTGAGAGATCATTATTTCAAACAACAAAAGGAAGATCTGCTCATTATTACTAAGAAAAACAGCGATCCTAACCCTAATTATATTGACGAGAAGAGTGCTTGGTGAGCGAGTTTATAATTTAATATAAACAGAGATGTTCTCAAAATCCCCGAAGCCATTTTAATTGTAATTTTCAGTGTCCTTTAAACTTTTTGAAGAATATCTTTTATTGGTATGGACGTAATTATCGAAAGCCTGCGATAAAGTTGCAGTGATGTTATCACACCTACTATACAGTTGAAATTTTCTAACAGAGCGGATGCAAAATCTTGAATGTGTATTTGAAGTAAACCAAACGACTCATTCAGTGGATAATTACTCATCAGGACGGGGCTTAGCGTTCTGCACACAGTCCATGTGCATTTTAAGGAAGTTAAACCGGTTTGAACAAAGATGACTAGGTTAAGTTTATTTTTAAATTTAAGTTACATTATCTTCGATAAAAACTGTGCGAGAGTACAAAAACGTGCACGCAGTTGACCACGGCGTTTGGTACAGACGATAATACTAAGCAGTTTAAATTCCACACTACAGATTCACACAAGAGAAAAAGAATAATAACAAGAAGAAAATTTTATAAAAAGGATTCGAGTATTGACATTTTGACACAATATACCATTTTCTTGATTACTTCTTGTTTCTTCTTTTGGCTTCGTGGCTTTTAAATTTTGCTGTTAGTACCACCAGCTCTTCCCACAGTTTTGTATTTTGAAACAGATATCCCTTTAGCTTACCTGTAAGGTTTCAGCTTTTAAATCTTGCAGTTTTTTGCTGATTTCTATCGTTTTGCAGCGATTCAGCCGCGACTAACCAATGTTTGTTTGTGTTTTTGCCAAAAGTTCCCCGCTTTAGCCTCGCAATCATGCTGTGAAGTCTCTCGTCCCAGGGCCGTCGGGGAATACGAATATCGTCTATTGAGTTCGGCACGGCAGTAGCACGGCGTTTGAAACGGGCCTAAACACCCAAGTGAATTTTCATTGCAACCAAAACATAATATCCTATTGTGTCTATGGGAAGGATTTTAGACCCTCTTATGGAAAGCTAGGCATTTTGGGAAGTATATTTCCAAAGGTCCCTTGGCGTGGACTTAAAACAACTGCCACAAAAAAGACCAAATTGTGAACCCAGACAGGCCAAACATCTGGGATCAACAGTACTGGGAATGCTACAATGGCTAATTTCTCTTTCATGCAGCCTGATTATCATAATCATATCATAAACAAATGTAAAGTACTTTTAATAATGCTTGAAAGAGGAGGCCCAGTAAATAACAGCTGATTTCTGAATTGTGCAGAGCCACAAAACTTTCTCCTGGTAGGTCTTTTGTATCAAACTTGCCTCTGCCCCTTCCCCAGAAAATCCCAGTAAGGGTTTAAACATTTTACCCATTGGAGTTTTAAATTGTCCCTCTCCCTTCGGATGGGTACACAGGGTGTTTCAAAAGTTCGTTCCGATTGTAAATTGTATTTTGAGCAAAGCATTCAATACTTCTTTAGGCAAATGTAAACTGATTCAGGTAAGAAATTGTTCTAAATAATCGTTCAAAGCAATTTCAAACTAAAATTTGAAGAGAACATAATTTTGTTTTAATTTTTGCCCCAACTGTACACGTACGCGAGGTTTTTCCAGCGAGGTTTTCGATTTTGGTATTTGTATCGTTTTCTATTATTTTCTCTACTCCTTCATGAAAATCAAGGCCTACAATGTTTGTGCTAGAGCTCAGGCATCTATTCTTATGGTCATCTGGCCATTCAGTCAAAAAAAATATCCAAATTGTTGAAGAAGTCTGAACGATGACCGAACAAGTGGTCAAAAGTAATGACCTTAGAAGATAAATCAAGGAGAGGATGGCCGTTTTTTCACAAAATGTGTGAAAAATATTATCGAAAAAGCTGTAAGTATATGTGTAATAATTCCACAAAACAGAAAGGTAAAAAAATTTCACCTTCACATTATCGATCAAAGTTTCGAGCACAACGGTATGGGGATAAGTTACCAAAAAAGGTTGGAAAGCCTTGAAGAGAAAAAGGCGGTGCACACTTCATGCAAGCATGGTGTCCGAAGGATTTGCCAACTTTATACCAAAGGAGGACCGGCCGGCAAACTCACGTGATGTGAACCCCCTAGAGACCATCTGAATTATCTTAGACGAGACAACATACAAAGATCCAGCATCCAAAACACTGAATGAGCTAAGACGGTGACAAAAAAGCAAGTGACTACGTTTCGCCTGGAAAAATGTGACTTTAGACACGCTTTGGGGGCTCGTACATTCTATACCTCACAGCTTAGAAAATGTCAGAAAACATACAGGAAGACATTCTGGTTACTAATATTTTAGTTATTCAACGTTGAATGAATAATAAATAGCATACTAAGTTTTAAAAAAGGTTTTTTTGTAATAATTAGTGAAATTTAAGCGAATAAAAAATCGGAACGAACTTTTGAAACATCCTGTATGTTAGATAATGGTTGAGTTTGAATTTCCATTTGGATAGTACTTTTTCAACCTTATAACCTTTTGTTTATGCTGCATCATGATACTTTGAAGATAAATTGGTTTTGGTCATATTGTTGTGATTAAATGCCTAGTTAATAATTGAGCAAATTAAAACTTACCTGTCATCTACCACCAATAGAAGGCAACCTTTTCACTTGATGGTCATATATGTCTCTATTTAGTAAACGTTGTTTGTCTCACGGATTGTCGTCGTCGCCATGCATCTCAAGCACACGTTCAGGTCTGTTTTGATCTTCTCTGTAGTATTTTGAACTTAAAATGTTTATATGATCTGACTATTTTTAATAAATGTCGACATTTCGTTGTTGAGGCAACTTTATTCTAAACACGGTTTTACTCAAACATACAATTTCGGGGAATAATGCATGTTCTGCCATGTGCAACGTGAGTAAAAACTGGTCAAACCGGTCTTCTGGAGTACAAATACCGTGAGATGTTTGACTGTGCTTGTTTTGGGTGTTATTTGCACTCTTCTGAGTGAAGGTGAATAATGTTTTTCACCGGCTGGGAGGTCCGTATTGGGAGAAACTGTGCCAGAGATCTTGAGTACCGCCCGAGGGCACAGTTTCTCCCAACACGGACCGACCTAGGCTGGTGAAGAAACATTTTTATTTTTTTCCTACTGAGATCTAAAAGTTTCAGGAAAATTTTCCTTCACTCTTCAACCTATATGTGTTGAAGTAGGACGCGTTCGTGTTGATGAAGCGCGCGATCGATTGCAAACCAAAACAAAACATTACAACACGATTTTTAGCTGGATAATTTATATTATAGCTGGCTCTCTTTTAGAGTAAAGGAAGGTTTTGTGTCTTGCTAGACAATTCATAATCTGAGTGTTAAACAAGGATAAAAGAATTGACGATTAAAAGCTCCAGAACAAAAATACAGCAAGGATTTTCGTGGGCTTGATAATTCAGAAATTGCTTTAAGATTAGTTCAATCGAGCGGGATGAAAACTGCACAAAGGCTTTGTAAAAAGAGCCAATTACACCAATTTGAAAGTTTTGAATTGAATTCCAATAAAAGATGGTGGGGATGTGAGTAACAAGTTATAAATAAAGAAATGAAAACGGCGATAACCGACTGCTGTAAAAATGATTCGTGTTGTTTGTTTAAGTTTGAAAGCTAAATGCAATCATTGAAAACAACTTTTTCTGATAAGTAGAAAACTAGCGAGGCAAAATTCAATGAAAAACGGCAGTGATCTAGATTCTTGCATCAAAAATGGCAAATAGACGTTCAAACAGAGGAAAATGTCCAATAAACGGTGCATAAAAGCAAGATTGCAGTACTTACAGCGCGGTTATAAAGCTAGTGAAGCGACATCGAGAGCCACCTGTTTTGCTTTACTTTAACGGTTTTCCTCGCTGACTTGCTTGATTCTCCCTTCAGATTTTTTCTCTGAATAATAAAATTCACTTTTCCCAGCTAATGCTAATAAGAGCGCAAGTTTTAAAAGAAAAATGGTTAGAAAACGACGCTTTTTTCTTATTCACAAACAACAAACAAACTTGTGAATGAAGTTGCCAACGATTCCGCCCGGGTTAGCGGGCAAGTTCGTAAAATACCGCCCGCTCTCGAAACCAATCAGATTGCAGGATTTCGAGGATTCCGCCCATTCGCAAGCTTGGAAAAAATAAGATTTCACATTCATTTAAAATCATGATCTCCCTGTTTCCGATTGGCTCACATCCCCGGCTAATTCTTTATTACCAGCTGGCGTTGACCAAATTTGGAAGATGCAAGCAATATACCATCGATTCGATGATATATTGCGCAAGAAGCCTCGCTTCAAGGCAAATATCCCATCGATCAACCTAGAGTTTCCAGGCACAGTAGCCTAACTGGTTTCTCCCGAGAGAACTAAAAAAATGGCGTTCACGACTGTTCGAGGACGAAATAGATTAATTTCTGACTAAAACTGAAAGGGCGGAATAAAAGGATACGAAAAACATATTGCTCGATGGATGTTATCTACTGTTTGAGTAGTATCTGCAAGAAAAAAAAATATCTGTTTATATCCTGAAACCGTCCTGAGAAATTAAGCCACCGTTTTGAAGAACGTCTACAAGGAGGTAAGCTTGTTAAGAACATAGAAATATTGTGAATAAAAAATAAAACAATTATTGATTTCGGCTTTCGTTTAATGTGAATTATGCAGATCTCGTCAGCTGTTTTCCACCTTGGTAGATAAAATTCTCCTCGATCTGCAGGATTTTTTCTATCGTATTCAACCTCATTCAATAATTGTTAGATATATGATATACGCAGGGGTTTCATTAAGAATTGCAGTGGCAGGAGAATAGTGTAAAGTCACGGCAAGAGAATATTTTGAAAGAGCGAAGACGTTTCTCGGAAAGAGCTTGAAAACAAGTCTGGAAATTTTGCGTTTTAAACCCTGCTGAGTCTCAGAGAAATTTTTTATTTATCGTAACTGCAATAAAAAAACACTGCATACCTCTAAACGTTTTTAAAAATCATCGTAAAAATAGAAAAATCTCAAAATTTGCATTTTTTTACAGTAGAAATTTGATACTCTGTCATTTATACACGGTAAACATCACTTATTTCCATGGCAGTTCACAAAGAAATCGTTCTTTTTATTCATAAAGGTAGTTGATTCTTATCACTTCGTAACTTTGCCACTACGGTATGATTTGCTCATCATGTACTTTTATTGTTTCATATTTAGTATTTATCATCATTTAACAATTTTTCGCGTGCAAATAAAAGGGCGTCGAGCATTCCTCTCCACGCTCATTTCAGCAAACCGTCAAATATTTCACACGTCCCCTGTTAGTTTTGCTGGGCTTAAAACTGCTAGCATTTATGAGGTCTTTTATGTATTTGTTATTTACTCAGGAATCTAAAGTAAGTGGCTGAGGTGGCTAAGCGCTAAAATTACGCATTTCTGGGAATAATTTCTTTTTACATAACGTATCCACGTCTGATTCGTCTAAATAAAAAAATAGCCATACTTAATCGAAATTTAGCCGGACAACTATGCGTAGTAGACGGAGAATTCTCCGATCTCCGATGCTTAATGAAACCCCTTTATATGACACTATGCTAAGCCCCAGTACCGTCGGTTTAAAAGCGCACGGTTCCGAACACTGGACGTTTAAAATATCAAGGACATGTGTTTCAGATACCATTAAATTTACATATTAAGAGATTGCCATTTATGAGTTCGAACTTCCTTGCACCCCTATTAGTAATTACTGCAGCTTCATGCTTCGCCTCAAGTTAAGTAATTGTCCGGATAAGAAGGAAAGGACCAAAACGCAGTGAACACGTCGGAATGCAGAAAGTTGCTAACTTTATTAACAAAATCTTGTTTTAGTCTAAGTAACACAGAAATCGTATGTGCGGATCATGTAAAATTGTAAACATTTCTTGGCTATTGTTTGCAACTATTGTGATTGGTCGAAATGTTTTAACACAAAAATACACTCTTTAAAAGTGGAGTTTAAATACATTTTCTTCCGTAAACTACCTTTTTGTAGGTTTATGCATTCTCTGCGTAAAAATGAAAACATTTCTATGTGAGGAAAGCGTATTGCGCCACAACAAAAGAAATTACCTCCCTTCTTACCTGGATCGTTACTTAAATATGATCCTGTCGTTTATGACGGCATCTACCATGTATGGAAGATGCAGCTTGTTTTCGGCTAAAAACTTTGATGAAAAAGTTCTCACTCGAATAATAAATTCATTATTAAATTATATGTGTGGACAGTTTGTTTATTGTTTGCAAAGCATACACCATGTTAATTAACAGTTAAACCATCATATAACGCGAGAAAGGAACAATATTTTTCAAGACAGGTATTTGTGTTTCTTTTTCTCCTAAATTAACTTCTGGTGAGTTACTAATCCTTCTTTTGAGAAACGGAAAACACATTTTCTGACAAGAATGATGGCTCATGATAACGTTTAACTTAAACTTTTGAGAAATTTTCTGTGCCCTAATAACAATGTTTCTATACGTCGACATTTAGTGCAAAGAATCTTAAATAAACGAGCCCACAAGCGGATACTTACATTTTTGCCGATCGAAGAAATAGCCGAATTACTGCCTTGAAACATAGTAATTTCAGGTAAAAATAAAAGTTAAAAAGTTATAACGACGTTTCAACCTTGCTTTGGCGGTCATTATCAAGCAGAGTAAAAGAATAATAATAGCAAATAGGTTGATGTAAAGAGCGAAAAATTGGAATAACAATATGTAAAAAGTATGAAAAATGTTAAAAGGGGTGTTGAAAACAATACAAACGCGCAGAAACTAAAAGATGTTAGAAAACATACTAAGACGAACTTAACATCGCTCGAGATAGGCATTTTTTTAAAGAACGAAATATTTTATAACATTTATTGCATTCGGCATTTTTAAGATCTGAAAAATTATGCTGATTGAGGAGGGTGTTAGACGCCAAGGGTTAAGACTTCCATCCTCATCCATTAATTGCAGGTGTTTCAAAGAACTGCTATTAAACACCACAATAAATTATGCATTATTTGGTCATATTTGGATCATTTCAGTCTGCTACCTTTGAAAATCAAGAGAGAAAGATAAAAGTTTAAAAATGTAAATTAAGCAAATCCTAAAAGCGCAGCCCCCGCACAAAATTGACGGTTTATGCTTCGGACATCACGCAAAGATTTCTTTTCTTTTCACAACGTTTTCAATAACCTATTCTGTAAGGTGAGAGTCAATTCACAACAATGCACAAGAAGCTGTATTTAGAGCTCTTCATAAAATCGTAAAAAACATCACAGAATCTTGCAGCATGTTTTATATATTTTCTTATCATGAGTGCAGTAGTAATGAATTCAGCAGATAAACTGCACCAACCCTTAGTAAATAATCCTTGACTATGGACTACACTGAAATTTGAATTTGCGTTTCTTTTGTCGTTGTGATAAACTACAACATAGTACAGAGTAACTTCTGGGTTGCTGTTCCTCTGGAAGCGGTGCCTTGCAATCGCTTGCTCCTGGAGATCGGAAAATCACCAGTGGTCACTCTGTCTTATGCTTAGCACGCCTTTCATCTTAAACTGTCCACAGAAAAACAGAAAATGGCTATGTGCGGAAAATATAAGAGGCTCACCAGCCGTCTGCTTCTTTCATTGTAGATTGTATTTGCGAAGAGTTATTAAGACTGATATTTGTATTTTTTTTTATATCTGGCTATCGCAATATCCCTTTCGGGTTCAAAGCAGCTATTCATTAATGATAGCTTCTTACACAAATCTTTATTGCCGCGTGTCTGAGACTCACTAAAGTCTTTTGAAAACAAATGTCACGCTTCTTTCGTTAAATTTGTCTTGTTCAATTGCTTGTCTGTTTGGTTGCTTTTTGTTAAGTATCCGTTAGGTATATATTTGCAAATTTTTTGTTTTACTTTTTTTCAAACTACGAAACAAAAGGGGAAATTTTAAAAAGGGCTGCCAGAAGATACTTAGTTTATAGCAAAATATTATATAAAAGAAGAGGAAAAGAAAATAAGCAGATTCTATAAATTTTGCTTCTTCATTATCATCTTTGTCTTGATACGGAGCTCCGCGCGGAACCTATCCCCTGGTATAGAGCACGAAGACCCTTTTGCCATTTAAAAGTCACTTTATAGTCACGGCAACGTACGTCCGATCGAACGACCCTACTCTCGGAGGGAGCTGCCACTGAACGTTCTTTTGATGCAAGGGGTTCTGGGAAGGACCTTAGCTATTACTCACTGTTTTTTTTATAATTTCAGTTATCGTGACCAACACTGACATAGTCATGTCGGAATCAGCTGAAATTGCTGTGACAGTTGTAACGTCAGTGCTTATCATCACAAGTATCTTAGGAAACTCTCTTGTTTGTGCCGTTATTAAGAAGAATCGAGATATGAGGTAGAGAACTATTCATCAATGACACCACATACCCTCTTCAACCACTTG
This sequence comes from Porites divaricata, assembly GCA_038088405.1. Taxonomy (NCBI): domain Eukaryota; kingdom Metazoa; phylum Cnidaria; class Anthozoa; order Scleractinia; family Poritidae; genus Porites; species Porites divaricata. Next base: position 17,519,218 of record JBBMOI010000013.1, read on the forward strand.
ATGCCAAATCATTTTCTTAATATGTAACGTATCTTGCAGAATTTATCATCAATGCCATTAATGAGTCCAATTGACAATTTTTAAAGAAGCCATAAGGCATCTTATTTTCCCCCAAAATTTTACCTGACCATTTTTTCTATTGACGATCAATTCAAATGACCGTTTTCACCGATGCATTCCCCTCCCCTAAAAAAAAAAACCGCAACCATAGTTTCCAATTTCTCCTGGGCATTATGGTCGTCCCGAGAGAAATCGAAGACAACGGTTATGCAATTTTCATTTTTGTGGAGGGGGATAAACAAAATGCATTATGGCCTCAGTAGAAATGGTGAATTGATTATTCAGAAAAGCTACTTACTGTGAAACTCACAAAGTCGTTAACACCAGAAATATTTGTGGAATGTTATTGTGTTGCCAGAAATAAGCTATTAAAAGACGTGAGATAACTAAACCGCAAACAGCAACGGTAATTAATTTGTGGTTTGGAGGTTTGCTTGCGTATCTTGAAATTTATTGTGATTGGCCAGTACACAATCAACATTCCTGAAATTTTTCAGGTGTTCACGGTTTTCTGAGTTTGACAGTAGGGACTTTAAGCAACGAGGACGGGAACGGCGACGGGGACTCCAAATCCCGCAAAGGGACTGGGGAGAGAACGCCGTTGTGGCGGGAACTTCTAAACAGTTAAGCAGCCATTACAAAACGCCTCTTTGAAAGAAGTTCGAAATCAACTTTTGATTAGCCACGATGATGGTGTGATAAACGATGAGGAACTTCTACTTCTGTACGATTTAAACAGGTCCGATAATCTTGATCTTCCGTACAACTCTTATCCTGGTTTTGACTTCGATGATTTGGAAGACGACGAGTGCCTTTCAGAGTTTCGCTTCTACAAGAACGACTTACCATTGCTGGCTGAAGTGTTGGGGATTCCAGAGGTAGTGGAGTGCTATCAAAGAAGTATCTGTAGCGGATTGGAGGCTCTTTGCATTTTTCAGTGATTCTGAGCGGCGAATTTTCGATTGGTATCAGTTTGAGCCAAGCTTATTTACCTTAAATTTCTTACTCACATGTTCGTGAAATGGTGTCAGTCTCGAGGTTTCTGTTTAAAAACAAACCATCATATTAAAGAATAATCTCATTTTATGAAAGAAAAAAGCGATGAAAGTTATTGTAAATTGTCTCCCGGGAATATTTAACGTTTAGATAGCAGAGAAGGCGAAAAAGAATACTCACGTTTTCAGCCAACGTCAAAGTCACTCGTTTCACGTCGGGGCCGAATGCAGAACGTCAAACTTTTTCCCGCCAGTCATGTGCAGATGATTATTTGGATTTTCCCTGAGAGCCTGCCGTCCCCGTCGCCGTCCCCGTCCTCGTTGCTTAAAGTCCCCAGTAGGGAGCTTAAGCAACTACGACGGCGACCACAACGACGACTTCAAAAAACAATAGGTTTAATGATCAAAACAACAGCTCAGCACGTCCTCTGCACGACTAGGACGTGAAAACTCCTAATTTGCCGTTTTGTGGAGGACGTGGACATGCCACGACGAATTTTGCTTCCTCTTTTTGAACTTGAATAAAATCCTTAAGAATTCAACTCCAGGAAAGGTCGCCTGCATTTGACATATTGAGAAGGTCGAAATAGACGCGATTAAGTTTGAAAGAACGCAAATTCATTTTTTTAGCGACGTTTTTACTGCCGTCGTCGTCCTTGCCTAAGGTCCCTAGTAACGTAATTACATCACTGTATTCAAGTTTTGATAAATCTGCAATTTATTTTCGCCATTTGTATGACATGGTATGCCAGACATACATATACCATATTTAACCTCGAATTCAGAGTATTTAAAGATAAGCTATAATTTTCGAGTTACAAGTATAGTTCCAAATATCACTAAAATGTTGAAATTATAATGACGCCTGTTACAATACATTGCGTTATTTCATCATTTAATTTCACAGAAGACCCATAGATTATCTACTGGTGAACCTCGCAGTGGCTGATATCATTTATACAACGTTCAGTTTACCAGGCTTGGTGTTGAGACACACTAACAGTCACCCAGGGGGAGTGACTGGCAAGGTGTTGTGCATACTACTGACAAAAGGAATCTTTGCGTGGGTCGGGGCTTTTTCTTCAGTATTAACTCTAATTGCCATTGCCATAGAACGCTACCTAAGCGTTTTACATCCCTTCGGCAGCAAAGCAAATCTTACCATGCGCAGACTAAAGGTAAGTTGCACTTCCAAAACCTTACAGCACCTAGCTAGTGTAATATCATCAATAGCCGAATCCTTTTTTACATTTTTTGCATCATTATCATATCCTTATCATTAAACTGAGCTCAATATATCGAATAAGTTTCGAAGAAATTTTCAGAAAATGTATGAGCTCATTGCCCCCAGCAATTTCGCAGTTTTTGATTCCTGATATTTCCTCTGTTGTTGATTGCAAGAGCTGAAAATTGCACAAACAGCTAAAATTAAGTCTAGTAGTTCTTTTAACTTTTGAATTAAAGTTGGGAATACGACGACGTCCTTATTCGGGAATAAAGGTTTTATTAATTAACCTTTAGTAAAGGGCTGAGAAAATTTAAGAAGAATTTGAAGAATCTCATGATCAAAGCATCGTTTAACGAAAAATCTTCTTAGATAGCTTTAGATTAAAACATTAAATAAAAACATATCTTTTTAGATAAAAACTTATCATTAGATTAAAACATATCTTTTTAGATTGGCTTTTAAGTAGTTTTATTTCATTTCATTTTATTAATGTATTTTTATCAGCATTTTTTACTGTTAATCGGTTTCATCTATCATAGTCGATATCAAAGATTTATTGTTCAAATTTTCATTAGTTTGACCATAAAGCCCTTGCGATCACTTTTACATGTATGTTAAGTAACGATCCAGGTAAGAAGGGAAGCAATTTCTTTTGTTGTGGCGCAATACGCTTTCCTCGCTTAGAAATGTTTTCATTTTTACGCAGAGAATGCATAAAGCTACAAAAAGGCAGTTTACAAGAGTTGCAAACAATAGCCAAGAAATGTTTACAATTTTACATGATCCGCACATACGATTTCTGTGTTACTTAGACTAAGACGAGATTTTGTTATAAGGAAGTTGAATAGAAAAAAAGGGATTAATATACATGCTGCTTTGTCAGAACCATAGTAGAGACAATAGTAAAGTTAGCAACTTTGTGCATTCCGACGTGTTCACTGCGTTTTGGTCCTTTCCTTCTTATCCGGACCATTACTTAAAAGGCAGTATAGTAAATTTATAATTTATTATTATTATTATTATTATTATTATGACGATGATGATGATGATGATGGTGATAACTTTTTGTGCCTTGGATATTTCAATATTGGAATTTTTAAGAGCGACTTTTTCTGGAGACCGAGTGAGAGGTGGCACATGATGGAAAAAAAGCCTATCCTCATATTTCGTCCAGAGATACCTTATAGTGAGTCAATAAATGTGGTGTAATTTTTTTGTCGAAATACTCTTTTCTTTTCCAGAAAATTCTCAAAAACTGTAACGGGTGGCCACCGCCATAAATGACCAAAATAAAAGCGACAAGTAAGGGTACAAGAAGTTTGCTCATCAAAAGCTCAGAAAGAACTTAGGGTTTTTTATATTCAAATATGTACGTAGGAGGTATTGACAAATGATTTAAGCCTAATAACAGGATTATAACGGTTATTTTGAATTTCCGGCAAATTTTTGAAAATGGCTAATATTTCATTGTTGTAAAATCCAATTTCGGAGCAGATTTTCAAGAAAACTTTTTCCCATGCGGTATAACTCAGAATGACTTGAAATTAATTTTCCTGTTAAGTGCAAATGGCCTTCTTTCCAATAATGCAAAAATTTATCTGGGGCTTTTATTCACTGCTAGGAAAAATTCCGCTAAACTTTGAGGAAATCACACATTGACTTTTGTCAACAAACGAAAGTTATCAAATTACGCTATTCGTTATCAAAGCCAAGATTTCACACAAATCTTAGCTTTAAGCACTATTTTAGATCTAAAAGACAGTACAGTAAGCTTACCTTGTAGAGCTAGCGGTGGAAAATTGGTTTTTCTCACTATTTTTGTTTCAAATTGCCATCTCAACGTGAACAAACGGCGCGCATTCCTGGCGGCTTTCCAGTGAATATCGCATTACTCAACATTTTAAACCATATTTGAGCTTTTACACGTTAATCCCCTTCACGTTGACTAGATTCAGCTAAAAAGGACAATAATGAGATTATCTAGAGTTGAAGTAGAGTGAATTTTGAACTCCAGAGTGACTTAATGTTCGCTAGCCAGTTGCAGCTCGTTTTTTGATGTTTGTCACGCAATGAGACGCAGGACACCCAACAATGCTATCGTATAACCCCAATCATTACTTTTGGAATAAGAATTCTTTTCCTGAAAGTATGAAAATCTTGCATTAAAAAGAAAAAGTAAAGCATCTGATATTTTCTTGGAAAGCCAAAAGTCGAAATCAGATCTGTAATCGGATCTTGATGAACGTTTCGCAAATCGTGCACGAGACGGTCTGACGATGCTTTTTCTTCTTCACTGTTTGACGGATTATGTGATGACACCATGGATAATTTTGTGATCGGCGAGTCGAGTAGTGGCGACAGATCCTAGCGCTAGTGGGACATAAACAGCGACGAGAGGGGATCAGATTTATGCTCTCAGTACAGCTTGGACCCCGCGAACTGATTTGCGTATCGATTAATCAGCGTCGTCCCAAAGGGTTGGAGGGGGGAAGGGAGCAAGAGCGGCCGGAGCCCTTAACGTTTTGTGGCGGAGGCCGGAGCCCTAAAATTATTTTACTTCGGAGATTGGAGTAAGAATTCTTTTCCTTAATACCTAAGTTTGAAAATCTTGCAATAAAAAAGGTAATGCATCTGATATTTTCTTGGAAAGCCAAATTCGAAATCCTTGATTAACTTTTCGCAAAGCCTTCACAAGACGGTCTCACGATCTTTTTTTTACTGTTTGACGAAGATGACACCGTGGAAAAGTTTGTAATCGGGGATTCGAGTAGTGACGACAGATCCTAGCGCTAGTGGGGCATAAACAGTGAAAAAAGCGTGCAAGAGTTGAAAATCAAGCATAGGTTGCCGTTCTCAGTACAGCTTGCACACCGCGTTCGTATTATGTCGAGCCGACTTGTGGCGTTCCCGGAAGCTGGCTTGAACTGGGTGGAAGACCTCCATTTTTGTTTTTAATGATTACCTGCAATAGAAATACATAACAATATCACGGTGTGCGTACATTATGTTTTAAACCAGTAATTCATTGTAAACCGTTTTGTTTCTGAACGAAAAAGACAAGTTGTAATTGAACCGACACGATTTCTTAGTATTACATTTTTGTGTAGCGAATTTAAGTTAGAGAATATTTCCTCTGGAGTAAATGTTTGTGGGAAAAATGTTTGCGGTGATTTTTATTTGTAGGAAATTATTTTTACGGATCCATGGAAAAATCTCAAAAATTAGAAAATGCAAAAATTTCGTGCCAAACGGTATTTTTTAGGCGCTTATTCAATAAGCGCCTAAAAAAATACCGTTTGCACTTTGAAATTGTTCGACCCCAAGTAAAATGAGAACTATGTATAGGAATTTGTATTATTAACTGTTGGAGCCTTTGATTCACCATTGCTTACCCTCTAACAATTTAGCTGATTCATGGATGCTAGGACATTGGTTAGCTTAACAAGAGACAAGAAAGTAAAATAATGTTAGGTTTCCGGGCTCCGTAGCAAAACTTTAAGGGCTCCGGCCATCCCCTCCACCCCTTTGGGACGACCCTGATTAATCAATGCACGCAAATCAGTGACCAAGCTATAATGAGTACGACAACCTCTGCTTAATTTTCAACTCTTGCACGCTTTTTTCACTGTTTATGTTCCACTAGGGCTAGGACTGGTCGCGTCATTACTCGAATCACCGATCCCAAAATTCTCCACAGTGTCATCACATAATTCGTCAACAGTGCCGAAGAAAAGGCATCGTCAGACCGTCTCGTGAACGCTTTGCGAAAAGTTCATCAAGGTTACAGATACGATTTCGAATTCGGATTTCCAAGAAAATATCAGATGCGTTAGCTTGTTTATTTTTAATGCAAGATTTTCATACTTTCAGGAAAAGAATTCTTATTCCAAAAGTAATGATTGGGGTTATACGATAGCATTGTTGGGTGTCCTGCGTCTCATTGCGTGACAAACATCAAAAAACGAGCTGCAACCGGCTAGCGAACATTAAGTCACTCTGGAGTTCAAAATTCACTCTACTTCAACTCCAGATAATCTCATTATTGTCCTTTTTAGCTGAATCTAGTCAACGTGAAGGGGATTAACGTGTAAAAGCTCAAATATGGTTTAAAATGTTGAGTAATGCGATATTCACTGGAAAGCCGCCAGGAATGCGCGCCGTTTGTTCACGTTGAGATGGCAATTTGAAACAAAAATAGTGAGAAAAACCAATTTTCCACCGCTAGCTCTACAAGGTAAGCTTACTGTACTGTCTTTTAGATCTAAAATAGTGCTTAAAGCTAAGATTTGTGTGAAATCTTGGCTTTGATAACGAATAGCGTAATTTGATAACTTTCGTTTGTTGACAAAAGTCAATGTGTGATTTCCTCAAAGTTTAGCGGAATTTTTCCTAGCAGTGAATAAAAGCCCCAGATAAATTTTTGCATTATTGGAAAGAAGGCCATTTGCACTTAACAGGAAAATTAATTTCAAGTCATTCTGAGTTATACCGCATGGGAAAAAGTTTTCTTGAAAATCTGCTCCGAAATTGGATTTTACAACAATGAAATATTAGCCATTTTCAAAAATTTGCCGGAAATTCAAAATAACCGTTATAATCCTGTTATTAGGCTTAAATCATTTGTCAATACCTCCTACTTACATATTTGAATATAAAAAACCCTAAGTTCTTTCTGCGCTTTTGATGAGCAAACTTCTTGTACCCTTACTTGTCGCTTTTATTTTGGTCATTTTATGGCGGTGGCCACCCGTTACAGTTTTTGAGAATTTTCTGGAAAAGAAAAAAGTATTTCGACAAAAAAATTACACCACATTTATTGACTCACTATAAGGTATCTCTGGACGAAATATGAGGATAGGCATTTTTTCCATCATGTGCCGCGATTTTTCGATCTCACGCGGTCCCCAGAAAAAGTCGCTCTTAACTTGTAAATGGCAACTTGTCTGGAATATGTTAATAAAGTTTATTATTATTAGTAGTAGTAGTAGTAGTAGTAGTAGTAGTATTAGTAATGGTAACAGGACTGAGTGGAGTCCAATTCGGTCTGTAATCATACGAGTGATTAACAAAATCGGACGACCGCGTAGCGGGAGTCCGATTTGTTTAATCACAAGTATGATTACAGTCCAAATTGGACGACACGAAGTTCTGTTACCAATTAATCATAACTTTAACAAAATTTGTAATATAATAGGCTATTTTTTTAAATCAAAACACGAGAAATTCGATATTTTGTTTTGCTAGCCGTGAAAAAAGAAAGCCATTTAAGCGCGCGCGTGATGGCGCGTACTGTCCAATTACTTAGGCATGACGCGTACTGTCCGATTAAACTGTCCAATTAAGGCTGAAATCAGGGCAGTTGATAGCCAATCAGATTTGAGAATTTTGTTATAGTTATGATTATAAGTAGAAATTACGGATGTGTGAAATTTGTAAATCTCTCCATGAGCTCCCATGGCGTTTTCTCCGACGAATGCTCCAAGTTCTAGGACACGATGAATGACATTGGCATTGACAGAAAGCAGCAACTTTATATAATCAAGAAAATGATAAATATAGTCATTACAGCAACATACTGCATCTTTAGTAGTAGAAATAGGAATTGGGATAGCCCAGACTTAACGCAATTTTGATTTTCTTTTCTTTTCCTTTCCTTTCTTTTTTTTAATAATTCGATCTCAAGCCGCATTTGTAAATTGCCTATACGTAGCAGGATTTACAATAAATTGTACATTCAAAAACATAAATAAAGTTTCTATTATTATTGTTATTATTTAAGGAATTGCGGATGCAACAAAATGTACTGAAGTAAATCACAGTTCGGTATCTATGAATAAGTAGTACAATAGTGTAGCACTTCTCAGTGACGTTCACTTGACATTTCTTACCCGCAAAAAAATCATTTCACAGACTTTGTTACATGAATTAGGGATTTGTCCACTGTGAGAGAAATACATTTTTATTCTACCAGTTGTCCTAGCACAAAAAAACTCAAAAATGACAAAACAACATGCTCAAAACTGCCCAAAGAAGTTCGATTTTGCTTAATGTTGTCTCCATTTTCCATTGCTAGATTATTATTCCTAGTTTTTGGTTCTTTTCATTGATTTTGGAAATCCCGCCAGCAACAAACATGGCATTAGACAAGAGATTCGATCCAAAATTCTGCACCAAGGTGCGGCTTCACTACAAGACTTGGATACAACATGGTTACGTATTTTTGTGGTTTACGATGGTTGTCATTTCCATTGCGTTGATGATTGGGTTATATTCCAGAGTCGTGTTCACTTTGTGGGCCAGGCGCAACAACGATGAACTCACACATCGACAGAGGGTATTTTATTTAACACGTTAAAAAGTTATATCGTGGACGTTCACCTAGTACTGTACAAATTTTCGACCGGTTGAAAATTCGTGCGTTTAGGGGTTCCGTTCACAGGGAACCTCCGTAAAGAGATTAGACTCCCAACCGTTCAATAAGTTGATCGTCAAAATCGAGTTCAATTTTTGAGCCGGTACGGTCGAAAAATTGATCAGCGTAGTGTGAACATATTAGAGACCTTTAGCACCAGGTTTTCTATGGGAAACTGCAAACCGCCAACCGCAAAATGTTACGTGACGAAGGTCTTGCGGTCACGTTTGCTGCAGTTCACGTTTGAACCGCAGGAAGGGCTTCCAGCGGTAAGTGATTTACGGCAAGGCTTTTTGCCACAAAAAATTGTACAGCCTCATGTTTAAAGGTGTGAACTAGCTTTTTATATCCGTTTGGGATGTGTTTGTTGGATTTTTGATCTCGAATCAATGAATTATTGCTGATTTTTGGGCGATTAAAGTGATCCACTTCGACTTGATGAAAACAACATGGCGACCCTAAACAAGGAACGCGTAGCTCAAATCGATTGACATTCCTTTCTGCCGTACTAACAAAAGAAATAATTCTGTTCCAATCCAGAGTTAATTTTTTTTCTATCTTGTTACTGAATTCATTACTTGACTCAGTCTCTGTTTAGACATATTTTTAACGTATCATTTTATTTTGCTTATTTCTCTGAGACTGGGCAGCTCAGGCTTCATAAGCCATCTGGTTTCTTCTGGGCTCTCTGACAACCTTACAATTCCTATATGTATTCCTGTATTGTATTATATTCTGGCTAAATAAAAATGAACTGAACTGAAACTGCAAAAGCGTAACTGCAAACTGCGGTTTGCGGTTTGCCTGATGCTAAAGGTCTCTATTGACCACCTAAAGGCGTAGTTGCATGAATGCCTGGTAGCTTAGTTGGAAGACGCTACTTTGGTTGACTTAAGTAGCACTCTGCGCAAGGACAGATGGTTAAAACGCTGAAAAAGGTAAAATTCAACCTGGTTCATGAGGGAACGAAATGTCCGATCAAATTTTTTCAGCCGGTCGAAATTTCGTCCGGTACCGTGTGAACGTAGCTGTAAAGCTTTTTTAAGTTCTGATGAGATTTTTCTCAATTGTGCTCAATTTTCGGTCTTCCTTCTGATTTTATTTCTTTCTTGATAACTACACTTTATTTACTTGGCTATTGATATCACTTACGGTGGCTCGCCTGCATTTTTCAGGGAAAATACCTCCCAAGTTTGAGCACGTCGCCATTATTAAAGATGTAAGAAACGACCATCAGGGCTTAAAAAGACAAAGAAAAACAATATTATTTACAATGGAACCTCGATTTAACAGACGCCCAAGGGACTGACAAAATTTGTTCGTTATGAAGAGGATCTGCATGAAACACCGGGAAAGCTTTATGACCCCTAAAAAATGATAAACTCAGAGCAGCAAAAGTAAGATTTAGTCAGATTTTAGAATACTCCGAGCACTGTATAACGTTAGCAAAGGTGGCGTAGGAGGCTACTTAATTCATGCATGCTTAACCGACAAATCCCTCCCAGTGTCGTTAAATACGCCTGCAAGCAAAGTAAGGGTAACGTCATTACATTACTTTGGCAAGTCACCGCAACACTGTTAACAGCAAACTTTCATCTTTATCTAATACAGCTGTGGTGATCACTTTTCCAAATCTTTTTAATAGCGACGTAGTTAAACTTGGACGTTTTTCCCTTGAAAATCCAGTCGAGCCACCATAACTTGAGTAGTTTTTTAACTGAACTGTTAAACCAATCCCAGTCAGTTAATGGTCGTTTGACCGACAACAAAATGTTTTTTGCTCCGGGAAACTTTAAAATAACCTGCAATTTGGTTTTGTACTTTTTCACGCAGGGAGTGTTACAGGTACGAAAGCGAGTGACCTTAATGATTGTAGCTGTCAGTGCCATATTTGGTATCACTTGGCTCCCAGATTTAGTTCTACACGTCGTCGAACAAACAACCAGCCTCAAGTTCAGTCCCGCCATATTTGCTATTTTTCACACCATCATCATGTTTAACTCCGCTGTAAATCCATTTGCATACGCGTTAATCAATCAGCGATTTAGAGAAAAGATGAAACGATTGCTGTGCTATAGTGTAATTTTATTGGAACCCAAAAGCTGCACAAATTCACAATCACACAGAATCGAGTTAATGAACAGTAACATCACTCAGCCACGGCCTTAGAAAACAGAAAAGTGACAAACTGGATAGCTTCTAAAGATATTGCGGTCAATAACAATGTAAATTAATGATGGTAACATACTGTATAGGAAAAATTGTATGGCTCTTACTTGTATTAACATCAGGCTTAAGACTCGAATTGGGCAATTCTTAAAATTCTTGGACACCGTAATTAAAAAAGTAGATGAAAGTTAAAATAAAAAATTTCCCAGATTTCCTTTAGACAAAGCTTCATAATTTCGACAAATGCATTTTAAACCTAAAACAATGTCAGACTATAACAAGACAACAATTCCCATAAAATATCTACAAAGTCTCGTAGTTTTAACACAACTAGTTTGTGACAGGCCTAAAATAAGTACAGTCTTATTTGAGCTTATTTAGATTATTTCTGCCACCACTGCAGAAAAAAAGGCAGACAAATAAGGTCATGTCCGTTTTTGAGTTTCTACCCATTACGTGACCTCCTGAATATATAAAAGCCTAGGTAAACGTGGGTTCTTCATATTTAAAATGTGGATAGTCAAACAAACCCTAAAAATACATATATATTTTAACGTTTTTGTCTTAAGTCAAAATAAAGTCTAGATATTCACTGCATTAAATCTATTGTTCGCCTCTAAACTGGTTAATTCTACGCCAAGACCATCGCAAGGTGCATGTCTGGGACTTCCTTTACCTTTCTCTCCTCCCTTCACCACATACTCTGTACGGGCAGGCGGGTGTTCTTAAGCTGACATCATAAACAATTTTCTGCATTGGTGATAAGGTACAAATAAAGTGTCAAAGGTTCAAACGTATATGACTGAGTTTGCTTCCTATTCGCTAACGCAGTCGGGGTGACAGTTCTGACACTTGACTTTGAAATGGCTTTCTGAAGCGCGAGCTCAGGATAAAAACGAACAATCTTATTGCTGTTTTCGTGTTTTCTTATGTTTATTTAATTAGGCGATTCAAGGAAAATCCATTACCTGACTCATGAATTCCGCGTTAAATTGCACTTGAAGTACAAAACAGAACTGAACTCGAACAGCATTTCTGTATATATTTCATTGGTTTTAGTTAATAATTTCAAACCACTATAAGATGCTTTTACCACGTACTTACCGGGGAGTCTAGGTCTGAATTAGTTGCGGGAGATCGCGCCTGATTTTAATACTTACCTATTTCTCTTTTCAACATTTGACTGTTATCGTATACTGGTGAATGAAATAAAAGTTGCTCTTGTAAGCTGAGCTAAGAAATGGTCGAGCTTTCAAAGGTTCATAATAATTAAGGCTGACACCGGCGTAAATTATTTTGCGAGTGAGGAGGAATTTGACCTCAGATAAGACCCTGTATTGCTGGTTTGCACGTGACGTCACGGCGGCCATGTTGGTGGTCAAGAACAAAAGCATTTGTCTCCTCTGGGAACTAAACTTTATTTTCATGTAAATTTTTCGAGAAAAATTTCTATTGTATTGACCCCCAACATGGCCGCCTTATCACGTGGTTGCAAACCAAGAATTGCGCTCTCTTCGCCGTACGTGTTCTTTTCTTTGGCTCAACTTAAGTAAAGGGCTATGTGATCAATCATTTCTCTCATCTTATTGAACTGATTACATGTTGATGAGCCATCGTTCATTTCAGTCAACGCTAGATCATGTAAACATTCGAATGAAAGAGCTGCTTAGTCTGTTCCAGGCTCCGAGATAGTCACGCCCGCTGAATTGAGGAAGCGCGAAGACGAAAATAAGACGGAAGGAAACTTTTGGCCTGCCTTTTACTGTCCGTCTTCCCCACTATCTGAGAGCCTGGAACAGGCTACTTAAGTGGAGAGTCACATATCAAATAGCTTTTCGTATGGGCACGAAAGTAGTCTATAAATACTGTATAAATGTGGTTTCTACTTTATTACGCAGGGTGTGCTGAAGGTACGAAAGCGAGTGACCTTAATGATTGTAACAGTGAGTGCCATATTTGGTGTCACTTGGCTCCCAGATGTAATACTCCACTCCAGCCTTAAGCACGGTGCTGTCATATTTTTAATTGTTCACACCGTAATCATGTCAACTGCGCCGTCAATCCATTTGTATACGCGTTATTCAACTAGCGATTCAGAGAAAAACCACGTTGTGCCGCAGACGCCTCAAAAGTTCTCAATCAGACAACATCGAGTTAGCCAACAGTAATATAGCTTAGCCAAGCGCATAGAAAAAGAAAAAGTGCAAACTCGATTGCTTGTAAAGAAACTTTGGTTAACAAATACTGTAAACTGATGATGTAACATACAGTATGAAAAATATAAATAGATTAATAATAACAATGGCAATTATTAGAAAAACGTCGTTGCAAAAAGAAGAATTCAAAGTAATTGTACTTTTTACATTAAAAAAATTGAAAATTTAAAACTTTTCGCAACCCGCAAAAACCTACTTTGTAGGGATGCTGGTTTGATTCGTAGGTGGTAAAAAGCACAATAGCGCTTTTCAACTCCCCCCTGTTGCAAACAAAATACACGTTTTGGTTTGCTTTCAGACCTTTTCCCGCTAAATCCCAGCTGATTGCGACCGTGTTACGTCGCCTTCCTCACGTTTTTAATTGGATACTATAGAGTGTTTTCACTCACGTGACGGGCATCTATGCAAATTTATTGGAACAAAAGAAAGTGTTTGCATAAGAAAAGAGTTCAACTCCCACAGGACTGGTTTGGGACACCAACATGGCCGCCGTTTCATTGTTTTGGGACACCAATATGGCCGCCAAGACGTCACGTGAAAACACTCTATAGGTTTTACGAGTTAGACTGTCCCAGTGCAAACAAATTTCTTAACTATGATCCCTACTTAGCCAAGGGCTAGGGGCCTTAAACTGGAATTCTATGACCTACATTGTTTTTCCGCTTAGACCATAATTGTTGTTCTCTGCAATGGTCCTCTTGAAAAATTGACTTGATGGTAAGATGGGCTTTAGGGAAAACTAGGAATACGTATCTCCCATTAACCCTTACGAAAATTTTGCTTGTTGTTGTTGTTTTATTTTTAATCATAACTATAACAAAATTGTCAAATCTGATTGGCTATCAACTGCCCTGATTTCAGCCTTAATTGGGCAAATTAATAGGACAGTATGCGTCATGCCTAAGTAATTGGACAGTACGCGCCATCACGCGCGCCCTTAAATGGCTTTTTTTTCACTGCTAGCAAAACAAAATTTCGAATTTCTTGTGTTTTGATTTTAAAAATAGCCTATTATATCACAAATTTTGTTAATGTTATGATTAATTGGTAACAGAACTTCGTGTCGTCCAATTCGGTCTGTAATCATACTCGTGATTAAACAAATCCGACTCCCGCTACGCGGTCGTCCGATTTTGTTAATAGGGAGCTTAAGCAACTACGACGACGACCACAACGACGACTTCAAAAAAAGATTAGGTTTAATGATCAAAACAACAGCTCTGCACGTGCATCACGCTTTTTAGTTCATTTCTTTGACGTCCACTGCACGACTACGACGTGAAACCTCCTAATTTGCCGGTTTATGGAGGATGTGAGCATATGACGACGAATTTTCCTTTCTCTTTTTGAACCTGAATAAAATCCTTAAGAATTCAACTCCAGGAAAAGTCGCCTGCATTTGACATATTGAGCGGGACCAAATAGACGCGATTAAGTTTGAAAGAACGCAAATTCATTTTTTTAACAACGTTTTCACTGCCGTCGTCGTCGTCCTTGCTTAAGGTCCTTAATCACTCTTATGATTACAGACCGAATTGGACTCCACTCAGTCCTGTTACCATTACTTATAGCGCTCTCGAGTTAAGCCGTGTGCGCGGGGTTAAAAACTGGATGGGTGACCCACCGGGGATACTCTATCAGTGAAGGCCCCTATTTTATTCTTTCTTTATCACCCCTACCCCCTACCAAGATCCATAATGGGACCATTATGGCTCTTGCCCCTACTTTCTTTTTAAAAGTGTAAGGAAAAGAATATTTTACGTTATTACGCTACCGGATTTTAAACAAACACGGCGGGTTCGCCTGAAAGTTCAACGTGCACGCAAGTACGGGGTTAAAACTTTGATCCATCGGCGGGGAAAGGGCCAGGCTGAATGTCGGTTTCCCAAGGAGTTCGTGTTCGCGCTTTCTCAATTTCGCGGACTCGACTATCTCAGAGCCTGGAACAGTTTATGTCATCGGCGGCAAACTGGTTCCAACCAGTGCAACGTTTTGCCTGGAAACGCAAAATGCACCTTGACGCCACAGTGAATAGCATCCATTAGAGTTTTTTCGCTTTGTTGGTTCAACTCATGTTTTTGCCCCGCTAAGCGATTACCCGAGCTCCACGCTTGATGCTAATTCCGACAAAATTATTAACTTCCCTTTGGCGAGAGGCGTTCAGCCCCTCGCTTTACGAGGAATAAAATAAACGGAGTCAAGTAGGTGAAATTTCTCAATAGAGTGTTGATATTGCGCTTTTTATTTAAGTGTCAATGCGTTTAGCACGAAAGTGCTAATTGGGGACACTACTTTTATGTCTCCTACTGGACATGGGACCGCCATTTTACGAGGTCATCCGAGCCACGCGATGGCCCAGCCCCTTGCTGTGCAAACGGAGTACCCGCATTTCTCAGTTATTTTAAAACCCTGAGTGTTGGTCCGGCCACGGGAATCGAACCCGTTACCTCCCGCTCTGCAGTCAAGCGCTCTACCAACTGAGCTAATCCTCCCGCGGTTTTTCTGGTATTCTTTCTCAAATTTCCATTCACTTTGGGTAGCATTCCATACATAACTCATTACAAATAGCTTCATGAATTGCAATTGCGCCGAAAGTTGTCTGACAAAAATTCCGCAACCAATGTGGTACCCCTGTGAAATCCTGAGGGCAGTGGATAATAAGATTTAAAAATCATTCGATGCAAATATTTCTTCCTTTTCATTGGCCGAGAGCCCACCATGTGACTTGCAAATGACTACCTACAAATAATGGTGTGCTCATGCGCAATGTCGTTTAACTGTTTTAGGCTTTAAGTTTTAGGCTACAAATACTATTTTGTTCATGCGTACTTGAAACCACGGTTGCTACTTGCTCGTTTATGTGATCTCTGTTATTTCTCCTGGAAGGCAGCCCCCGCTAACCTCTTTTCGAAGATATTATTTATTAAAATACAAACTCAATGATCGAATGGTAAAACAATTATTAAACTCGGTTATTGCAAAATATCGTGACTTGTCAGTGTCTCGCAGATCAATTATTGATCTGCTCGCCACTGACAAATCAGGATATTTTGTTGCAAGAAATTATGATTCCGCGCGTATTCACACAACGCGATACAATGGGGCATTTAAGAAAACAACATAAACTTGTGAAAAAGCAGCTAGCAGACGTAAACGTTTACTAGTCATACACATCTTGAGCACAATCCGCTGGTTATCACGTAACCACAGCAAAATAGGAACAACAAACAGCAGTTATAGATTACTAACAATTAACGAAATGAGTATGTCTCATAAAAGATCCACAAATAATGGATTTTAAAATCCTTGTCTATAAAATGGCATATGTAGGGATGTAGTTATTACAGCCTCTTTCTTCCTTTTTGTAATAATTGCTTGGTTACGCACTAGAAGCTAAGTTAGTTTCAAGTAAGCACTTGATTCAAGTGCACTTGAAAATCTTAGGCCGCTCGGTAGAAAACATGGTTTCTCACTTATCGACATATTACTTTAAGTGCAAGCTGTGAATCATTTTTTCGCAGTAAAATCATTTATTCATATAACAAACGTGATTGCTCGCGACAAAAGCAAAAAATATGAGGTCTATGCTCCAGAAAATATTTTTTGTAGTTTCGTATTTATTTTTTCGTTACTTTTAACTCATAGGATTTCAGATGCTTATGTGCTTTGTTTTCTACGAGTACTTAGGAGCGGCAGAAAAAAAAACAAAGCAAAAAATAGGGTAGTCTTCTTCAGCATTTCACTAGAATGGCCAAACAATGCACTTTTTGCTCAAGAAATTGCCATAGGGATTAAGCTTGGCCTCTTCCCCAATGCTCTTCGCTAACCGAGACATGGATCATGTTTATCTGTCCGTTCACTAGAATCTTGGAACCGCTGCACACGCACATCGTGCACATGGCTTCCATTTCTTATTGGTCAACTGTGTTTTCAAGTGTGATGAAGTTGAAGTAGTTACATTTACCTCTTCACACTCAAAGTAGGTTCCAAGTACACTTAGATTATACTTGAGAGCTCTAGTGTGAAGTAAAAAATTTTCTAATTTAGCGAATTGTCACTCATTTTAATGGCAGGGAGCGCGCCATCTTTGTTGCTATCTTTGACTATCAGGTAACTTTTGCTAGTTTTACTTCTCGTCTTTTGATCAGTAATCCAGTTTACCCAGCTCAGTGCACAGAGCCCCTTTTTCTTTTCATAAGAGTACACCTTCTTAGCAATTGTTGGCGGTATTTCTTCATCCGAACGTAGGTAGGAACAGGTATAATTGGACAATCTATCACATTTGGGTTTGCTCAAAATTTGAAGCGTGAATCATGCAGCAAAAAAGTACTGCACCATCGACGCCTCAAGCTCTCGCTATAAATGATCGGCTTTGTACAAACAGACAACGACAAGCTGAAACCTTAAGAAGGAATCTCCTTAAAACCGGTCCACTTCTTTTCGGGTCGGGAAATCAATACAGACTCGAATTCAAAATTTTGTTCAGTTTTAACATTCAAGTGCTTCTGTGGACTAGCACCTCAATATCTGGTTGATCTTTTTGTTGCCGCTGCCCGGTTAAGATATAATCTTAGGTCCAGGAATGCGACTTTGTTGGTACCAGCAAATGTACGGTGCCTACACTTGGTGACCGAGCGGCCGAGCCTTTCAGTCGGCAGCGATAGCTTTTAATTTACTTTCTATTCTCGAAATGCCTTTCCAATTTAAGGAATATAATGGTGCTTTCCGTAATAGCCTATTGCTGCTTTAAAACATTACAATGCTAACACTCGCCCGTTAATCCTTATAAGCAATTCCCATCACATTTATGCGGAATTTTGACTCAATTACTAAAACTATCTCCAAGAAAAAAGATGAAAATTCTATAGTTAAACAATCTTTAAAAATATTTGTTGACCTTGATCATAATTTCCCAGGCTTTAATTGTAATTTACTGAATAAATGTAAAATTAAGCAATATGTGGATCTTGTGCAAAAGAATTGTATTTCTTACTGCATGGAATCATACCCTTCAACATTCACAAAAACGTAACTTTTATTACAAAATCAAAACGAATTATAGCCCTTCTGCCTACCTAGTTCTAAAAAGAAAGAACCCTTATAGGAAAACATTAGAGAAACTTAGAATAAGCAGTCACAAACTTAGGATTGAGACAGATTGATACGACAATATACCACATGATGAAAGGTTATGCAGTCTCTGCAATTGTAACTGAATTGAAGATGAAACTCACTTTTTATTAGATTGTCAAAGTTTCGTCGATAAGAGAGATGTTCTTCTCTAAACTAGAACCTAGAATACCGTCTCTACGACTACAATCGCATGGGACCTTATTATCTTGCTCTGAATTGAATTACAAACTTGTCTCCGGAATAATTAATCGTACTGAAGGTTAAAAATAAGCAATGATTAATATGTCTCAAATTATTTAAAATATTTAATTTAAAAAAGGATCAATTTACCAAATTCAAGTAGCTTTAGCAATACTGTATTACTTTGTTATAGTCATGCAAATAAAGCTCGTTGTTGTTGTTGTTGACTAAGTCTATATCATCAAAAAAGAGGCGTGCAATTGTAGTACACGGCAAATGTTTCAGAAACAGATGACTACATCTTGAAAAATTCATCTCAAACTCATTAATTATTCATGTGCCAAGAGCCAATAAATGACGACATGTCAAAAATTAATCACTGGTTCCAAACACCTCGAAAGAGATAGCCAAAATTCATAACAAAGGCTCTTTTTATTCAAGAGGCCGAGTAATGTCTGCTTGTTTCGTTTTGTTTTGTTTTAACGGCTTCACGTTATGGTTAATAATAGATGAACTCCTAGGCGCAAGACGTCTACTCAAAGCATTCATTTTACAACCAAAAAGGCAAGAAAGTAAACTTTTCAACTATTTTTTGTTTCATTTGTACACAGAAGAATCAGTATACGAACCTGATAACGCTGAACGGCGGGGTTCAAATCCCTCTAACGAGTACCAGATCATTATACGAATGACTTAAAAGCCAAATTTAACCACACACACAAAAAAAGAATTACTCAACCTCATCTCAGATGCAGCTCTTGAAAGTCTTCAAGCAAGTCAGGTAAGGATGGTTAAAGGGTTTTTCTGTGCTTTTAAAACCTTCAATCTACAAATGTCGCTCCGAGATAACTTGAATTTTAGATAAAGGAACCCTGATGACTTAAAGCAAAACCTTGACAGAACCTGGCCTGTATGTCATAAGAACGACAGTAGGAGAAGATAGTTAAAACGGCGGGCGAAAAAGTCTGACTTAGTTCTCTATCAGGGCCATAGCTAGCATGAAGCAAGACGAGGCAGATTTTGGATGGCAATATTATGACATGGCTGTTTCAAAGTTGAAGAACATAAGCTGAGCAAGAGTGTATCGAAACAGCAAATTGATAAATGACAGTGATTCTGCCTATAATCTAAGAACTAACTTCAAAAAAAGTGATACCTAAGACTTCTCCTAATTATCTACAGTATAAAATCCATAAACGTTGGCTACCCTTGTGGATTCATTTTATTGTTATAATACGTGTTACAACATCTGAATGCTTCAAAATGAAGATGGTCATTAACTTGGCACCAGTGTCGCTAAGCAGTAAAAAAAGTCAACTTCTACACTTGCCCAAGATTGACATTTCTGAAGAAAAATGCCACGGAAAATGCTTACAAAAGCATTTCTGAGCCTCTAGATTTCAAAATTTTCTGAGGGGGACCACCCTCCCCCCCTAGCGGCTCTTGCCTTCGGCGCTCGAAACTTGCCTCGTCTTGTTCTGAAGTCTGCCGGGCTACGGCCCTGTGACTGTAGGCAATTTTTTAAATGCTACATCAACCTGTCCTGAAATAACAATTGCCTTCAAGTGTAACTAAAGCGAGAAAACATTAAAAAAGCCCTGATGAGAAATATACATTTTAATGTTTTTCTTCTGAAGTACACACAATAACTGGATATATATGAACAGCACACTGATCCCAACAGCTAAGCGATGAATTAGTACACAAAATACGGTACAAAGTAAAATAGAACAAATGTGAACACATTTTGGGGAGAAGTTGGTCTTCACTGTAATAGGAGACAATCAAACTCAATATCCCCGAGAAGAATTACAACTTTAGCCCGCGATCACACGGAAAACTATTATCAGGTCAGCAAAAAACACCTGAGCCTACGATATCAGTCATGGATACTGGCCAACGGATATTTTGATTTGGTAACTTCACCTTAACATGGATGCTCAATATCAAAGATATAAGCTGAACACCTGAGAGCTCCCTGGCTACCCCTCCAAACTCTTCGAGGGCGGGCGTGTGTACGTACGGTTAAGTCGAGTTACTCGGAACGATAAAAACTTTGTCCATTGGCACGTACCATTTACATGGGAGAACCGGAAGTTCGGGTTGGAAAATCAAATTGTTCGCGTCATTACGTTTGATAAGGATGAGAAATATGGGGTTTTATTATTGACCTTCACTCAGTAGAGTACAAATAACACCCAAAAAGAGTACAAATATAATCTCATAATATTTGTACTAGACCGGTTTGACCAGTTTTTTTTTACAAAAGTCGCACATGGCAGAAAATGCATCGTTTCCCGAAATTATAAGGTTGAATAAAACCGTGCTTTTAGAATAACGTTGTCTCGACAATGAAATGTCAACATTTATTAAAAATAGTCAGAACATAAACACATTATAAGTTCAAAATACAACAGAGAAGATCAAAATAGACTTGAACGTGTACATGAGACGCATGGTGACGGCGACAATCTGTGACACAAACAACGTTGATTAAATACAATCCCTACCTAGGAGCTTAACAGTCTTCAGTTCTAGATCTTTTAAAATGTGAGGAAACTCGATATGAAAGACTCTAGACGCTCTCTAAAGACTTAACGTTAGTAGTAATCCCGGCGAAGATGAGGTTTTAAATCCGTCGCTTACGAATATCTCTTTAAAAATCCTTCAATAGAGAGGAGAAGTATTTACGTCACGTTGCCATGGATAACAACAAACCGAAAAAGGCATTTAAACGTCTATTCGCACTATTTTAAACTTCACCGATCTTATTCAATTTCATTTAATTTGTCAAATCTTTGCGAAATTTTCTTTCGGACCGTCTCTATCGTTACCTAAGTTAAGAAAAAGAAAGCGGAAATTTTGTATCTGTTCACCTACTCCATAAAGCGGGCTCTTAAGATTAGGAAGTTTCATGTCGTACTGGTGCAACGACGGCAAAGAAATGTACAAAATAGTGTGATACACGTGCAAAGTTGTTGATTGTTAATATAAACAATGCTGATGATTTGTTAATATAAATAATTTTTGCCGTTCTCCTTGTCGTTGCCGTCGTCGTTGGTTTTGTTGTCATCCAGAAATAGTGCTACCATGGTAACGTGAGGTCACACTTCTCTCTATTCGTGGGAGATTTTTCGTCTTTCCATCGCAATTTTCTCTGCTCACTTTACCTTCTTGCAGTCGGTTTTACATAAGAACCGGAAGACGATCATAAGCCTCGACTAAAAATTATTTGGCATTCCAACTCTGTTTTCCTTGCAAATGTTTGAATGATAGCACCCCGAAGCGCCGAAGAAACCCGAGAAATCCGACAAAATTTGCTTTGCTGAGTAAACTAGTTTGATAAGTTTTCATTCTAGACCAATAAGCAACGGTGTTGCATAAAGCGCGCGAAAACTGGACTTGAAAAGGAGCCACGTTAATCTGTCACGCATTCTCGTTTTACGTATTTACTGAGTTCTATTTCAAAACACCTCGAGTTGAATAATAAATCTCTTATTGGACGGTTTAGTGTGTAGTATCGTTGGATATTTTTAATCGTCTCTCTTACGGCGTGACTCGTAAAAATATCCCACGATACTACACACTAAACCATCCAAAAAAATATATTATATGTGGCTCCCCCCATAAAAATAGATATCGATAAAGTACACAGGCTCGAAATAATACGTTTTGCAAATTTCTAAAGGTTAAAGATGTGACCAGGGATAGAAGACTTTAACAAAAGCCTCTCTCTTGTCAAGTCTGAGCTGATATTTAGCAATCATCGGAGGAGTATGATCCGAAGAATTATTCCGAGGCGGATAACACCCTCCGAGAACTCTATCATTCAATAGTTGTTTCCGCACGAAAAAAGTTCCCTTTTTGGCCATATATTACATCCTTTATTTGGTCTCGTTAAATACAGTAATATATAGATTTAGCCAGGGCTAAAAGCGAAGCTCCCATTAATAAATTTATTATTTGAATCAAACAATAAACTTGTAATCCACAAATCAGTTAACTTAAGGGGAAATTCATATGACTTTTGAGGGAAAGGCTAAGTGATTTCAGAGTGAAACATCTTACATCGAGTTGATAGATATATAAAACACCCAAAAATAGCAATCATCTTCGATCACATTCAAGAGCCGTAATGGCTCTTGATCACAGTGGATTATACCTGGAAAACAAATTCTTGGAAAACAAATCAGGCCAAGTTTTTGCTTTCGACAAGTTTACTTTACAAAATCTTGCAAAACAAATCCGGGGATGTGTAAAACAAACTTTTATACTTTTTACACATCACTATTTATCATACAGACCTCGGACAGAATGCAGTATTTCACAATTTTTTCAAGACAAATTGCACTCAGTCAATATTCAGGACGATCAATTGTGGGCTTTTGGCGAAACCGTTGAAAAAATTTCCAAAATCACCTATACGGCCAGCCATTTCTCACTTTTAACGAGCGCCAAATTTGAAGTGAACATTAATAGAGTTATGTTTCAACATAAATAATTTATTGGTTTTTTTTATTAAGAATTAATTTGGCTAATTAAGCCACATTCTCGGGGTGGATTCATTTACAACTGATGCATTTCCCAGCTGGAATTTTTTTTATTGTTTTTCAGCTTTAAAACAATAGCAAATTCCAACAGGCAAATATGACGTCCATGTGCAGATGCTGCAAATGAATTCACTAGGCTTAATAGCCTAATTGATTCCTATTTGGCTTTTTCCTTTTTTCATTTTTTAAGACAACGTCATTGCAATTAGGTATAAGTATTAAAGCGTTTCGAAAAATTCTGAGTCTTAAAGTTTAATAAGTTTATGTTTTAAGCCGTCCTCTCGGTGTTTGCTTTTCTCAAAGATGAACTCGAGGCATGAAAATCGCTCAAAGTTTTCTTTCTACAGCCCAATTTATAACTAAATATTCTTCGGAAAGTTTTCTTTCTATTTGCGGTGAGAAAATATATCTAACGGCTTTTTAAAGTTCTGTAAGCTTATATCAAACCCTGAAAACCTAATATTAGGTCGGTTCACTGTCTCAAATCTTACAAACGTGCATAAACTTGCCGCATAAATTGTGCTCGACTACATGAAATTGGATATAAAAAAACAAACTTCAAATGCAATCATTACTCAGGCTTACCATTCGAGATGCAGCTCCTGAAAGCTATCAAGTAACGCGAGAATCGCTTGACAATTTTGAATCCTCTTTAATACGCATCAAGCAAGGTGAAAAACGAAAACGATGCCATCCGAAATCGGATTTCCAACTTTGACAAGCGACGCATCTCTCAACCAAAAAACAAATGAACAAACTAGCCATGAATAACAGACTTGATAGCAGCTGTATGTCATTTTGTACATCCAGTGGAAAAAGACAGTTAAAAACATCACAAGTTGACACAAAACTCTGTCAGCTTCAGCTGTCAAAGTAAACAAGTTTCAAGGTGCTGCATAAATTTTCCGCATGAATTCACCTGTCAAATATTGACCAATCAGAGCATAAAAATTGGGCGTAGAGCGTGACCAACGCGTGACCTAGGTAAGAAAAGGTCTTCCCGCCTGTATTTTTAATTAACTGAATTTTCGAGTCCATGGTTAGTTTGAAATCAAACTCTTAATAGTGCGGGGCCATTATGATATAAACAGCATATTTCATATAAATTTAAACAAAAAATAAACTTGAGCCTGCGATTATATGAAAACCAGTAACTTGTCAGCGGATAACTTCAAAAAAAGTATTCGACCTCGATGGGTCGATACCTGAGGCTGCGATACGGGCAGGTGATACTGGTCGGCGCATACCTTGTTTTGACAGCTGTCAATTGATCACAACATTGATGTGCAATCAGTTTCCTCCTGAGCTCCCAAAGCAGTAGGAAAGTGTGAAAGTAAACATTGGTTGTCCTGTGGTGCGGACGGACGGCGGGCGGTCGGGCGGTCGGTGTACGGTCACGTGATTACCAAATTTTCTGGGATGGGTAGATTTACTAAGCTATGGGGCTCCGCCCACGCGCGCGCGTGGAGCTCCGCTATAATTATCCAATTATGAAGCCCGCTTTAGCCCCAATGTCGCCTTTTTAAAGGCGCAAAGTTAAAAAAAAGTCGCTGTTTAAAATTATCAGAGGCATTTTTTAAAGAGTGTTTATTGTTTTTCAGAACTGGATGGCCAAAACATTCCATTCGTAAGGAAAATTTCGCTATTACTCAGTACTATCCAACCACATAACTTTATTACTAAACGGCGTGCACGGCTGCGATGGGTTTTAGCAAATAATTCGAGAAAAACTAATATTTGATTTTGAAAATATCCTGTTGAGACAGGAAAAGCGCTTTAAGATACCACTGAAATTTACATAAGAAATTGACATTAATGAGTTCGAACTACCTTGCACCTGTTGTAGTAATTACTAACAGCTTCCTCTTTCGTCTGAAGTTAATGATATTCCTGTCAACTATGACGTTATTTACCATATAAGGGAGATTTAGTTTGTGTCCGTCTTAAAAATTTGATGAAAAGAATCACACTCGAACATTGCATAATGTGTGGACAGTTCACTTATTGTTTGCAAAGCATACATATGTGAATTAACTGTGAAACCTTCAAATAATGAGCGAAAAGAACAAGATCTTTTCAAATCAGGTTTTTTTTTCTTCGAATATCATCTGGTGAGTAGTTTACCCTCCAATTAAACAAAGGAAAAAATCGCGTCAAGAACGATGAATGATAATGTCTAACATGAATTCCCGTTTTAAAAAAATTCTGTTTGTAAATAACAAAGTTTCTATACATCGAAAATTAAGAAAAAGTAGGTTTTTACCCACATACTGTTTTGTGTGAAAATTTATATTCGCCAGGATGGGTGTAAAAAAATTTATTATGACTTGCTCAAATTAATTACTCACAATGCTAATCAAAACGTCTCCTGTTTTCTCATCACATTCGTATAGCTTTAGCTCTTAATTCGCCGAACAAAAAGTCTCCATTTTACAGGAAAAGAACGTTTTGACTTAACAACAAGACTATAACGTTTAGATTTTCAGCCCACACGTCAGAAAGTGTCAAACGAGACGTTAAGAAATCGACGATCGTTTGTTATTCTGGATATCTGCATTATTATTATTTTACTCAAAAATAATTCTCCGTTTCTGGATGGCTCAATTCGCGCGGCTAATTCTTCATAACCACCTACTTTCGTTGACCAAAATAAGAAGACGTTAGTGATATCAATACCAATGACGTCAATTGCCAGAAATAATGACAGAAAAAAACGTCAACCAGTGAGAAGCCCTGAGGAAATTGCATTAGCTCGGCTGTTTTCTTAGAACTAGAGAAAATGACAAAAACCAACCACTAAACAGATGACAACTTCTATTTAAAAATTATCTGCTGATTTAATACCCTTTATATCGAGAATTTACCGAGAACTTGGAAATAGGGACGGAACATTAAGGGCAAAAAAAACATGCCACTTGAATAGAGGTGTTGTGTGTTTTTACAGCCACGAATCAAACCACATTTAACAAGTTGTTATAGGTTGCGAAAAGTTGTTGCAGATAGTAGAGAGTGGTTCTACTTTTAGTTGAGTGTTATACCGACCCAAGACAAACTTGTTTTGCCGCCAGTGAGGCAATATTCGAATAATTTCAATATTTAACAATTATTCCTCGAGTCCGCATGGGCTCTGAGTCAATAGCCCATTCGGCCTTCGGCCTCATGGGCTATTGACTTAGAGGTCATGACGGCTAGAGGAATAATTGTTTTAGTAAAATCCAACTAGTTGAAGCTGGACTTTAATCCTTTTTTGCCGCCAAAAAGCCCGCGCCTTTCGCTACTAGTGGGCTATAACATATAGCCTAGCAGAAGCTCAACCAATCAGAACGCAGCATTGATACTAGACCACTAGTTGGATTTTACTAAATAGATTTAGCCAAGGCTAAAAGCGAAGCGTCCATTTATATAATGTCTTGTAATTCAAGTACTAAAAACCAGCAGCCCATCACTATTGAAAACCAAAAAATTACAACGAACAAGGTTCAACCCGGCTATGCAAATCCAGAAATTTATACTTAAAAGATTTTTAAACTAGAAGACAAAAAGAAAAAAATATAAATCAAGTTCGATCACAGAAGTAGTCCTGGAAAAGAATTCCTACTCGTACGCACTACACCCCTTTGAGAAGATTATAGCCCATGAAATTAAATGTTTATAAAGGTTGGTTGTAATTCACGAAACTCTTTGGCTGCGTCCGGTTCACAGTTTATGTTAAATCTTTTCGTCTCAAAGGGATCCTACGCATATGGTAATTTAGACCCATTTTTGATTGCTTTCTTTGCAAAATCGGACCGACAAACCTTTACGTGTAAACTGCCTTTTAGATTATACATCATAAAATTTGATACTCAGTAATCATAAGTGTAAGTTTAATATACTTTTTGTATCTTCTGACCCACGAAGATTGACAACTTATTTAACATTTCCCTCTGTGAATAAACATTTTGAGTACACAAACTGCCCTTTGCGTGTTGTGTACCAAATTGCGGCTAAATCTGCACTGGAGCAAAGTTATGAGTCTTTCGTTAAAACAATCGACAAATCATATAACTAGTAATTTCTTTTCGGGGGAGAATGAAAAATGTCAGTTAATGTGTAAACACAGGCGCTAATCACACGCAATGCTAAAACCATTTTCAGACACTTCATTCATGAGTCATTCTGACATAATCCGCGAAAGGAAAAAAAAGCTGCATAACACCTTGCAAAATTATGACTGACAATCAAAACATGAATAAAACCTGAGAGATGTACAACTTAGCCTCCCACACAGGCGTTTTTAGGCGAGTTCGTATTTTGTTCCCCCCCAAAAACGCCTTCGCAACGGAGAAAAACATTCCTTTCCCAAGCTTCGCCAATCACATTGTACCTTCCGAATTCTGGAAAGTTGATCTTGACCGTCAAGTAACCGATAATTACCCGATCTTAAAGCTTTGTGACCTCTTATTAGACTCAGAGAGCCAAAAGCAAGATTTTAGAATACTCCGTGCACTGCATAACCTTAACGACGAAAAAAAAAGGAAAAAGGTAATTCTGTGGTCACGTTTTTACACTACCATTAGGTTATGAGTCGTGTTTAGCCCGTCAACACTTTATTTCAAAACTCTTGATTGATCACTTACTACGCGGATAAAATAATGGGAAAGGGGCTCCCCTAAAAACGCCTGTATGGGATGCTATGTACAACAAGGTTGTTCCTAGAGCGGGTGTATGACCAAAAGCGTGACCAGGCATAAAGCAAGGCTTTAGAAATTTATTTCCGAAACTTTTTTAGTAATTCGAACACAAGAAACTTTAATCTAAATTTTTTACTCGAGGAAAACCGTTGGCTGCCTCTGAAATGGTTAGTATTGCGCCAAAAACGAAACGCAAAATACATGCGTAGAACTCCCTTCCCTACCGTACTCGCACGATCGAGGTAAGCACGATAATAGTGAGACGATCATACAACCGTAAACACCTGCAGCAGGGAGGGTAAGGAAAGCTGCCCCTAAAAGTTCTTTTTGTGAAAAAGGTTTATGGGAATATCCTTAGCTAAATACATAATTATTCTAATTGCTGCCCCTGAAAGCTCTTTTTGTGAAAAAGGGTTATGGGAATATACTTAGCTAAATACGTATTTATTCTAACTTATTTTAGTTATCGCGACCAACACTGACATTGTCATGTCGGAATCCACTGAAATTGCTGTGACGATAGTAACGTCAGTGGTTATCATCACAAGTATCGCCGGGAACTCCTTTGTTTGCACCGTTATTAAGAAGAATCGAGACATGAGGTAAATATATGGTCGCCTTGTAGAAAGCTATGGAATGATACTTCCAACTCCCCTTTAACACTTGTGCCACTTATTCATTTTTACAATTCGACTTGTCTTGCCGAATTTATTGTCATTTACGTGTCCAACTGATGAAAAGAAAGGCGAGTAACTTATAGATAAACAGTAGATAACCCCAATTTAGGAAACCCCAGAATTTTTCGAAACTTTCACCAAACCTACCTTTCCTCCAATCAATCAATCACCTTTTAAAACTTGACTCCCCATATTTTTTTGTGGGGCGGGGGGAGGGGCGGGGTTCGGGGGGTTGAAAATTGTGGTTGCTTCCTTTCAAATCATTCGCCTCTTAACACCATTTTCCATAAATGCCGTGATATACCACGTTATAATGCGACGAGTGGCTTTATCATTTAATTTCCCAGAAATCCCATAGATTATCTACTGGTGAACCTCGCAGTGGCTGATATCATCTATACAACATTCAGTTTACCAGGCTTGGTGTTGGGACACACTAACAGTCACCCAGGGGGAGTGACTGGTAAGGTGTTTTGCATAGCACTGACACAGGGAACCATTGCATGGGTCGCGGCTTCTTCTTCAGTCTTGACTCTAGTCGCTATTGCCACGGAACGATACTTAAGCGTTATATATCCTGTTGGCGGCAAAGAAAAATTTACCATGCGAAGACTGAAGGTATGTCTCAACATCCAACAATAAGCCACCGCTGTTTGGTAAAATCATAACAAGGATAAGTAAGTAAGCTAAAAAAAATTCAAAGAATGGTCTTTCAAATCAAATCAGGTATATACATGTAGATAAGCATTAGCTGAGCATAAATTAGGTTAATTATACAAATCCCCAACCAAATACAACAAAATGTACTGATTTTGAATTACCGTAAAGGCATCCACGAATATGGCTATATTCACACTTACTATACCGGATACCTTTTCGTGTCTCAACAGCAACGGCACACAAGGAATACCATCATGTCCTAGCTTTTGGCCGAGGGGTTTGGTAACTAAACCCTAGTCCTCACTACCGAATATTTACTTAGCTTCCGTCTCAATCCAGTCCTCGCTCCAACTTCTTCACTTTCGCTAATTTCCGAATTGACCACTTCAGAAATGGTCAGCATTAGATCCCATCGATCGTAGCCCCTTTCATCTCTTATGAAATTTACACAAGGTAGAACTGTTTTCTGCTTTTATATCACACTTAGATGATATTAAAAGCTGGAAATGTTCATGAAAGTGCAAGTCTCTTCAATTTCAAAAAGAAAAAATTTGATATGAAGAGCGGTAGAACTTGAACCCACGACCTAAAAAAAACAATATACCACGCTAACCACTAGACCACTGCAGATTTGATAGATGGAGAGAAATAATAGGTCACTTGCACTAAGAAGTCACGTGACCAATGCTTCATTTAAACAAGGTCGTGGCTAGATAGAATCCCTCAGAAGGAGGTGATCGAGGGGGACTAGAAACGAGAGAAGCTTCGGTAAACCTCGGCTGGCGAGACAGATTGGCAAATATCACGCAATCGATAGACAGAATTCACAAATAAAGAACCCCGAGGAGCAAGGGAGGTGCATATTATGCTATTTTAAACTCCTCTGTTGTTTGAAATAAGGAATCTTTCGATAGTGAGAGCAGAAAGGAGTAAAAATCTCAGATTTGCGAATATGGAATCCTTCACAAGGAGTTCGGCATCCCTCAGAAGGAGGTGTTTCTTTTTAACTTGCAAATGGCATCCCTCAGAAGGAGTTCGGCATCTCTCAGAAGGAGGTGTTAATTTATAACTTTTAAATGGAATCTTTCGAAAGGAGTTGGGTATCTCTCAGAAGGAGGTGTTTATTTTTAACTTACAAATGGATCCCTCAAAAGGAGTTCGGCATCCCGAAATTAATTAAATTAATTTACGAATACTAGACCTCCAACCAGCAAGGGCAACTCCATAATAATAGCTAAACGGTACCATTATTAGCAGATTTTTGGAATCCCAGAAGGAGTCTTGTATCCCTCAGAAAGTGCCATTTTTCATTTCACTTTGAAATGGCATCAAAGAGACCAAAGGATCGGAAGGTAGATGTAATTTTTTTATATATCAAAATAATACGTGTAGTATACGAACAAACAAAAAAATAAAAAAAAATGAGGAATCTTTTTAAATAAAAGAAGAAAGGAGCAGCTATTTGGCATTTTCGAAGTTGGAATCCCTCAAAAGGAGTTTGCACCTTTCAAAAGGGGGTGTTCCTTTTGGAATCCCTCAGAACGAGTTTGGAATCCTTCAGAATGAGGTGGTCGAGGGGGGACTAGAACTATACTAACCGCGGGAAAACGCGAACTTCGTGAACTCGTGCGTGGGTCGCTTGCTTAAGGTCGGGTCGGAGGTTAGTTTCTTTGACAGATCAGAGATGTCTGCGAGTACATGGGACTCGCGATGTGAAGGTTTTACATTAGATGCAGACTCCGTGGAGCAGATTTTGAGAGAATATCAAGAAGAAACCTGTACGAAATTCGTTGTGAAGAAAAAGGAAAAGTTATATGGATCATCGGAAGATGGTAGGTTATGGTTATCGGGGTTGACGATTGCACGTGCTTTTTGGGCTGTTTTGAAATAGACGATGCAAAACTTTTCCGTATAACTTGATATCTTTCAGAATTTGCTGCCCATCTACGAGAATATAAAAAGTTCAAGATTCTCTTTAACAGTATCAAAAGCGATGAAGGCCACACAAGAGGCCCAACCACTAAAAGGGATGGCACCCCATACATTCATGTGGCCAGCAAAGTTTTTGAGTGTCACCAGGGCATCGATAAACACGCCAAATCGAAGGAAATCTATCGGGAGAGAGTTGATCAAAAACAGGTCAGTGTAAGATACTGCATATGGGATCATTAAAATGTGAAGGCATTGACGATAGCCACGAGATAGATACGTTTACTAATGTGTTAGATGTTTTATCATATATTATGCTCTGTATTATTTTGATATAGACATTAATTTTCATTATAAATAACTATTGAAAGGGTGATATTTTTTAGAAACTATTTCATGTTTTATTTGTGTTAACAAGTCTGTTCAATTTAAGGATCACAATTATGGGACGAAAAGGCGATACCTCAGCCAAAAAACCAAGAAATGTGGTTGCCCTGACGCAATTTATGTTTCTCAAGTTATCAGATTCCCAAGTTTCCAGGTATTTACCAGACCTTATTGGACAATCGCACTCTAGGGTGTAGAAAGTTGGACTTGACTAAGAAAAAGATAATAACTCTAAAATTTTCTTACTCTTTAGTTGACGGAAAATAGTGAATGGCGAAGACAAAAAGCCTCAAAAGACCTCCGCGAGTTACTGTGCCAGAACACCACCCCACTCATTGCCGAAATGCAGTACTACATCCGGCTTCCGGATATAGAAGAACACGAGAAGCACGTCATGGGAGAGGTATGGCTTTTCTTTGATGCATGTAATCTTTATTTAACTCAACTTATGTTCCTGATTTCCTGTAACACGGTCGCCGTATGGCTGGCCGAAGCTCTACCTTTTTGGGCGGTGGCTAACTTAATCAAAAATTTTGGCAATACAGGAATATTTTCCTTCCCCTTCAGACATACTGCTGTGTGCTTTAAAGGATACCCGGCCATGAAATTAGAGTTTACTTAAATGTGTAATATCCAGTACATAGTGATTGAAAAGTATCAACAACTGGAAAGGTTCTTTTAAAAAAGTACATTAGAACAGAAAATAGTAGCAAAACACGCCACCTACAACCCCCCCCCCCCCCCCCCGCCCAACGCACACACACACACCTGGGGTAAATGGTCGACCCATCGCTAACACATCCGATAAGCTATAACCTAACATCCATGCATCTTCCTTGCTACAGGCAGCGGGAATGCGGGAGCCAGTTGATGACAGAGTCATAAGCAAGATAGAGGAACTTACGACGCAAGGTGTCAGGAAAATGAACGACGTCAAGAGGCATGTTGAGAGCTTTGTTATCGGAGAGCTATTTCGTGGGCGGCGTCCCCCCTGCAAAAACAAGGCGGCGATGCTACCCCACCAACAAGGATATCACTAACACTATGCAGAAGGTGAAATACCGGCAATGCCATTCCAAGGTTGACCAGGAAAATCTTGAACACCTAGTCAATCAATGGAAAAGTGATTACCCCGGGAACGCATTCTTTTACCGTCGTTTCCAGGAGAGTGATGGAAATGCGGAAAGCGTTGATCAGAATATTCTCTTTGTGTATCAGAGTAAAGACCAGAAACGTCTCCTACGGAGGTACGGAAACCAGATGTTCCTTCTGGACGCGACATATAGGACTACGCGTTATGCCTTGCCACTGTTTTTCCTGTGTGTAAGGACTAACGTGTACTATGAAGTAGTGGCCGCCTTTGTTACCCAAAATGAAGATGCCAGTAGCATTGCCGAAGCCCTTGAAGTCATCCAACAATGGAATCCAGATTGGAGTCCAAGGTTGTTCATGGTAGATTTCGACACAACAGAAATAACAGCACTTGAAGAAGTCTTTCCAGGCTAGTAACTCCTCTCTTCTCAGTTCCTCTGAAAGGATCTTCCTATCGTCTCTGCTTGTTGGTCACACAATACAACTCATAACGTAGAAAAGGTTTAAAATACTCACCACAGCAAAATGTATATCTTTATTGCAGAAAGCACAGTGCTACTATGCGACTTCCAACGCAAAAAGGCATGGGGGGAATGGACTAGCAAAACTGACAACGGATGTTTGGGCATCAAGGAAGACGTCCTTTATGCGTTAAGAGCAATAGCCAACGCCCCTTCAGAAGAAGAATGCAGCCTGGCCATTGCCAGTCTTCAAAAACGCTATGTCTGGAAGTCCAGTCCAAAGCTTCAGCGGTGGTTCGAAAACGTGTGGCTGCCTGAAAAAAAGGTACAACAAGCATTATTGTATCATCGCGGTAACGTTCAAATTAAGCTTACACATAGCATGGTTCGTCTGAATTAAAGACATTGTAATGATCAACAAGCAGAAATAATATCCCTCCGACCAAACGCATTTTTAATACTGCATGTCTGTTTATTTCAATCAGCGCTGGTGTCAAGCTTATCGTGACGAAAGCTTTATCATCGATGTTCATACAAACAACGGCTTGGAACGTCCAAACGAAGCTCTGAAGTATCAGTACCTTGACTGATACAGAAACTCCTCTCTAAGCGAGATGCTTAAAGTTCTCATCACAATGTTCCTTCCAGGTTCACATCGGAAGTAAGTATTAAAAACATTTAGCATTGTAATAGGTCCCCCTTTTTTTAATCAAACCTTCTCTCCTTCCTCTTATCGTATTGTTGTGCGTTACTAGCTGTTTTTTTCCATTGTTGTTAGGCGAAGAATGATGACAGCGTCGGGCGAAAAGGATGCCCTGCGTATCACTGAATGTCAAGAGCCTGGTATTTTTACAGTGCAAAGCTCCACGTCTCCCGAAATACGGCACTTGGTAAAGTTTGGATCCGAAACAACCTACCCCTGGTGCCCGTTTGTTGATTAGCGGCGGACCAGACTTCCTTGCAAACATTTCTGCGCCATTTTTCTAACTCTGCCACAATGGGGATGGGATAAGCTAAGTCCTCTCTACAAGGAAAATCCTTTGTTCTTTGGATGAGATGTGCATCCTACCTGCATCACCTAAAGAGATCCCATCTAAGGAGAGTAGTCAACTGGAAACAGAAGACATTGAGAGTTGGGAATCTGTTAACGCCTGTTCACCACCTTACACCTCAAATGATGAGCAGCAACTACCCCCGAGCCGTCGCAACACGCCCACAATCGAGCTTGGGAGGTGCAGAATTCAGCTGAAGGAGGCACTCAGTGCGACCTACCTTATAAAAATAAGGGTTGCATTAGTAAGCTAGCAAAGGCCGTGGAGGAGCTCCATCTTACCAGCAAGACTCTTCTGCCCAAAGAGGATGGCATCGCATTGCGGAAGCCTCCCTCGCCCCATGAAAAAACAAAAGAAAAGGCAATCAACTTAAACATCTCTGAGGAAGTCATTTAAGCCACTCCAGTTTCAGCAACAGCAATCGACAGTGTTTCCTCTTTCTCTCCTATAGGAAAAGTAAATCCTTCTAGCAAAGGCACTCCCCGGCAAGACACTAGCAAAGTAAAACCTCCCCAGATTTGCGGAAAAGAAATTCCTCCCTCAGCCACCGGAGCACCCACCGCTCCCTCAGCCAATGGAAATGGAACAGCCACCAGAACAACCACCCCTCCTTCAGCCACCGAAACACCCACCCCTCCCTCAACCACCAGAAAAGGCTTTTCAGCCACCGGCACAGCCACCCCTCCTCAGCCAATGGAAATGGAACAGCCACTGGAACAGCCACCAGAACAACCACCCCTCCTTCAGCCACCAGAAAAGTCATTCCTCCCTCAGCCAATGGAAATGGAACAGTCACTGGAACTGGCACTGGAAAAGTCATTTCTCCCTCAGCTACCAGCACAGCCACCCCTCCCTCAGCCAATGAAAATGGAACAGGCACTGGAAGATGGACTGGAAAAGTCACTGCTCCCTCAGCCACCAGCAGAGACACCTCTCTCAGCCAATGAAAATGGAACAGGCACTGGAAAAGTCACTGCTCCCTCAGCCACCAGCAGAGGCACCCCTCTCTCAGCCAACGGAAATGAAACCGCCACTGGAAAAGTCACTCCTCCCTCAGCGACCATCACAGCCACCCCTCCCTCAGCAGCTGAAAAGGCCACTTGCATATCAAAGTCCCAGCTATTTTAGAGGAGCTGATGTTGACTGCAGTGATATTATTACTGGAGACTTGTTCGTTTGTATTGGGGCCTTAAACCGCCTTCTTGACTTCACCGTGGCAATGACAACAATGACTGAGACAGGGTTACTATTCTTCGACCCACATGCAAGGAATAAAAGAGGCATGGTCGATGGTGATGGAGGGGCTATCATATTGCATTTTAGTGCAACAGAGGACCTGGCAAGCCATTTGAGGGCTTTTGTACCAAAAAATGGGCAGGAGAAATCACCCTTAAGTAAAATAGAGGAGCTGACAATCAGTCAAAAGTCCTTTGAGCTGCTTCCTGTGACAATAATTTCTTTGAAGGTAATGTGCAAACATTAAGGCATTCCATTTGCAAGTTTTAAATAAACACCTCCTTCTGAGAGATGCCAAACTCCTTCTGAGGGATTCCATTTGCAAGTTACGTGTATATCATAAAATATACACACCTCCTTCTGAGGGATGCCGACTCCTTGTGAGAGATTCCATATTCGCAAGTCTGAAGTTTTTGCTCCTTTCTGCTCTTATTACCGAAAGATTCCTCATTATTGAGCAACAGAGGGGTTTAAAATAATTCAATATCAACTCTCCTGCTCCTCGGAGTTCTTAGTTTGTGAATATTTGAAACAAATTGGGAGAATCGATTTCGTGATATTTGCCAATCTGTCTCGTGAGCCGAAGTTTACCAAAGCTACTCTCGTTTCTAATCCCCGCGATCACCTCCTTCTGAGGGATTCCATCTACCCACGACCTTGAAACAATGAGGTGGAATCTTGCTGATACCAAAAATTGACAGAGCACATAAAAATTATCTTAAACCCAAAATTTGGGAGGAAACGCATTTAAGAAAGATATTTTATGGTACTTTGATTTTTCAACAAAGAAGTATGATTTGTATAGGGTGCCATGTTGGAGGGGCATACTCTTGCCCTCCAACACGGCGGTCAAAACTACTTTCTGCTTATATCTTGTTAAACATTTGACAGTTACGCTCAGATGTGCTGTAAACGTTACCACATCATCTTTTTAACATTTTCCTTGAAGTTTAAGTGCAAATTTTGTGTTCAGAAAGAGGTAATTCATGATTTCAAAAATCACATTTTGGTCACGTGACCATTCCGAACTTACTCATTTTAAGAAAATGGTGCGGGTTTCAAAACCAAATCACTATTACTTTGTTTAAGAGATGACCCACTAAGCGTTTTTCGAAAGCAAAATCATAGAACTTTCATTTTCAAAAAAACGATGTCACATGAGCTCTTAGTGCAAGTGGCCTATTTAAGTATATAGAGCATCAACCCCAACTCAACAAAAGAACTTAACCAGTTTCGAAACAGTGCTTAACCCTAATCAGTAAAGGCAGTGCTTAACCCTTATCAGTAAAGGCATGGCCTAACCCTAGTCTGTAAAAGGCAATGCTTAACCCTAATCAGTAAAGGCAGTGCTTAACCCTAATTTGTAAAAGGCAATACTTAACCATAATACATAAAGAAGACTACGTTGTGTAAATTTCATGAGGTGTCCGAAGGGGCTATGGTCGGTGGGATCTAATGATAACCTCCAGAAATACCACAAAATACCATAATGCTCTTTGTTTGTCCCCCAAAATTTTGCATAAGCATTGTTTTCAGTTTCTCTTGGGACCATTTTTAACTCCCAACAGAAACTGAAGACTGCTTATGCAAAATTTTGGGGTGACAAACAAAGAGCATTATGGTATGTATGGTATTCTCTAGAGTGGTCAATACCTGTTCACTCTGGACCAAGGTGTGGCACAGAACGCTTCACTTTCGAGAACGACGTGGCACAGCACAAAGTAAAAGCTTTGTAAATAAATAAAAATGTAAATTAGCAGAGTTCGATTTAACCTAATGTTGTTTTTATATTCCATTACTAGATCATTATACCTTGCTTTTGGGTCTTTTCTTTATTTCTGCAAATCCCGGGAATAATAAACATGGCGTTAGACAATGAATTCCGAAAACGCGAATCAAAGTTCTGTACCAAGAAGCCGCCTTCCTACAAAAATTGGCTACGCGATGGTTCTTTTTTCTTATGGTTTTCGATGGTTGTTATTTCGATTGCGGTGATGACTGGGTTATATTCCAGAGTCGTGTACACTTTGTGGACCAGGAACAACAACTTTGAACTCACACATCGACAGAAGGTAGGTTTTTGTCACATGTCAAAACCTTCAAACATAGAAACGCTTGGGCTCAAGCCCCTCTGATGAGATTTAGTGGAGTCTATGCCCTATTCTTTCGATTATATTTCTTTCTTAACAATCCAGAATGATTTTACTTACCCTTGAGACAGACAGCGGAGTACTACGCTCTATCTGCTAGATTCATATTCCTAATAATGCACCTTGTTCTCTCCAAATAGTTTGCCAGACCTAAGAAAATTGAAAACGACAGTCATGCAAAATTTTGTGGGGGAAAACAAATTGCTTCATGGGAATAATATTTTCTATCTATAACTAAGGTAATACTTGAAAAAATGTTTGTTTTATTATTCAACTATATATCAATCCCAATCAGAAAATGGTCGACGACATGCCTTGTGACAGAACTGATATTAAACTATTACTTAATGGTAAAGATGTTAAGGCAGCGAGGACACCTATGTATGAATAAAATCATAAGGCAAAATTTTGCTTATGCTATATCTTTTTTTAAAAAATACAACATAAGCGAAAGGAAAACATCATTGCGGGCCCAAGGCTGGGAGAGGACATCTAAGTCTTCATATTTACAAAAATATCGAAAATGTTCAATTCTGTAGTATACTAGGGTCAAAGATAACCGTTTTGGTGCCTTCCCAAGCCTTCCCTTTTATTAAAATGCATAAGGGTCGAGTCTATGACGTCACCCATTGTTATAACCCAGGGAAAAAGTGCGTTCCGCCATACTAATTAACTGTCTAGTCAGTGTCTAGCTAGCTACGTAAAAATGCGTTCCTCCATATTAATTAAGTGGCTTCCTCCATATATAATGAAGTGGAAAGGTTTACTAATGAGCGTCAATCTACTACAATAGGCACAATAGGCCGGCCCAAACTTGCCCGGGCTCTTTTAACCCTGATTGGATAGTAGACAATCTATTATGTGTTCAACATAAAACCTCGCTTTCCATTCAGTATTTCATTCTCGCAATCGCTTTGCTAAGGAAAAAAGTCTTACTATCACCAATATTCTTTGAAACATTGCTCCAAACATGCAAGTCGAATCGAGCGCTACACCACTTCTGACAGTAGATGAAGTGGAAAAAGTCCAACGTCAACGGGTAGCTAGCCGTATCGGCCATGTGTTCCAACTGACGTATGCGGCTACAGTTGACAAACTCATTCAAGAAGAAAAGCTGAATCGCTGCCACGGTTGTGCTATTCAACAACCAAGTCAAAACCAACATTCTTGCCTGATGATGGATAATGATGACGCATGAATGTATTACCATGATGAAGTGGTGGAACAAATTGACCTCAATGTTATCTTAAAAACTATATGGGATGAACAGTCGCCCTTCTCTTAGCAAAAAAAGTGCGACCTCTTGCCTGGGTCTATGCCAGCTGACAATAATGAATTCTAATGAGAACGAAACAGCTGTTCATGGCTGACACTGCCGGGGTGATATGGTAATGCGCACGCGTAAGATAATGACCATACAGCGGAGTTGGCAAGTGTGCTTAAGTGCAGAAAATGCTATTGGAGACTACTTGCCTGCAAGCAGGCTCACTTGTCCTTATTCCGGAAAATTTTTTTTGCCACCATCTCGCCAGGAAATGTGAGCCTGCACGCGGGCTATTGATTTTTCAGTTTTGTCCCTTTCCGTTGTGTCGGTACTATCCAATAGGAGCAAAGCAAATGTAAATATAATGACAGGAGGTTGCACGTGTAGATGTTATACTCAAATGCATCTGAGGTTACTTTTCCTCTCGCGAGGGGCCGCCAAAAGTGTGCCTGCTCGCAGGCTAGAGGCAACCGGTTGGCTATTCACAAGCGTGGCCGAGGATCTAAAGTAGAGACGACCGACAGCAAATCCAGCATGTGGCTAGAGTGGGACTCGAACACGGGATCGTCGAATTGCGAACCCAAAACGCTGACCACTTGGCCACGCTTCCTCCTCCAAAGGCGAGTATGCCCGGCGCTAGTCTAAATGCCTAGCGCGATAGGCGCACTTAGCTTAAACAAAGCTAGCCGGCACAGTCCCAATGTATATCTTGCTTCTTTACAAAGTGTTTTCTGAAAAAGCGAATGTTAATTCAACCTGTAAAAATGTTTTCTGATTTCTTACGCAGGGTGTGCTGAAGGTACGAAAGCGCGTGACCTTAATGATTGTAACAGTCAGTGCCATATTTAGTATCACTTGGCTCCCAGATGTAATACTCCACGTCGTCGATCAAACAACCAGCCTTAAGTTCAGTCCCGTCATATTTGCTATTGTGCACACGATAATCATGTTCAACTGCGCTGTCAATCCATTTGTTTACGCGCTGATCAACCAACGATTCAGAGAAAAGATGAAGAGAATGCTGTACTGCAGTTCTCGTTTATTGGAACCCAGAAGCCGCTCAAATTCGCAATCGCATAGCATCGAATTAGTCAACAGAATTAATCACTCAGCCAAGGGTTTACAAAAAGAAAAGGGACAAACCTGATTGCTTCTACGGAAATTTTAGTTTATTATAATGTAAATTTATGATGTAACATACAGTATAAGAAAATCTGGCAAAATAAATTAATAATGAGAATGGTAATTATTTGAAAACTCTTGTTACAGAAAGCAGTTCTACCTTAAACAAAAACCCTCCCATATTTGAGCCCCAAGTGCATCAACATTAACAAACGATATCTGCAGCCGCTGAATTGACACTAATAAGTTTATCTCAATGCTTATCTTAGCTAATGCTGTTCAAATGAAAATAAAATTTGGGAAAAGCAACCACAAATGGTGAGAGAGACTTGCGAATAAATATGAAAATGATGAAGTTTGCCAATAAATGATTACTAGATTGAAAGCCCGATTTTGTATGCTCATAAGTCTCTTGTGTCCTACTGTAAATAAGTTGGAAGAAGAATTCTAAGACCAGAAAGCTTAGAGCTACAGATGGGAATCAAACTCACGACCCTCCGAGCTCTATTTCGGATGCTTTAACCACTGAGCTACTTGAGGCACAACGGCGAATAGGGTGAAAATTTAATTATAACTACATCAGTCATAGAGGGTCCGTGCACGGTTCGTCCATTCAATATTTTACATTTTCTATTTTCTATTTAAAAACATAAAAAGCCAAATCACACTCTTAGTTTCCTTTTTTTGTTTAAAATTCGACCAGTGCAGAACCATAATTTATGTAAACGCATCGTTTTATTGAATTTTTAGTTAGAACCACCTAACCGTATTTATATACGTAAGAAAAACGTCAAAATCTTCAAAATTTACCAAAATTGTAGAAATGACGTTCAGTTTAATTCTAGCCCAAGAAAAAAGAGAAAAAGAAAGTCAACTTCCTTTCTTCGTTTTTCGTTTTATTTACAAACAATACAAAAAAACGAAAATCTACTTCCGTTTTCCGTTTTACTTGCAAAAAAATACAAAAGAACGAAAAACAAAATTCTACTTCCGTTTTCCGTTTTATGCGCAAAATATACAAAAAACGAAAAACGAGAATCTACTTCCGTTTTCCGTTTTTCGTTTTATGCACAAGAAGCGACTTCCGGTCACTCGTTGTCCCCCTTATGTATGGATAAATAAGGTGTCACTGAGAGCTCGGGCCAGAATACCAGCAAAACCAGGAACAGACCCGGAACACCCCCGAACAACTCCCTGACGGGCCGGAAATCCCACGGATCACCTTTAATTACAAAAATTAGGCAAAAAAATTACAAAACCAAAAAATAGCCTAAAATGTCATCAAGTTTATCTGTAACTAGGAAACGTAGATCAGCCTTTTGTCTGAAATATTGCTGAAAGAGAGGTTACTGAAGTCAAGAGGAAAAAAATTAACCAAAAATAAAACGTCTTAAAAATAAATATCTTCTACAATGTTCTAACGTCTACCGTGTTCGAGGAGTAAACTTCACCGACCTATTTTGATTCTTGCCTGTTTTCTTCTTTTATTTTGTTATTTTGTCTTTGATCAAAAGATAAATATTTTTGGTTTTATTGCTTCATTTTGATTTTCCAGCAAATGTCTGTCTTTTTTTTCTTTCGGGCGGGTGGATCATGATATATTGCATAAAGAATTCTTTGTCCTTTAGGTGTTTCTCTGGAGGGGGCGCTGTCTCTTATTTGGCCTTGCATGACGGACCATTATGTATCCCTCCTCAGCAGACCATGGTTTTGGGGGTTTTGCACCAGAATCCTTCAAATGATATGTTGGTGTAGGAATGAGTGACCCAACCGTGATTATGGTTGACCACCCACTACTGAAGCTGTCATAAAAACATCAGTGAGAAATCAAGCCTGGTAAATTTTTAAAAAACTGAGATTAGTTTGAAAATAAAGTGAAACACTTAAGCTAGAGATATTTTTAATCAAATACATAATATCAGAATCAAAGAAAACAAAAGAAGAATTAAAATAAGGGAAGTTTATACCGTAAATCCTCTATTAAGCGCCCCCTCTCAAATAAGCTTCCTCCCTCTAATAAGCCCCCCATTTTCAGGGGAAGAAAGTTAATAAGCTCCCCCCCCCCCTCTGTATTAGGCCCCCCTCCCCTCCCTAGCTTTTCCACTTAGTATTCTAGTTCTCTATGGAGAACTAGTACCATCGTTGTTTCTAAATGAAATAATCCCCCTTTCTCTATAAGCCCCCCATCCCTTAAATGGGCTTGAAATAAATAATACCCCTAAGTGGGCTTAATAGGGGATTTACGGTAAGTGATACTCCTCGAACACGGTAGACATCAAACTAGGTAGAACTAATTGTGGTTTGTAGAAAATTAGGCTGTGCCCTTGTTTACAGATGTTTTGTAGCTGTATACATGTAAGTTTTCGCCTAGTTTTTATGTAGTTAGGTTTCCCCAGTTTAGTGCATAAAATTATCGGGCGCTGGAGTTATCCTTCGCTCTCACAAGTTTCATAATCATTTACTCACTCTTTTGCCTCTACCGGTTTTATACCCTCTAACTGTTTTCTCCAAGAACAAGTCCTCTTCATCCTTTACTTCAAACCATGGGCAATCTGTATAGTCGAAGACAGAGATACGAAATAGGCGATGAAAAATAAGACACGCAAAACATCGGATGTAAGAGGTTGAATGGCTCTCGATAATGTGACGTCACATTTTTCCACTATGTTCCATTAAGCGGCCAGCAAATTATCTTTCCACGAAATATCTTCAGCTAAACTTTTTCACATACTACGCTGTTGATGCAAAAAGGCCTAAGAAACTTGTCAACGATGTTTTACATTTTTCTGTACATTATAAACCCGAAGAAATACTGTACATTTCAACTACGTGCCCTCTGTGTTAGAGCTAGAACTATTGATGGGCTGGAAATGCACTTGATGTTTAGTTACAATGAATTTTGGAATTATCTTCATATATGTTCACTTTTTAAAACCATTTTACTATATACATTGTAGAGTCAATAAAATCATGTTTACTGCCATTCCTATCCAATTTATATTGTACCTCCATTAAGCGGCCAACCTCTATTGAGCGGCCTCTCTTCTAAGTCCCGAGGGTGGCCGCTTAATAGAGGTCGGACTGTATACATGTATATAACAGTGTCGGTGGGTAGTGTCAGTGACTGGTGGTGGATTTTTACCTCAGTCGCCGCTTCGCGGCCTCGGTAAATTACTACCACTAGCCACCTCCACTTCCGTGAATAATTGTTTTAGTATATACTAAAACAGTGAAATAATTGAGCAGAAAAATGATGATTTTTAACTCATTTACTGTTGCCAACGATTACAATTTTGGCGTGCAATGACCGAACGGCCGCGGTCGTGGCTTTTTCTTGTCGACAAATAAAACTTTTAAAGGCATTTGTTTAGCTCTTGCGGGGAACTTTTGTAATCATTCTGTAAAAAAAGATCATTAAATTTAGTTTTAAGCTTATTTATGAACAAGTCAA
Source organism: Porites divaricata (assembly GCA_038088405.1). NCBI lineage: Eukaryota > Metazoa > Cnidaria > Anthozoa > Scleractinia > Poritidae > Porites > Porites divaricata. Next base: position 17,562,315 of record JBBMOI010000013.1, read on the forward strand.
CTAAATAAAGTAACGTAAGACTTAAGCTTAATTTGTATTTGTAAACAAAAAACTTTTTCACCAGTTTTAGTGATAAATTCAGTCAAAATAAAAAGCTTTATCTGTTAAAACTTCCAAACCGAACTTCGTCACCTTATTTCGGGAACAGCTTGCTTGATTAGTTGTGAAATTTCTTTTTTTCGGGAAGGCATTTTGCTCGCAACTTACGCGAGTTTGGCGTCGCTCGCTCGGAGGAACTGGAGGTGAATCAGTGAATAGTGCAGGATATTCGCTAATTGAGTAGCCAATCAGAGTGCGCGAAAAACACTATCCACTGTTTTAGTATACATGTATACTAAATATAAATATGTGTATAAACTTGTCCTGGTTTATTTTCCACTACAAAATTCCTCTGTTTCGTATAAAAATCCTATTATCCAACTTAAATAGCCTAGAAGTCAAAATATAACAAAACAAAACTAACACATCCTTAACTGAACTTCGCCTTGTCGTTCCTGGCCGGTTTAAGGGGTATTTTGTCTAGTTTTGCACTCACAAGCTACTAGGGACTTTAAGATAGGTTACTACGGTAGGCTGGGACGGTTGGATGCGTATACGGGCGACCTGGGGCCATGACGGTAAGAAGCTGCGAAAATTTTCAATTTAAGATCCGACAAAAAAACAGAGGACGGTGAAGTCATGTGCGAAACTCGCTTGTCATTTCTTTCGCATTAGGCTCAATAACTGAGGAAGAGTTTCTTATTTTATACGAAGAATACCAATCAGAAGAATAAGGGTACAAATTAAAGCTAGCTATTTTTCAAAACTGTAGTCGATGTTTTTATTTGAACTTTCCTTTCATAAGCCAACACCTTTTGAGTTAAAGAAATCTTTTCTGGATAAAAATACAGTCTTAAATTATAAAAGAGACGGCTACAATCATCACTGTTAGGCCCAGTTGAAACGTAGAACTTCTCATTTGCCGAAACTAAAGCACAAATTACTAAAATTTATTTTTACTTGTTTAAAGCATTCTAGACCATTGAACATCGTGAAAATGAATCGAGTTCGACTACACTTAAAGTTCGACGCCTGAATCAACCTCGAACCATTTGGGTCGACCTAAATAGGTATTAAGTTCGGGACATGAAAAGATCAACGTTTGAACTGGACCTTACCTTTCTTTTCGGCAATTTCCCTCTGCCATGGCGGACGACACTAGGTAGAAAACAAGCAGTCGCCATGCGGCCGCGAGCTAAGTTATGAATGAACTCAGACATTTTCGCTTTTTTTTTTCATTTCACCGATAGGTAGATCAATGTAAGCACAAGTATTTAACCCATTGGCTACTCAGTTTTAGAAGAAAAGTGACAATAAGTACGCATGAACTCTTATCGGTTTCACCGTTGTCTTCACGACGAGAAACCCGACGAAAACATACCGTCCCAAGAAGGACGACGGTAAAAGGTCACGCGTGTTTTGCGTGACGTGACATCAGTCTAACCGTCCCAGGCGACAGTAGTGACCTATCTTAAAGTCCCTACTTTCCACTAAAATACGAAGTTTTTAGTTTTTTTTTTCTTGTTGAGCAAGAGCCTTAAGTTAAGGTTTGCAAAAATTTACAAATTTTCTACTTGCTTTATCAATTAAACTGTTTTAGCAGGTGGCTCTGAGTAATATAATAATTTTTTTCTTTTCAGTACCATGTCTTTTGCATTATATCTTGAGTTCACACATTCATCGCACTCATTTGAAGTTATAAAAATAGAAACAATTTCAAGACAAGAAATTAATTTCTATTCTCTATTTTAATGTTTTTTTTTTGTCCGATAGTTTCTGCTTTTGTTATTTAAAAACAAATTAATTATAGCAGGCTGACTAGAGTTTTTAAAAAGGGCAGCTTAAATTGGTTACTTCAAAACCGAGGTAATGAATAAAAGAAACAGCTTCCTTTGTCCTCTAATTTCCGAAACAACACGTCTATTAAAATATGTTTTAGCAGCTACAGCGCTTTTAGCGACTATACCACTAATTACATGGTCATTACTGTCATGGCCCAGTTAATAAAACATTGTGGGCGGAACAAGTTATATCATAACTAGCTGAATTGAACTCAGGAACTTTGTGTAAAATTTATATTATATTATTAGCTGGCTCACGTATTTTCTGTGCAACATTTTTCGCCATTTCTAACAAATTCGTTTTGTTAAGTATTCCCCGATTATCTGTCATTAATAGTTGTGCAATGGACGCCAGTTTAGTCAAATGACGCAGAGTAGGATTTGTAAAAAAGAAAACAGTTTGATAATTATTTCGGTTTTAAATGTTACGAAAAGAAAACATCATGTCAATAAGTAACATTTTCCTTAAATAACGTTCCGATAGCTCAATTGTTAATATATTAATCTTTGGTATTTTATGAAAAGCTAGTATGCTGTACAAATTGCATATATAGTTTTCAAGCGAAAGCTTGGACTTTGAAGTATAAATTCATTTATGTTAGTCTATGTTGGAGAAACATTGTTTTGATTGTGAGCGATAAGTTTACCCGTCCCATTAATTATCCCATGATGTCTGAGAGTCTATGAACGATGAAAAAAAGGGTTTTATTAAAAAACATCACATTGGAAAATGTGTGTTCTGTTAGTGCTTAACACATTACCCTTCACCGGAGTCTGTAAAAGGTTTATATTCTTAAGTAATTTCACGATTCATTATTATTCTTGTGCTCAACATTTTCCGAGGTTAATTTTCGCCTCTGCATTTTGTTGAATATGAATAATTAAAGTTGACATTTTGCTTCAGCTGACGTAGCACAGTAAATACCTGATTAAGCAATCGAACGGGAACGTCAATTGTCGACGGGAAAGAGCGCGGAAAGGACTGAACGTGACTTCCGGTGCGCAATTTGAGCTCAATCTTTGGTCAAGCCAATTGCTTGATTTGCGCGCTCCGTCGTCAACTGACGTTCCCATTCTGTTGCTAAATCAGCCTATTGTGTCATATCAATGCAAATCTGTCAAAAGTTTGAAAACGAAACGAATTGCTCGAGAGGATCTTTCTTTGCTATATAACTGCGTGATAAGAAAAAAAATATATCTTGCTCCCAACAAAGGAATTTACGTTTCCTTATGTGAATAAGAAACCAAAGCATTTCGCAAACTTGTTAACGAGAAAGATCTGACTTAAATCACCCTTAGCTGTTAGGCAAGTAGCTAAGCAAAACTTTAATTACTCAATAATTTACCGATAAAGTGTAAATAACAATGAGCAACCGCCATCTTTGGTGCGACTATTTAAAGTTTTAAAAACTATCAGTCGAGTTTCATGTCAAATTGGAATCAGTCACAAGGACTTCGCATCTGTTTGTATCAACCGACATGCATAAAATTCAATGGGGACTTGGCAATCTCCATGATCATTTATAAAGGGACCCATGGCAAGTTTGGCCCAATAACATTAGCAGTTAAGAATAAAGAAAATAAAGAACTTATATTAACTTTCGATTAACCTAAAATGTTGTAGCCTCACTGGCTCGTCAATTTCGTTCACCATCAAAGAACATTATCTGTACTTATTTATTCTGAATAGCAGTCAGCGTCATTTGATTTCATTTTAGGGTTTGGTTGCAGGTGACTGTTTAATAGAACATTGTTAAAGTTAGATTTGGTTTATTGTCGAGAGAGTTTCTCCTGCAAGCAATGCTATAATTGCACTTTGTACAAGGTTAGTAACCTGGTATCAACACTTTTTTAGTTTATTAAATATCTTCCTCAAGAAAAAAAGGCACAGATAAAGTACCTGAACGTATCTCAAAGTGTATTATTAGAATTATTTCCTTTTCGTGCCAATGCGAAAAAAAAAACACTGAAATTATTTCAATTTAATGGAAAATTCAGTCCTTTTATAAGAACATTTTTTAAAGTTATCTGAACTCGGTAACATGCATAACTTTGTGTAAAATTCTGCCCTGTTTGCATTGTGTGAGCAATGTTGTTTGACATTTGACTGTTGATTCAAACAGCAGAACTTTTCATTACGCCCAACTCTCAACTAGTAGATGCAAACTAATTTCAACGCACAGTTTAAAAGGCAAAAGGTAGTTGTTTAAAATGGCTAGAGATCCTTATAATACATTTCAATGTTTACAGAAATTCTTATTAAAGACTAACCAAGAGGTCAAAAAGATTCCCATTTTTATTGTTTTTGCGTCAAATTTCCAGGTTCTTGGCAACATTAAAAATTTGCTAAAACTTATTAAAGCATCGAAAATGAAAAACGTGTTTATATTAACCAAACAAATGACAAAATATGTTTGTATATACCCTACCGAGGGGACAAGACAGAAACTGAAGTTTTCTCCGGTTTCTTGAAAGAAGCTAAAATGCTTGATCTCGCATTTCACCTTGGTCTTTTGTTTCTTATGCTGTGTTTACATTCAAGCATTTACCAAGGTAAACATTAACTGACTAAACCCTGGTACATTTGTACAGTGTTTATACTGGCTCAAATAACTAAGGTAAATCTGTCATCAATCACAATCTAATCGAATTGGCGCCAAATTCTAAATCCACGCATAAAATGCTCGTGTTTAAAAGAGAAGCTGTGGGCGCGATCCATTCAACCAAAATTCCGAGCGGGAAAAGTGGTCCACCTCAAAAGGTGGACCCGTTTTTTCGAAACTTTTCCGGTTGGACCGAACCGATCCATTGAGTTTTGGACCGAAATTTCCGAAAATTTGGTTGAATGGATCGCGCCCTGTGGCTCTTGTAGTCCTCGCGTTTTATTTTCTTGTTCTTGATCAGCAAACCCAGGAATCGAGATTGCAGCAGCTCGTACTTTTGCAGCACCTAAAGAGGTCGAGGCGAAAGCGATTAATTCTGGTACAAGTTGCCCTTCTCAAGACAAGGCGCGTTAGACGTGCGTGGTCGTGACCGAGAAACCAATTCTGGTTCGAAACTCTATTAAACGGAAATTTTGTTGAAGAATGGTGGAAGGAGAACTTTAGAATAACGTGAAAACGTGATCGAATGAGACTGACGCAATCCAGACACCACAGGTTGTAAAATTCTATGCGACCGCGAGCGGATGTATCTGTCATCCAAACCTTGGTTACCGACCTTAATGGATAATGTACGTTTAGGTTTGTCCAGCCCCGCAAATATTCTTCAAATAGCAGATGTCGCCCTTCGAGTTGTCTTCTTGCTGTTCTTGCCATGTTTTAATCTACGTTTCCGCCCAGTTCTTACTCTTGAAACGAGTGAAATGTCCGCCATTTTTCAAGTTCACAATCAAAACAACCCAACCTCGTCCCCAGGTCTTCTCGGTTAACGGTGCCTTAACCTGCGAAAACGCTGCATTTTTGACGTCATTTCCTCGTTAAAGTCAAAATTCTCCCAAATTTGGTCATCAGTAACTGGTTATGGTGAATTAAACGTGTGCCTTTAGCCAATCAGAATCGCGGAAATATTTTGAATGAATAATAAAGTCTTTTAATGCAGCACTGAGCGTCTACAGATATTAATTAACTGTGGTCCAGTATGATTTTTTTATCTTTTCGTTATATCAAAAACAGGGCAGGCTTAAAACTTCAAAAAGTTAAAAAGCAACAAATGAATATACTGCTAACTTTTGTTCTGCCATCCTTGACAAAGAAATGAACATATCAAAATGTGGGAAAGTCATCCAAATGACAACTGGGTATTTTCTAAAATGGCGGACTTCTTATCACTCATTCCCTAGCCCTCCACTTTCCAAGGTGGCGGCTGTGCCAAATTTCCCACCCTGGGGACGTTCAGGATGTCAAATTCCCTGGCTCCATGCGTTTCCCTAAGTCTTATTCCCGTGGGTTGCCTCGCCTCCCCTCATCCCTGGGCAAACCATTGATAGGTGCATTATTTGAACTAAATTTTCTTCTCTGTGATGTAAATTTCCTAGGAATTAATTCTAATTGTTAAGTCTCCCTTTGAGATAGGACGAAAAGTTGTTGTTGTTTTCTTTTTTTTTATTCTTGTCTCACAGAAATTTTGGTTATTTTAAACCCAAAATAGCTCTTTGGAAGAGTTGCATTATTTGAACTCAATTTTCAGTTTATACTCGTCTGCATTTTACCCCAGCCTGCTTTTTACTCTCAGTCTGCAGTCTGCAGTCTGCAGTCTGCAGTTTACCCCTGGTCTGCAGTCCGCAGTCTCGTTTTACACTGACCGATTTAGAAAACATGTTACATTCCCCAAATTTGACGTTCCAGTCCTTCTTTGCTTAGGAATAGTCAAAATTTTGGTTGAAATGTAAATGGATTGCTTGATTTGATTTGACTGGGAACTTGTTTCAACTAAAAAACGTCATTCCATTTTCTCTGATAATTCCACTGGTTTCTAACTGGTTGATTTGGCAAAATGGAAAGCACCTAATGTAAGTAGAGGTCTATTGCAATCCCTGTTTAAAAACCTATGGGTATTGCACAGCAACATTCATGTATAATGCGCGGATCTGATGACCCGTTTTCTTTTCTCCCAATGTGCTATTCTTGATATTTTGGAACGATTGTTATGGTGGGTTCTTGGCCATGAAAAGTTCGGCTACCACCCCCTTTTATTGCTTAAAATTTGCCCCCTTCTGTGAGCGACGTTCCTTTTTATGCATTTAAACTGTATGTTGATGGAAGAACGAAGCATACACAGATTGATATTACAGTATTTTGCTACTGACAGTAATTATAAATAGTCTCACGTTTGTAACTGATGATTTCATTTTCGCGAAAATGGAACGCATTACAAAATTACTGGACAAGAACGTACCCCACTTAAGATAACCATTAGTATTAGAGAAAAACAGTGATACGCGGGTGTTCTTGGCCCCTTTCTTGCCCTTCAACAATTCTTGCCTATTCTTGTTACTCTAGCGCAATTTGTGGCATTTTGCCGTATTTCTTACTAAATCTTCTCACATAGCAATAAAATTCTTGTTACTTTTGCGAAATTTGCGGCCTCGTCGAGGCCCCTCTTGGGCTTTTCCCTTTCTAAATGTAGAATTTGTAAAATTTGTTATTCTTGCCATATTCGTTACTCAGTCTCTTTAGATAGCGGCTTTCTCGAGGCTCTCCTTGCCCTTGTTACTTTTGCAATTTTTGCGAAAATTGCGGACTTACTGATGCCCTTCTTGACCTTTTCTCTTTCCAACTGTAGAATTTTGTTAAACTTGTTATTCTTGCTATTTTTGCCATATTTGTTGTTCAATCTTTTCACATAGCAGGAAAAGTTCTTGTTACTTTTGTGATTTTTGCGAAATTTGCGAACATCTCGAAGCCCTTCCTGACCTTTTCTCTTTCTAAGTATAGAATTTTAAATTTGATGATCTTGCTATTTTTGCGAAATTTGCGGACTTCTCGAAGCCCTTCTTGACCTTTTTTCTCTTTCTAAGTGTAGATTTGTTATTCTTGCTATTTTTGCCTTATTTGTTGCTCAAACTTTTCACATAGCAGGAAAAGTTCTTGCTACTTTTTGCGATTTTTGCGACATTTGCGCACATCTCGAAGCCCTTCTTGGCCTTTTCTCTTTCTAAGTGTAGAATTTTGTTAAATTTGTTATTCTTGCGATCATTTTTGCCACATTTGTTACTCAGTCTTTTCACTTAGCAAGAATTTGTTTGAAATTTGCGGACTTCCCGAAGCCCTTCTTGACCTTTTCTCTTTCTACATGTAAGTGTAGAAATTTGTTAAATTTGTTATTCTTGCTATTTTTGCCACATTTTTAATCAACCTTTTGTACTTAGCAGGAAAATTTCCCGTTACTTTTGCGATTTTTGCGAAATTTACGGACTTCACGAAACCCTTCTGGACCTTTTCTCTTTAGTTTAAGTGTAGAATTTTGAAAAATGTATTCTTGCTATTTTTGCCATATTTGTTAATCAATCCTTTCACATAACAAGAAAAATTCTTCTTACTTTTGCGATTTTTGCGACGTTTGCTATTTCTTCTATACTTTTCAGAAAACAGTTTCCTTTAAATCTTTTTTGCTAAAATTGCGAAAACAATTTGCTAGCAAATTTTTGCTAACAAGATCGACCCTGCACATAAGTGTCTAATTTAACTCTTCTACTTTATTTGGTTGACTTTTTTCTTGACTTCAGTGGTGGCTCTTTCAACTATATTTCAGACAAAAAGGCTAGAAAGTGTTCGTATAAAGACAATGGACTATTTTCTTAAAATCTTCAGAAGTCGCAAAGTAGTGACGTGTGAATTCATCAATCTCATCCAATCTCCGTTTTCCAGTTACAGATAAAACACATTCGGTTATTGATTCATTGATGATATTTTAGGCTATTTCAGGAGTTTGGTTTTGTAATTTTTTGCCTAATTTTTGTAATTAAGGGTGTTCCGTGGGGTTCCGGCCCGTCAGGGAGTTGTTCGGGGGTGTCCTGAGGGTGTGCTGGGGGTGTTCCGGGCCTGTTCCTGGTTTTGCTGGTATTCTGGCCCGAGCTCTCAGCGAAACCTCATTTATCCATACAAAAGGGCGACAACGAGTGGCCGGAAGTCGCTTCTTGTGCATAAAACGAAAAACGAAAAACGGAAGTAAATTCTCGTTTTCCGTTTTTTGAACGTCATTTCTACAGTTTTGGCAAATTTTGAAGATTTTGACGTTTTTCTTACGTATATAAATAGGCATAAGTCATCCTAACTAACAACTGAGTAAAACGATGTGTTTTACATAAATTGAGGTTCTGCATCGGTAGATTTTTAAACAGGAAAAGGAAAATAAGAATGTGACTTGGCTTTTTCTGTTTTCGAATATAAAATAGAAAATGTAAAATACTGAGTGGACGAACCGTGCACGGACCATAGAGGGCTGTATCGAGGACTCGCTGGAAATCGGCCGTTCACCAGCGTACAAGACCAAGACTGTGCAATGTAATTTTGAAGAAGAAGAAATCTAAGGCCAGAAAGCTCAGAAAAAATCCCGCGCTCCAGGTAAGAATTGGCGAACTCACGACCCTCCGAGTTCTAATTCGGATGCTCTAACCGCTATGGCGAGTAGGGTCGAAATTTAATTCTAACTACACCACTAATAGAGGACAGTATTGGGACCTGGCTCGAAATTGGCAGTCCACAAGCGTTTAAGACAAAGACTGTACAAGACAATTTGGAAGAATGTTAGTATTCTTGGAAAACTGGAATTAAATCCATAAAGAAGACCAAACAGTGCGTAGATCAATCTTTATCTGAATCTTTAGTAGTTACAAAGCCATAAGGTAACACTCTGCTGTAACATAACAAGAAGCTTTAGCAACGACGACGGCGACGACAGCAATGAGAACGAGAAAATCAACAGAGAAACTTAAAACTTTGCACGAGCATCACGATTTTTTATTTCATGAACACGCGAGGCTTTCTAATTTCACATTTTATGGAGGACGAATCACAACACAAGGATTTTTTTTTCAGAATTTGGGCACAGTCCTTTAGAATTCGAGACAAGAAAATTTCGCCAACATTTGCCAAACGGGAAAAACGGAATAAACGCGATTGAAATAACTTGAACTTCCTTTTCAAGAGACGTTTTCACGCCGATACCGTCGTAATTGCTTGATCTCCAAAAGAGCCATATAACAAGCCCCTAGGTAAAAATATTTACCTGTAGTAAAACTTTCCTCTGAAAAAATAGCTAGGATTTCAATTTGCCTAGGAAATTTAGGTTACACGTACGCACAAAGTGATTTTAAGACGGAATCCAGACCACCAGGACATTGAGTAATTTTGATTTTCTGTGGACAAAAATCTTGAACCTGGATAATTTAAAGCATATTGCATCCTTCTTGTTTAAATTATTCTGGTACAAGTATTTTGTCCACTGAAAATTAAAATTACTCAGTTTCCTGATGGATTCCGTCTTAATTTCCCAACTGAGTAATTTTCGCGCGAGTAAACATGGAAAAAGAGATATATTAGGGGATTGTTCCCTCTTTCTTTTACTGTTACCAAACCTTAAAAGTTTCCGTCTCTGAAACTAGTGCTTTAAAGAATCCGTATCGGGCGTCGAGCAGACTTTGCAAAAATTGGTAAAAACAAAAAGAGGCAATTTTTAGGGGCTATTAGTGGCTATGAAATTATGATGCCGTGCGTATTTACATATGGCAATAAAATGTCGCACTTGAGAAAACAACTTTAATTTGTGAAAAGATATCTGGCAACCAAAAAATTTGAATGCTCATATATATTTTGAGTAGAATCCACTTGATAATACCCAACTATAGCAAAATAAGAACAAGAAATAACAGTTTAGCTTAAGCAATGAAACAAATTAATATATCTGATGCAAGGTCCACACATAATAGATTTAATACTTGTCTTTATAATGGCATATGAAGGGATGTAGTCATTACAGCCTCTACCTTCCTATTTGCAATAATTGTCTAATTGAGCAAATTGTCACCCATTTTAATGAAAGGCTGTACGCGAAGTTGGTGCCATCTTTGACTATCAGGTAACTTCTCTTAGTTTTTACTGCTTGTCGTTTGATGAATAATCCAGTTTACCTAGTAAACGCAAAGCTCAGCTACCCTGGTTTCCAGAGGATATTTTGTTCTTATCGGAAGCCTTATCAAACCGTGAAAACGGTTTATTTTATATTAGGTATTTTGAGAACGGATCTCTGGAGCCAGTGCAACGCTCAGCGGTCGGAGACCCCTCTTAAAAGAATTATTTTATACTACAATTTCTTTGCAATTGATGTTGACATTTTTCTTTCATCCGAACGTAGGTACAAACGTGTATAATCGGACAAGTTAACACATTTGGGTTTGGTCAAACTTTTGAAGCGTGACTCATGCGTGGGACTTTTTACATTCTGCAAGAAGTGCAGCAACGAGGCCTACGAAAAGGCAACGATAAGCTGAAAGCGTAAATCCCTACTTGACAAAAAAAAAGGCTCTCACTTTCTGTTGCAATATGGTGCGCCTTTTGCATATGAAACTTCCATTAGAGCAACAGATCCTTCTGACATCGTCGTAATTAAGGGTCTTGACAGCCAACAATTATTGTTGGCTGGCTGTCGCTGTCTGAATTTGAATAAAAGACTTAATGTCCATTAACTTTTTACAGAGATATTCACGTTGACGTCACCTTCTAATATGATCCGGGTAAGGTGGATAGCGATTTCTTTTGTTATGCGGCAACGGTGCTTTCCCCTTATAAGAATGTTCTCATTTTTACACAGAGAATGCATAAACCTACATGAAGGCCGTTTACACAATAAAATGCATTTACACACCACTTTGAAAGGGTTTTTTTTTGTGTTAAAAGATTTTGACCAATCACAAGAGTTTAGCCAAGAAAAGTTTACAATTTTACATGTTCCCCACGTAGGATTTCTTTGTTATTCAAACTGAGACCAGATTTTGTTATATGGAAGATGGTTGGAAAGTAAGGATGAATATATGTACCGCTTTATGAAGTTTTGTTAACTTTTGCTGTTTAAGCCAATCAGAGGTAAGTACAGACAATAGAAAAGTTAGCACCTTTTTTGCATTCCAACATGTTCGTTGCCGTTGTTGCTAGCGTTCTTATCTGGACCGTTTTAAAATGTGCCAGCGCATTGGTTGTTTAAAGAAAGATTCTTTTGATTCACTGGTTAAACATTTAAATAACAAATACACTGTTTGAGGTGAAGAATTAAATGAAGGATGATCACCGCAGTTATAAACGCAACTTTTGCAGCGGTTGTGAAAAGAAAGGCTGAAGAAAATTCAGGCTTGTATGGGACTCGCACTCTTGACCTCTGCGATACCGGTGCAGCGCTCTTGCTCACAAGCCAAATGGGAGCAGGTCGCTGCGATACTTATTATTTCTAGAGTAGTGTTTCTCTTAACACACTAGTAACTCAGAAGTAAAAATAAACTAATGGCTCTTTCCTTTATCTAAGAGCCTATGATAACGATTCGTACATCCGTATTGAGACAACTCTGTTTTACTTAAAGAGTGAAATAGTTGTTTCCCTTTGTTTTTCAGAGAGGACATTAACACTGACCCCTTTCCAGTATGTATGAAACAGATGACGAAACAATAACGACAGTAACTTCTATACTCGTCATTACGAGTATTGTGGGAAATTCTCTTGTCTGTGCTGTCATAATAAGACATCGAGATATGAGGTAAACAAAAAGATAACGAGTAGAAAATAACAATATATTCGTCAAGCAAAGTTACATACTTCACAAAGAATAGTGAGAAGCTTTATGTCAATTTCTATGACATCCAATCCAAATAGCTCTTACAGTTAGTTGAGACCGCGATGACATCATTTTTATTGGCCAATCTTTAGGATTCCCGTAAATTTTCTTCTGGCGAACTTGGCAATCGCAGACATCATGTACGCCTTATTTTACATGCCGAAGATTATTTGGGGTCATATCGCCAGTCACCCTGAAGGTCTGGCTGGAAGAATTTTGTGTGCCCTGTTAACAGATGCTGCCTTGGCGTGGGTTGGTGGCGCCTCTTCGGTCTTCACTTTGGTTGCCGTCGCCACGGAACGTTACTATTCCGTCCTCTATCCATTTGAAAACAAAGCACATCTTAGCGTGCGCAAACTTAAGGTATGATACCAAAAATAACCAACTTAGATACAAGATAGCAACAAAGATCTCTCAGTGTCCCATATTATTATTGTTCACTTCCTTAGTATGTCCAATTTTATGGAGCGTCTGAACCTGATCTTAATATTATACAGAACTTTTCAGATAGATGTCATAAGCGCCGTCTTATTTCTTACCCCGTTTCAATTAAGGATCTCTTAAAAAGGCAAGACAGTAAAATTTTTACGAAAGTAACCTCTATAAATAACCAGCCGCTCGCTCCATACATTCCTTCAAAGAACGTCTGTTCTTATAACCTCCGAAAAAATAGAATGTCCCCGTCCTAAAACTAATACTGAGCAATTCATATCTGCCTTTGTAAATAGATTAATATTTAAAATCAACCTCAGTACAGGATACTTAGGATTCAATGATTACTTTCTTTATTTTATTATGTATATTCCGGACAATTGTAACGAAGGATATATAGAGGATATTACATGGCCGCGCGGGGATACGAATTTTATCTCCTCGTGCTGAAAGCACGAGAAGACAAAATTCGTATTCCCAAGCGGCCATGTAATGTTCTGTTTATTTTATAGATACTGATGAAAGATAAAATAGTATCTTCACTGCGCGCGATGAATAATAATGGTCTTTATTTCGCATAAGATATAGTTACTTATTATATAGATACTGATGAAATACCAGGATTTTTCCTTTTACTAAAAAATCATATCTTCATCGCGCGCAGTGAAGATACTATTTTTATCTTTCACGTGTGAGGATATTGGTGTCGTCATTGTTACGCTTTTGCTGTTATCGAATTTTTCTCTTCTTCATTAGAATTTTGACTTTTTGGAACAGAAAATATAACTATTACTGTCTTTATTTCTCCTTTATAACTTTATATCCGAGTTTCATAACATTTTTGTGATAGGCATTTCGCGATAGGTGACCACTTTAATTGTACTATTTTGCTGTTTCGAAAATGAATAAAAAAAAGTTGTTTTGTTCCTCCATCTGTTTAATATGGCGAAACTTTTTCACTTTACATTAGAATGAGTTTGAAGATGATGTTTTTACGAAATTACTTTTTGATAGATAAAAATTCATTTTTTTCCTCGTTTAGATCTTCATTTCTGGTTCTTGGATACTCGCATTGATAATGAACGTCCCTGAATTCTGGAAAAAGATCGAGGGCGGTACTTGCAGTTACGCATGGACCAGGAGGTGGATGCCCAAAGCTTACACTTTGATGTGGCGTGTTTTCTTTGGGCTTTCTTTAATGCTGATGACTGGATTATACTCCAGGGTTATTTACGCTCTCTGGTTCACAAATGCTATTAATTCCGCAAATCGACAAAAGGTATGATTTGATTCGCCTGATGGGCAATGCCGTTCTTTTACTAGACCTCTGCTGTTTATGAAAAGAATTTGATAAGAGCGTGCGAAGGAAACTGTGTTTCAATGAGGTATAACTCTCGCCAGGGCAATTTTTCTACAATTTATGATAAAAAACACAAACATAATTACATTATTGAGTTTACATTTACTGGTTTATGTCTTACAGACAACTATCAAGCAAGGCTTACTAACTAAATATTTTGTTCCCGTAAATACGCCCCTCTTTCTGCCAAAAAGCCGGCTAATACCTTAAAAAGGTGTTTCTGTTTATGTAGGGTGTGGCGAAGGTGCGGAAGCGAGTCACCTTGATGGTTGTGGCTGTCAGTGCAATCTTTGGAATATGCTGGGGAGCAGACTCAGTGTTGCACCTCTTGGAAGATTTTTCGTCCATCGAGCTCGCTTCCTCCGCAATTCCCATTGCTCACACGGCCATCATGTTCAATTCTGCTGTCAACCCGTTTGCATATGCTTTGATAAACCAAAGATTTAGAGGGAAGATGAAAGGAGTACTATGCTGTAGACCACTTTCATTGGGAGTCATAGATACTCAAGGCAATGAGATGGCAAACAGAAGTTCGTTTCTAAGGAATTTCCATGCCGTGAATACGCTAGAAACCAATGAACCTTCATATATCATGACCCAAACAGGCGAAAACGTAGAGGGAAATGCCATAATGTAGGGAACTTATCAGAAATGCTTGGACATACTACCACTTATTAGCCATATCCTATCACGGAAGGAGATGCCAAATTTGGATCCAAATCCTTCTAATGAAAAAGTATTCTAGAATTATTCTATCAATACCTCTGGAAGATTATTGAGACGGCATACCTATCGGGTTTGAGTGCATGTGCCTGTTACGGTAAACGATTCGCAATATAACATAATACTAGAGCATAGCTTATCACCTATGTCATTAGAGATCTATAGTACGGACTACAACCACATTTATTACTTAAATTACCAACATTTAAACACGTCCGTATGGAAGCTTACTAATTGTCTTAAAAGTTACACTTCGTTTAAATAAGCGGAACGTATAGCAATAGTTAGTTTGTTTTAATAATTTATGTCGGTTACGCATAATCGACTCTAGGGGCGGAAAACTTCAATAAAAGCCTTGCTCCAGACCTTTCTCCCTTTATGATCTTTTCTTTCCCTGTCAGAAGTCTGATGCAAAGTCCAGAGAAGCCCGAACTTATGTCAAAACACACCTCTTCCTGTTAGGGAGTTTAATCAAAGACGTTTTTGAGCGACAAAGGTGAACTGGGAGTGAGGTCTTTTCGCTTTTAATGCACCTTGACACTACCACATTTGCATTGCTAGGTTACTTCCCTCTAAAAGGGTCGTCACTTGATTCCATACGCCAAACTGACATCCTCCTCTCGAACATTTCACTTTTCTTACATGAAATTTCTTGATGAAATGTTCATAAAAGTCAAAGTGTCTTCAATTTTTAAGGACAAAAACAATTGAGGATAGAACGAGTAGGATTCGAACTCGGGAGCATCCGATATGCAGTACATCACTCTAACCCCTACACCACCGAGGATTTGGTGACGAAAACCGGTTTGATTTAAATACATAACACTAACCCTACTTTGTGTACGAATCATAGATGTGTCAACGTCAGTTTGGCGGATGGAATTACACGCAGGCCCTCTAAAAGAGGCAATTTGCCTGAACGTTTGGGCAAACCCAATGCCCAAGAATGTCCCCCTCCGGTTGACGAGCCTCGTTTAAAAACCTCTCTGCTTTAGCTCCCTATATTGTCGAAACTCAAAACGAAAAGTATCAAGCGATTCTATGGAGAGGAGAACAAAGATGATCAGTGTGTGGTAATTTTCATCAACATAGTAGCTGAACTTGAAGAAGTTGGCCCAGCCTTTTCAAGTTACAATCCATTTCTATCCTGTTTATTGAATCAAATTGATTAGGAACAAAACTTAGAACTGCGCAGGAGGAAAGCAAGGCCAACAATGTTAAATAGAATGCACGGTTATCTGGTAGAGATAGACCAAAAAAAGCACCTCGAGACAGCTAGCCTCTTCAGCAGGCATATGAACAAATTCTATTCCGTCACCGCACTGAGGGCTCACATGAGATAGCATTGCGCCTGCACGAACTCAGTGTGTTGCCGCCTTTCAAAGCGAATGGATCGCAAACACCCCTGACACAGCAAAAACTGCGATTTCTCCAAAAATTGCGAAAAATTGGAGAAATCGCAGTTTTTGCTAAAATAGGCTCTTTGCAGGACTTGATCACATGCTTGGATACCACATAGCAACGCACTGCTGGTGAGCAAGCATACCAGCGTCACTCTCTTTGTGACCTTTGTGAGCGAAGCAAACTTTAACGTTTTAGTCGAAAACACCCCTGACACTTGTAGTTTGAGGATACCAATCGAGAAATATTGTGACTTTTGTTTCTTTGAGCTTCGATTTCGTGTAATTTACCGTTGTTCTGAGAGTTAACATCCGCCGAAAGCCCCGACGCATGCAAGATATGGCCGCTTCAACAGGACCGAGTGAAGGTGAGTTACTTTGTTTGCAGTCGTATTTCAATCTTATTTCGAAGTTCGTTGAACACATCTAGTAATGTTTACATTCTCGTTCGCCATTATTTTTTGCCGCAACTGAGTGACCAAATACTCACTTTGGCATTTAATAATCATAACCGCAAACCGATTGAGGATTTGAAACTGAGAGCAATATCTTGTTCTGTTTTAGAACCTGCTAACAAGAAAAAGCGAGGTTCTGCTTTGCACTGCTGTGTTCCACAATGTAACAACGACTCCCGTTACAACAGCTCCTTGTCTTTTCATCGTTTTCCTAAGAAAGACGAACAACTTAGAGCAAGGTGGGTCGTAAAAATCGGACGAGACATAGGTGAAAGCTTTCAAGTACATACTAACTACAACTAAAAGTAGTGATTGTGAAATTGCATTCCATGTACAGTTGTGTTTAATCAGTGTGGTTATTTAACTTATGCGTTCCAGCTCACTGAAGGCACCAGGGTTTGTTCTGCACATTTTCAGAAGATTTTCTCTCTCCTGACAGAGCTGGTCGACGCAATTTGAAAAAGGATGCTGTCCCTTCTGTCTTTAATTGGTCTGCTAGGACTACCCAAAGAAGAAAGCTTGTAAGACATGTTGAGAGGTGAGGATTTCAACTGGGGGCAAAGAACATTAGAAAGATAACAATGATGATGATAATGATAATGATAATAATAATAATAATAATAATAATAATAAGCAATTTGGTAATAATGCTAATAGAAGAAAATAATTACAAATAGCCTCATTTTTTTTGTGTCTGTAGTTAATGAGACAAACTGAGGATTTAACTTCATGTTGCTCCACTTTCCTGTAACCTGTTGTATCAGTAATGCATGATTTCTTTCTCTGTATGCCTGTGTCTTCTATATGTTTATTACACTTCTTCCTTTTAGTGAAACACAAACAGACGAGAGTGATGTGGAGCTTGAGCCTCCTGAAGCACCATGTCAACTGGAGCAAGATTATGAGGCTGCAAAGAATGAGATTAAAATCCTAAAGGAGCAGTTGAAAACAACTCAGCTGGAACTGAGCAGAAAAGAAGCTGAGATGAGAGGGCTCGAGGAAGCTGCTGCTGCCACAAAGGAGTCGTCAGATGCAAAAATTCAAGAACTAGAGACAAATCTTAGTATCAGTCAGTTTGGCTTCGAAAGGTTTTCTAAAGACAATGCTCTTGTTAGATTTTACACCGGTTTTCCAACATATGATCACTTGAAGCTATTTTTTGAACTTGTTAAACCAAAAGCAGAAACAATGGTTTATGTGTATGCTTCAGGAATAGGTACCAATAGGCCAGGAATACGCAAGATGCAACTTATAGATGAGCTGTTCTTATTTTGTGTTCGATTGAAGCTTGGTTTATTTGAACTTGACCTTGCCCAGCGTTTTGATTTACACGTTTCAAGTGTAAGTAGGAAAGTTACAACTTGGGCCAATTTTTTATACTTCTTTCTTGGAAATCAGCCAATATGGCCAACTAGGGAGCACATTAATAAAGTGATGCCAGATAGCTTCAAAGAGCTGTATCCATCAACACGAGTTATCATTGATTGCACTGAAATCTATGTACAAACCCCTTCTTCATTGTTGTTACAGTCACAGTTGTATTCATGATACAAGTCTAACACCACTTTCAAAGAACTAACTCGTTGTTCTGGCATTTTGGATCTTCTGGAGGCAAACGACAGTGTTATGGCAGATAAAGGTTTTGATATTGAAGATCTTTTAAAGGCCCATGTTCACCCTAGATGCATTGCGCGCCCTGTACTCAAGAAAAAAACATTTCGCGTAGTTGAAAATCACTTCCTTCAGTGTGTAGAGTCAATCCTTGTTAATCTTCCACAGTTCGCAAAATCTGGTTTAAAAGAAAGTCTAAACAGGTGCTTTTGGTATTTTTCTTTACATCATTCTGGATATTTTGGTCTAGTATCGAGCCTTTTTGTTTCTGTTAGTGTTTGTTTCACTGCAATACTTTTGATGGCGGCGCCATCGAAACGTACAGTTGAAAGATCGCATCGACTGGAGTCGCCGAAGTACATTCGTCTCCGTGGATCCGTTTTTTTAATCTATGGAGAGATGGGAAAGAAGCTCTTGGCTGCAAATTCTACAGACAGCGTGTTTGCCGAGTTCCTTCTACATCGAATGCTGATGTTCAATTGTAAACAAAGGTCCCGTTGAAATCAGTTGAAAGCAATACAAGCGAGTCAATCTAACATGAACAGTGCTTTATTTAATTTAACCAATGAAGCGAGTGATATCCTCAACGTAAACTGATCGTCTGGCGTATCGCTCTAAAGTAGCGAGAACTATTATTAGCAAACCAGTCCTTAGCCAAACCTAAAGAAACTGTAGCACAGCGATTATTATACAGCGACAAGACTGTAAGCAGTGCTGATTCGACGCTTTGCAAACACAACTCGCTTATTCTTTCGAGAACACATACCTAAGCCTCCTAAGAATTACCACAAAATAATAGATCGAGGAATCAAAACATTTCACAGTCGAAACGGGCTTCAGGAAAATCTCACCTGGTCCTTAGACATTTCGTAATTTTATGACCTTCATTGCGTTCATCGGACTCAACAAAGCATGCATAGGCATTCTCTACCAGTTTAAATTTTGAACTGCTTTCTCCGGTGACATTTACCGAAGTCGGCGATATATCTTCCTCCATTTGGAAAACAATTACAGTCTTACGGGCCCCTTTGATACTGTCTCTGTTAAGCTTCGGTCAAGCTTCAAAAAAGCGAATCTCCCTCGCTGTCGTTTTTAGTATGATCAGGCAACGCTCCTCAAAAGTGGAAGCCAATCAAAACAAAAACACAAGCGCGCAAAGCCGTTTGGGTGAACATGGGCCTTTAAGGACTAAACAAGTTTCTCTGAATTTGCCTCCCTTTCGTCAGAGACAAACTCAATTCTCAGCCCAGGATGTTTTGCAAACAAAAACTATTGCAAAAGTTAGAATTCATGTGGAACGTGCAATAAGAAGGATAAAGGAATTTCATCTATTTGACTCAGATATTTCATTGTCTACACTGGGATCTGTTAATCAACTGTATACGGTTGCTTGTTTGTTAACTAACTTTCAAGGTGCACTAATCAAAGACACAGATAACACTGACTAACCAGTAAAAACTGAATGTTTACTATATAATATACCAAATCAAATCAGTCAAGAATATCTTAATAAATCATTTGTACAAGTTTGTTATGCTGCATTAACTGTGTACTCAGGGAATTATGTGGACTTCAAAAGAAGGAAACACATAAGTAATCTACAGCTGTTATTGTAATGGTTACTTTGTATTTTACAGGTAGTAAGTAAAGAAAAAAGAATCAACTCTGTCTTTTGCAGTTTGAAAAAAGATGGGATCAAACATAATTCTTTCACAGAAAAAGGTAGTGTCATTGATGTAGCTGAAAAAATCACACCACTTGAGGCCAGTTAATGCCAGCTGACATTGGACCTGATAATAATAGTCATGAGTTCTTTTAAGCTTGAGGACATTTTAATCCTTGTCCTTTGTAAGATAGGCTACACTCTCAAAGTCAGTAGCACCTTCTTTAACAACCTTTATCTCCAAAAGGCCAAAAGGTGAAAGGCCTTGCTTCTCAGCATTCAAATCGAACACTTTTCTGTCAGGGGTGCATCCCAACCATGGACATTTTAGATTTATTACCAACCCTGATGGAAAGAGATTAACTTGGTTTTGCTTGACCATGCTGGCATATATAAATGCAGCCCGGGGTTCTAACTCTAAGCCTCTTTGCATAGGTGCTGTAACCACATGTCTTGATGGATTGATTTGTCCAACTAGGTTCTCAAAGTTGGTCTGTCTTTTGGCAACTTGTCCAAATTTACTGGCCGTGATCCTTTTCTTTCTTAACATTGTCCAAAGACTACTCTGACTTTGTGCCCTCGTTTTTTCCTCCACTTCAATGGCAGTTTGCCTGGAGAGACTTAACACATTCAATGCAGTAAGCTTTTCTTGCCGGAGACACAGAAACATCATTTTCAAATTGCATCTCGGCATTTAGAAGAGGCAAATCTGGGAAAGAAGTACAGGAGTAGTCATTTATCAAGTATTCTTCGGATAGCTTCTGTTGATATGATATTACACTTCCCTTAACAGCATGACCAAATTTGGTAGGTACCAGTTGAAGGGAATCATTAACTCCAGGAGCTATAGTTGCCATGAGGGGTTTTGGCTCAACACTGTTGTAGTGGCTCACACTCTGGACCTCCTGATTTCCAATTTTTCGTTCTCTTGGAATGCTCACCTCTCTTTCATGCTAGTAATTGTAAAACTAAGTTAAAATACACAAAGAAAAGTGACTGGTAGGCATTGTAGTGAAAAGAAAACTATACAATGTGTCACATGGGAATGTCAATGTGTTTGGGATATTTTGGAAGGATTCAATGGCGGTCTAAAAAAACCTAGCAAATGTTATTGCATTCACTTCCGAAAAGGCAAAATGTATTTCAAGACTTGAATATTAATTGTAACAGTAAGAATTTTTTTTTTAATTTATTTTTTTTCCAAAAACCCAAACACAGTAAAGAGTATGTTGTTCTGGCAGAATGTATGGGAGATGTGGTGCAAACAAAACGAGCCAGAAAAACTAAACAAGTTAGCTGAAACATTTTATGCTGAAGTAGAAAAAGAAAACCGGTGACGACTACGAGCCAGACAGTTTAAGAGTGATGATAGCTGCACTTGATAGATATTGACATGAGAAAGGATACAAGTTTTCCATCACAACAGACACGGAGTTTAACTCTTCCAAGCAAGTTTTAAAGGGGAAAGCTCGACAGCTTTGCCAATCCGGAATGGGCAAACATCCAAATAAAGCCAGAAGTTTAACTGAGGAAGAAGAAGAGGTGCTGTGGGAGGCAGTAAAATTTGGTTCCAAAACTTCAGGAGCGCTTATTTCTTCTATGTGGTGGCTTTTGACGCAGTTGTCTGGCCTCCGCACCCATCAAGAACACCACGCAATGAAAATGGAAGATTTCCAACTCTGCTAAAATGACGAAGGTATGGAGTTTGTGCAGTTTACTGAAAGTCCAACGAAGACCAGACAGGGTGGACTGCAGAGCAAGAAAAGAGATTTTCAGCCATGAATGTTCTCTGTTGGAGGAGAAAGGTGTCCGGTGACTCTCTTCAAGCAGTTTGTCAAGCAAAGACCACTAAACATGCGATGGTCAGGTACTTTCTACCTCAGTATCAAAAGAAACCGAAGACTGAATGACAATATCTGGTTCAAAACTCAACCAATGGGCATAAACACTATTAGCAACATGAAAACAACTGTGTCGGGTACTAGCCTTGAAGAAAGTCACAAAAAGTTTACGAATCAGTGCTAGAAAGACAACAGTAAGCAAGCTGAAGAAAGAAAACGTTGAATGCTCAGATATTGTGAAGGTCACAGGCCACCGAAGCGTACAATCTTTTGACAATTACAATGAAGCTGTGGAGGAAGTGCAACGACGACTCTCCAGTGCAATATCCAAACGAAATTCTGAAAACCCCAGTGCTGAGAAAAAGCAAATGGCAGTTTCCGACATCACAACAACAGTGGCTCCACTCACTCCAGTAAACACGAACGTGCCTGCACCACACACATTGGCCGGCCCATCGATTACAGAGTCGAAAGAAAACCAATTCCCGCCATCATTTTTAAGTTTTCAAGCTCAGAATTTCTCCGTGAGTCCAACCATGAAGAGGTCCCAGGAAAAGACCATGATAAACATGTTCAACAACTGTCAAGTGTCTTTCATCATTGGCCGCTGAGATTAGCTCCCGAGATTTCAAAACGGCTGCCCAGTTCCTGTAAACGCCAAGCTTTCATTACTGAGGATGATTCTGATTGAACGTCATCATCCTGTGTCGAGACTCTTCTTCTCTTACCAATCAGGCACGGCTAAAGGGAGGAGCTGATCTTTATGTAACATGTAAGCTTTGTTTGAATAGCCAACTTTCCCCTGGGTTCTCACCCACCTTTTAAGTCCTTCTCCTCTTGAGCTTTAAGATAAAAATTAATGACCCTGAAGGTCTCAAATTGTATATACACTGTATTGTTGGAGAGTTTTTCAAATTTTTGAGTGTACTTAAGAAAAGAGGCAACATTGAATAGAAGAAAGATCAATAATTGGTTTGATTAAGCACTTAATATAATGTAACATAACACCGTATGTTCTTTAAAAAGGTGCAATAAACGATGTTACACTTCTGAGTTAATTAATATCATGACCTTTTAGAAAAGTGTGACCGCAGGTTGTTCACCAAAATTAAGACCAATGTTAACCATTCATGATATACCTTTTGCCGAACGTCAAAGAGTCATCCAAGAGATTAAGATCACAAACAAGTCTATTTCCACATATTAATACAGAACGTTTTAAGAATAGATACTTTAATAGAATAAGGTTGCAATACAACTTAGCAATTTAACAGTAGATACCCAATGTTTTATCAGGTTTTATATAATAATTGTAAATGAACTGTGCAATTTTCATGATTTGTACACTTCACTCTCTGTAACGTTTGTTATGTATTTTATCGGGCGAAATAAAGACATTTTGTTATTATTATTAATTGCCCTTCGACAATGGAAATTTTATCCTTGCGAGTCCTTGACAATTTCTTGAATTATTGGATCAAAAAAGGTAACCCTAGTAGTGTTATGATTATGAGTCATGATGACGTTCAATACTTTTGAGTTGTTAGTAATGGATTCATAAATTTATGTAAATAAACCTGCACTAACTTTTCATGTACTGGATCATTCATTCTTAATATTAAATGCAAATTTTGTTTTTAAGGAGAGTTCAATTTTGACTTCTTTTCAGAAATGGATTGGAAATCAGAAAAGAAATAGACCACAAGAAACAAATGCTGAAAGTGACGTAACAAGCCTGCCAGAGGCCCTCATTCTTAAAATTTATTTTGTGCTGAATATTTGAAAACAGGTGAAGAGAAAACAAAAACCTACCTAATTACAGTCAAACCTGTGTATAACGGCCCTGCATAAAGCAGTCACTCTGTGTATTACGGTCACTGGACAACTTCCTGAAAATTAATACTATTTTCTGTTAAGTGGACCTGTGTATAGTGGTCACCCTGTATATAAATGTTGCAGTCTCTTGGCCATTTCCCAAGGGTGACCGTTATAAGCAGGTTTGACTGCACTTTCAATTGTTGTTTGCACTCCTTTATTAATAGCTGGGGGCTTAAATAGTATCTCTAGTTTGTGTTGAGGAAACTTCAGAGTGAATAGAAAGTCTAGAACAGCAAACATTGAACGCTTGCAAGGCCATATGCATACTGAAGTTCTTCTCTAGATTATGTAATAATTTATACAGATCACGTAAACTACGTTTTGGGCATCAGCAGGAGCTTGTGCGGTGTTGTTTACTGCATAGTGGCTAATGTCTACAACTATAGGCTATGCTTTGTGGTATAGCATATGTGTACAATTAAGTTACTTACACGTAATAAGCCACCACATAGCTGTTTATATAGATTTTCAATTCAAGAGGGAAAAAAACTAAACTTTATTTTTTTTTCATTTTCCCTCCCCACTCAAGCAGATGTTATCTGTTACATACTTGAGTAAGCTTATTTTCTTGTAATGCTTTAACTGTCAAGTTTTCACAGTGAATACTTGCATTTATTTGAGAATTGGAGTGTAAACTTGATCATTCATTTCATATGTCAACTTTTGAATGATGTAGTCTCAGAATGTGGTTAACTTTTGAGTCGGTGTGACCGTTGAATTCTCGTCAACAGTTCGTTCACATGATGCAAGTTGTCTTTCAGCATTTTACAAAAAGACATTTAGAAATTTGGCTAGTTTGACTTCGGCCATTTCTGGGAGTGAAGTGGTTAAGGTTTGTTTGGTTTTGTTTACGCAGATCATGAATTTAAAATGTTTTCGTTTTTTGATGGCACAATATTTTAAAATTTGCAGATGAATGTAAGGGTCTGACATAAAAACAAAAATAAGCATACATCTGAGAAGTGGAAATTGCAGACAAAAGAAGAAAAGGAAAAATATGAAAACTCTGCAAAAGTACTTTTTAATACAGGCACATTGCGTAGGAGGTCCTATGGCCACTGTTATTGATGGCTCCTTAAAAAGTAGTAAAAAAAAGTAGTACAGTGTCATCTGGATGTGAGTGGGGAGGTTTTCCACATGGGCTCCAGGGATGGTACCTCTTTCCTGGCAGCCAATCAGGATATAAGCCTAAAAAGGCCTTAAAAATCAGAGACAAAATCCCGACACTGGCTCAAGTGTATCATATGCTTGTAGGAAATGCAGGTGGGGTCCTCATTTCAGAGATAAGTGCCCAGCGAAGAATGCCACATGCCATTATTGTCATAAAGTAGGACAAGTAAGAAAGTAAGAAAGATGTGCATGACATTGAAGTTACAAGTACTGGTGCAAGCGAGTCCGTGCCAGACCCTAGTGACCACATGTTACTGGGCCCAATTAGGGCAAGACTGATGTGTCAGTTGAGCACAAAAGATGTCATGTCACTGGTTTTCAGTTGGTTGATGCAGATGTCATACCGGTATCAGGGCTGCAACCACCACTGAACTTCAGTTAATACAGGGATCATTTACTGTGGAGTCACGTGGTACACAGGATACCAATCCAGAAATACTGAACACCTATCAAGATCAGTTCAGAGGCATTGAAACACTTCCAGTTGAATATGAGATAATTGAAAAAGTGCAACTCCACCAGTACACCTACCCTAGACCTAACAAGGTGAACCCCTTACATATTAAAACACAAACTGATGGATGGAGGAGATAGGGATTATCACCAAGGTTTTGTTGTGTTTGTGGAATATTACTGAAGTGGGTCAACCCAATTATTGTAGCTCGAGAGCCAGATCGAGATATCTGTACGTGCCTTGATCCTGTTGATTTGAATAAAACATTAAAGAGAAAACATTACCCCTTAGAAACGGTGGAAAAGGTAGCTGCAAGTATGTCAGAACCGAAATTTTTCTTAAACCTTGATGCTATGTCAGGATGCTACCACATCAAGTTGGCCAAGAAAGTAGTTGGCTTAGTACGTTCTTGCCCTTCGGTCTGGTATCTGCCCCAGGAATTTTTCAAAGGGCTATCACTGAGATGTGTCACGACATCGAGAAATGAGAAGTCATTGTTTATTTCCTAGTTTGGGGCAGGAATACAGCCTCATGAACACACTCCAAAGCAGGTTTTGAAGAGAGTAGCGGAGAATGATTTAAGATTTAACAAGCAATATTTCGGACATGTATTGGGGACTGACGGGCTTGAGACCCTTCCCAGACAGAATTGAATAGGCCAGTTCCATCAGGCAAAAGAAGCCTAGAAAGATTTATGGGTATGGTGGATTACCTGCATGTTTGTCTTGCTATTTGTAGAAATTTGTTTAAATTATGTAAAAAACGTCATTGTTGGCGTTATTTATCGCCCTACCGTCTGAAAATACATCAACTCTCTTGGAAAAAAATGAACTGTTATCTAAATTAACTAGAAATGAGAAAACATGTTACATCTCTGGCTTTTGACGAAGACTACCAAGCAACCAAAACAAGCGAAAACTTCAGTTGGGGAAGTAATGTGGATGATTTAAGTGCTCGGTATTTTGACACTGCCATCGCCTTTCTATCCACATTACATCAAGCATGACCTTGACTCTTTTCAAATGAACTCAATTGACACCACTGTGTCAGTGTATGCTATCGTGTATATCGAGTCTGCCTGGCGATGGGTGCCTGTCTTTCCACCTCATCGTTAACTCCAAGGCTTCCGCTGGATGTTTGGTTCGCATGACCCTTCTCACTACGAGTACTTTGTTGATAATCGACTGTGTTTTGGCGTTTCGTACGCCCCAGCTATTTTTAATCGTTTATCTATTGCTATTGTCCGCATGATGGCGCGACGCGGTTTTCACTCCATTGTTAATTACTTAGACGATTTCCTTATCGTTGACCAAACAAAAGCTGAATGTCAACAAGGTCTCCTTGCTCTTGTTAGGCTGCTTCATTCACTCGGATTTAATGTCAGTTGGAAAAAAGTTGTCTCTCCCTGTCGACGTGTCAATTTCTTAGGGATTGAACTTGACTCCACAACTATGTCTCTTCGCTTTCCATCAGACAAGTTGGACTGCCTAATTCTCTTATCGTGTCCTTTACCACTAAAAGTTCCACGTCCAAGCGTCAACTGCAATCCCTCGCAGAATCATTAAACTTTGCTTGTTATATCGTGCAAGGCGGTCACACCTTTCTTCGTCAGGTTATTGACTGTATAAACAAACTTCCCATCGTGTGCGCCTTTCCTCGCAATTCCATGCCCCGGTCACGGCACTTACCAGGCAAACTGAACTAACACGCCAACAGATTGAGTCGACTTCAGTTTTCACACCACACTAACGGAGTTTTGTCTTCCCATTAGGATATCTCTCACAGTTGCGCCGCGCTCGGCTCATCTCCACCACCACCTATGCGACAACCCTGGACAAAACTGGTAAGACATTTCAATGCAATTTTCAATTTTGCACCATGCAATCTTCTGGTCCAAAAGGAACAAATTCCTCCCCCCCCCCCCATCGCTGGTCCAAAGTTGTTTTGGTCTAACAGCTTAAATGTGCATTTCTTGTGTTACCACAAACAACATTGCAAAAGGGGAGGGGGAAACGGTCTTTTAATTTGTGACGGTAAGCATTTTTGTCAGGGTAAGTGAAAAAATAGGTATTTTTGTAATGTGTCTCAACAGGTTTTGTCCGAAGTTGTCTCGAGGTGTTTTTCTGCATTCTTTAACTGTGATGTCAATTACAACGAGTCATTGTCATTTTTATAGGTGAAATGCATGAATGGTATTGTTTTTGAACACTTTTCATTTTTGTGGAATGATTAAAAAAAATTTTGGGCTGAAAAATGAAGTTATGTCTCTTACATTACACAGGGTGTGTAATGCGTTTCTCTTTGTAACTTTACCATGGACACAATTTAAAACAACTTTCTCAACCCTAAACGCTTTACTTGCCAGAGTAATGACATTCTCTTGTAATCGCCGATCTAAATGGAACTCTTACGATCTTATGATAGCGACACAACATCTTCAGAGGACTGTGAATCATTTCAGGAAGCATTTATTTGATAACGTACAGTCAGGCTAATTTAGACCTATACACGCATCAGGAGTTCTGGACTTCCGGTTGGATCACACGGCATTGTGGGTAGGCGGGCTCAGAAAAGTGGGCATCAACTTGCAGTCTCGCCATATTGGATTACACCAAGTGGCTTGGCTTCAGTGACCTTTCACACAAAGCAACCCTCCTTTTGAGCCGAATTACACGTGCAGGAATACAGAAAAACCAAATACAAGGTATCTTAAAGGTAAGCTATTGTTTAATAAACTTTTGGCAACATCATTCTAACGATTTTAGGCTGCAGAGTGTAGTCGATTTGAGATGCTACGAGTATGATTTTTGCTTATTTTATACTCAGACGTATGTCG
The DNA here is from genome assembly GCA_038088405.1 of Porites divaricata. Lineage (NCBI taxonomy): Eukaryota > Metazoa > Cnidaria > Anthozoa > Scleractinia > Poritidae > Porites > Porites divaricata. The sequence continues at coordinate 17,590,339 of JBBMOI010000013.1, forward strand.
TATTTCTTTTGTTTTAATGTAGACACTTTGTCCATGGGATTCGCCCACCGAAATTGTGTTGTCCTAGGCTGTCCTAACAGTGGACAAAGGCTAGAGAAATGGGCTGCTACGACCTGTCAACTTCATGGTTGTAACAATGTTTCAAGCATTTGTGACTGCCAGCCACCCTTCAAATTATTCCCGTTCCCGACAGAAAAGAAGAACCCGGAACACCGTATGATGCAGTAATGGCAGATCGTGGATTCACTATTGCAGAGGATCTTTTGCTTCACAGAGCTGACCTTTTTATTCCGCCAGGGAAACGTGGACAAGAACAGTTCATGAAAGCTGATGTACAGAAAACTAAGACCATAGCTAATGTACGCATTTTTGTTCAACAGGTCATCAGGCAGCTGAAAACATTCCGTATAATCAAGAACGAAGTCTTTGCAAGTAACACGTTATTTTTGGCTCAAGATATAAAGTAAAATGTGTCATTCACGAGAAAATCCATACCCCTACCATGGAGGGAAATTGGAAATTCCAGGGAGCTGGGGTCAATTTGCTGCCTGTTTTATAGGAAATCACATCCATAAAAACAGTACACTTTTCATTTGGAAATTCCTTAGGGGTTGGGAGATCGTTTGAAAAATCATTCCCTCCATGGTTTTGGGTATAGACTTTTTCTGCCTCTTCTGGAATAACACAATTCAAGATGTCAATAGGATGTTCACAGGTTTAGTGAAACTGATTTCCTTGCACTGATAGGATGACATTACCATAAATATGCATAATCAGGGGCTTAGCCAGGGGGGGAACAAAGGGCTTGGCCTACCTCTCTGAAAAGTAATATATAGTAAATATATGGGACAATCAAGTCCAGAAAAAGATTGGGCCCCTCCCTTTTTAGCCTTGGGCCCCCTTTGACAAAACCCTGGCTACCCCAGTAATAAAATTTGTTGTTGTCTAAGAAGACCAGTGTAATTAGTGTACGAAGTAATTTTTTTTATTAACAACTTGATGAATGTTTTCTACTTTTGACATTAGATATCAAGGATCAAATAAAGCAATGACTATACAATAATACATGTAGTTGTTCAATTATATTGTGCAGGCTCCATGGAAATATGATTACCTGTTTATAAAATGTTCTCAGTCAGATCCATTTTCTAGGGTTTCAGGGCTGGTGAAAGACAATTACTATAAAACCAGGTTAGATTTTCTTCAAGCCTATGCCAGTATGTGGCATTAAATCTGACTGTTTCCAAGTGATAGCCCTTTGTGTGTATACAAAGAAATAGCACAATTGCCTCTTTGTTATGGCCATCTCATCCTGGACCTGTGCAAAGTACTGATGCTGCTGCTTTGAAGCTACTTGTCCATTACACATACATAAGTATGACAGATTATCTGCCGCAGTGAGGGAATTTCATTGGCAATGCTAAAAGGGTTCTTGATCTCTACTACTGTTTCCCCACAACAAGAGCACTCTATCAGTAAGTCTGGGGATGCTCCCAAGTACTGCTTAGTTTCAGGTATGTCCAGGATTGATCTTGTTAGCAAAAATTTGCTAGCAAATTTTTTTCGCAATTTTAGGAAAAAAGATTTAAAGAAAACTGCCATCAGAAAAGTATAGAAGAAATAGCAAATTTCGCAAAATCGCAAAAGTAACAAGACGTTTTCTTGCTATGTGAAAATATTGAGTAATTAATACGGCAAAAATGGCAAGAATAACAAATTTTACAAAATTCTACACTTACAAAGAGAAAAGGTCAAGAATGACTTCGTGAAGTCCGCAAAAATCGCCAAAGCAACAAGACTTTTTCTTGTTATGTGAAAAGATTGAAGCACCATCACACCAGTAACGTGAAACTATGAAATAATATGATTTTATGATATGATATCTCTTTCAACCAGCCAGAGTCAAACAAACGATACGCCTTCCCTTCTTTGTATTCATTTAGGACGCGTTTGTGGAATTAAGTCAACATCCTTCCCTGGGTGATCACTCATCAAAAACAATGCTATATCACTCAGGTATATCGCGGCCAAGAAGTCATGTTCTCGCTTTCGTTCACCCAACTATCCTTGAGTGTCAAAGGATCTGCAACTGAGGTCTTGTTTGGCATTATGAGTAATTTTGCTTTCTCTTTATCGATAGTAGCAATTCGTTCCAGAGCTGTTGGCTTGATGGCAATGCCCATTTCTGCCGCGGCAAATACGCGGGCTACAAGTTCAGCTTTGGGTCCTGAAACCTTCAAGTCCCACTTGCAACAGAATTCTTTCAGTTGCTCAGGTTTCCATGTCTGGATAACCTCGAAAGGCAGCTCTTCACGACTCATATCAAACCTACATAATAACAATATAATTAAAAGGTTAAAACATATTCAACTACTGGAGCTTCACTTCGGCTCCGACTTCTGTCCATTTATTTAGTTACGAGATAAAAACAAAACAGAACAGAAATACGACTCCTTACCTCCTTTGACCTTGTCACTGGAGTTTCTGTAAGTGAGTCTCATTTCAATTCGATTGTGAATGCAAAGGTAATAAATCGAGCGAAACTACTTCAAACAAGCAGAGATGGCGATCAGACAAGGATTTGATGCCCACTTGTCTCAGCCCAACTGTATTTTCTATATCCCTGCGCGTGTAATTCGGCTTAAAAGGAGGGTTTCTTTTCGTGAAAGGTCACTGAAGCCAAGCCACACGATGTAGTCCAATATGGCGAAGCTCCAAGTCGATGCCCACTTTTCTGAGCCCGCCTACCCACAATACTGTGCGATCCAACAGGAAGTGCAGAACTCCTGATGCATGTATTTCCCATGCGAGAACAATTTGCCTCTGCGGTAGTAAAAGCATTTGCAAAATGCAATGCGAAACTTTAACAAAGGTGTGGTAGCTGTGAAAACCACAAAAAACACTACCATCTATCTGTGAAGCTTGATCGCAATCAACGCTGGCTGTCATCGAAGGAGTTTTTATGCAATGTGTATGGGATAAACACGAACTTTTCAAGTAAGCACCATAACTAGTACAGTGCCTGGACATATGTAACGAAAGAGGATGAGAATTTTATTGAGTGGTGGCCACCCGGACCTTAAGATAGTACTCGTGAAGAGAGTGGCGTACGGTCGTACTTTCTTTACTCCGCGATAATTGCTTTAATTTCTTAGTGAATCTTGTTTTTCCACTCAAATTTTGTTATTGCTATTTGCCATTTACGACTCTAACGAAATTAACTATGCCTGAAACTCGTACCACGAAGGCTGCTAGCACTCAAGGAGCTGATTCAGCGGGATCTGAACTTGTCACAATGGCGACACTGAGGGAGTTGTTGAAAGTGCAAGAAAGAATGTTTAAGAATTTATTCGACTCACTGTTGGCCAACGTAAAGGCACGGCTAGATTCCGTCATCGGCCAAGTCGCAGAAATCAAAGCTAGACTAGATATTTACGAGAAAGACACTAGCGACTTGAAGGTGAGCCTTGAGTTCTCCCAGAAAGATATCAAGGACTTGAAACCATGCTCATCCCGACTTCATGAGGTCGAAGAAGAGATTGAAAAGATGTGCGGTACCCTCGATTACCACACTGATAAGATCGAATATCTGGAGAACCAAAGTAGAAGGAGTAATATTCGAATAGACGGCATTCGAGAGGAAGAAGCAGAAACCTGGGACAACACCGAAACCAAAGTAAAGGAGATACTCAAAGAGAAGCTTAACCTCGATGAAGAACCGGATATCGAGCGGGCTCATCGAGTCGGCAGAATGGCAAATGCAACAACTGGCTCCGTAAGACGTCCAAGGACCATCGTTTGTCACCTCCGCGATTGGAAGCAAAAAGAACAGATCATCAGAAGTGCAAGGAGAATCAAGCCCCCTGGAATTTTTGTTAATGAAGACCTCGCACAAGAAACCCTTGACAAGAGGGAAGACCAGCGTTCTAAGTTTGAAGAAGCGAGAAGAAACGGGAAAATAGCCTATTTCGTTTTAGACAGGCTGGTTATCAAAGACAGAATTGAGCGTCCCAGTTAAGTAGCTGTGTAGTTTTGTGCTTTAGCTTTCTATAATATTTATAGTACGTATTTATGTATTTATTAGCCATGGCTTTGATTCCTGATGACACTTTACCTTTTAATGCTTTAGACGATTATAGTTTTAACCTTGCAATTTACGAACTCCAACATGGCCCGGTCCGTTATGATCCTGAAAGACTTTCCAGTCTAAATTACGACCCTTTATTTTCAAGTCACAATCTTTCCCTAACTCGTTCTGATGATATAGATCCTGATGTTAATTTCTGCACAGACGACGTCGACTGTGATTTCTACATTGAAGACAAATTTTAACGAAATGCTGAGAAATGATAATTTATTTGAAGATTTTTCGCTCCTACACCTAAATATTCGTAGTCTTCAACATAATCTAAACAGCCTTTCTATTCTTTTGACATGCTTGAATATTAAGCTCTCTTTAATTGGCGTTTCTGAGACTTGGCTAAATGATTATTCCCATTCCGCAGACATAGATGGTTTCAATTTTATCCACAAACATCGCCCAAATAGAACTGGTGGTGGTGTTGGATTATATATTTCTGACAATCTCGATTTTAAAATTCGCGCTGACTTGAGTTTTGACGATATTGATGTTGCAGAATCTTTGTTTATTGAAGTATCAAGACCCCATGGGAAAAATATTATCGGTGGTGTTATTTACAGGCCACCTAATCAGAGAGTTGGTGACTTTGTGTCAAAACACAATGATCTGTTAGCGAAAATCTCTAGAGAGAACAAAATGTATTTTATTATGGGTGATTTCAATTTGAATTTAATTAACTTTTAACATCACCAAAACACTGGCGAATTCCTTGATGGCTTGCACTCGTATATGTTTTTTCCTATGATAACACGTCCCACCCGAATAACTTCTCACACCGCAACATTGTTAGATAACATTTTCGCAAACACATTTTTTGATCACTCGAGAAGTGGTTTATTGATTACCGATATCTCTGATCACTTACCGGTTTTTTCGATTCTTTCAAATAATGACTCTTCCTACAGCCACGCTCATGACCCAGTGGTCATTCGAGACAATAATAAAGAAAACTTAGTGAGTTTTCTCGAAACGCTAAAAGAAATTACCTGGTCATCCCTTGATGGTTATTATGACCCCAAAAACGCGTATAGTAGCTTTATAAAGAAGTATTCTGAAAGTTATAATGTGTGCTTCCCTGTAAAAAAATTAACTAGAAAACAGTCCCGTTTAAATAAACGGTGGCTATCCAATGCGCTTATTAAGTGTATTAAGAAGAAAAATAGGCTTTATAAAAAATATCTGCGAAATCCAACAATGGATCGTCAATCAATTTATAAAAGTTATAAAAACAAATTAAATCATTCTCTGCGGACAACAAAACATTTATACTACGAGAAGAAATTGAATAACGTTCAATCTAATACTCGTGCTACTTGGAAAGTTCTAAATGAAATTCTAAACAGAAGCAAAAGAAATTCCAATAGATGCTCAACATTTAAAGCTGATGATCGTGAAATTACTGATCCTGTCGAAATTGCCAACAAGTTTTGCAGTTATTTTTCAAACATCGGTCCTAATTTAGCAAGGGGTATACAGTCGTCAGCTTCACACCGTAGTTTTCTTAATGGTTCTTTCACACAGTCAATATTCTTCAACCCTACAACTCAAGATGAGATTGCTGAAATTGCGAAAACTTTTCTTCCAGGCAAAGCAGCTGGCTACGACCAGATTCCAATGTCAGTCATTAAGGAGTCCATTCTACTTGTTTCTGAACCACTCACCCATATCATAAACTTATCAATCCAGCATGGTATTGTTCCCGATGAAATGAAAATCGCTCGCGTGATACCTATTTTTAAATCTGATGATCAGTCGCTTTTCACCAACTACCGACCTATCTCGGTGCTTCCCAGCTTTTCAAAATTCTTTGAAAGAGTTATCTATAATCGTTTAATGCAATATCTGATGAACTTCAACATCCTCTGTAGCAACCAATACGGCTTCAGGAAAAATCATTCCACTGCACTTGCGCTAATCGACTTGCATGATAAGATCTCCACGGCCTTTGACCGAGGTGAATTTTCCGTTGGTATTTTTCTTGACCTCTCAAAAGCCTTTGACACTGTAAATCATATCATCCTTTTTGATAAACTTGAACATTATGGTATTCGTGGCTTAGCGCTGGACTGGATAAGAAGTTACTTTTCAAACAGAAAGCAATATGTTGAATATAATGGCCACCGCTCGTTAAGAAATGAAATCTCTTGTGGGGTCCCTCAGGGTTTTATCCTCGGACCTCTATTTTTCTTACTGTACATTAATGACATCAACAATGCTTCTAATCTATTAAATCTGATATTGTTCGCCGACGATACAAATGTATTCATGTCACATAAAGATCTTAACTGTCTCTCAGATATGTTAAACTTAGAGATGAACAAACTGTCAATCTGGTTTAAAGCAAACAAGCTTTCTCTAAACCTTAAAAAGACTAAATTTATGGTCTTTAAACCAAGACAAAAGCGTTCAATTTGTAATATTCAAATAAGTATAGATAATCAAAATATTGTTGAAGTAAAGGAGACAAATTTTCTAGGCATAATTTTGGATGAAAACCTAAATTGGAAGTCGGAAATTTCACACGTTGCAAGTAAAGTTGCGAAGTCAATCGGTATAATATCTAAATGCAGCTTCTTTCTTCCCAAATCGTCTTTACGTATGCTCTACTTTTCCTTAATCTATCCTTATTTTTACTACTGCAATATCGTTTGGGCTTCGACCTATAAAACCAATCTCCGCCGCCTTGTTATCCTGCAAAAGCGCATTATTAGAATTATTAATAAATCACATTTCAATGCTCATACTGACCCCATCTTTAAGGACCTTGGTATACTGAAATGTAATGATATCCATTTGCTTCAACTGGGCCAATTTATGTATTCTTGCAAAAATTCATTCTTACCCCCAAACTTTAATAAATTCTCTCAAAGCAATCAATTCCACTCCTACAATACAAGAAATTCCCAGGCCTACCGTCTACCGTATTGTCGTACAAACACGAAGAAGTTCTCGCCCTTTTTTCAAGGGCCTAAGTTTTTTAATTCACTAGACAACAAGGTCATCAACTCTCAATCCCTCTCCTCTTTTAAGAAAAAATTGAAGATTAAATTATTGAGTAAGTATGAAAACAGTTTATAAATCTTTCCATCTTCGACTTTTCGCCTTCCTTTCTTCTATGATGTGAAACAGCTCTAGCTCATAGTTCGAGGAGGCCTAACCTCTCATAAGCTCCTATAGTTTCTGTTAGGTCTCCTTGCCACTTCTTTTTTTTTTCTTCCTCTTTTCAAATATTTTTTGTAATTATTATGTGGCAAATAAAATAAAATAAATAAAATAAATAAATAAGACTGCCAGTGAACCGAAAACAAGTGCCACAAGTCATGCTAGGCGGAGTAACAAACACAAAATGAAAACTGCAAACAAAAATCATAGCAATGAGGATGATCAGGATAGTGACAACGACAAAGATACTGATTTGCGTACTTCTAGAGGGCAAAACGGATCTTGTTGAATTCCTAGTAAATCGAATGCCAAGGGCTGTCGCAGATATATTATCGAATACCGAATGGGAAATTGACAATGCTGCTGAGAAACTGGCACGATCTAAGAAAACTCGCCTAGAGTTATTGCAAGAAGCGAAAGAAAAAGAATGCACAGAGGCTTGTGATGGGCTGTGGCAGATTTGTGGTGAAGAAATCCTAGCCAACAATCAACTCCCACTACAAGTATTTCGCGACAATGTGTGATCTGCTGATAAAGGGGAGAGGTAAATACTGGAACATTATGATCACTGGCAATGCGAACTGCTGAAAAATAACGATAACAATAACATTTACTATTTGTATTGCGCCTTTTCTATAAAATATTCAAAAGCGCATTACAATCGTAATTAATAACTAAATTTTATAAATCTCTCTGTAAAGGACAAGACATAAAGAACAATACCTTTCATTGATTTCGTGATTTTCAGGCTTTGATCTTAGTTACCAGCGTAGTTACAATGTTTACCTGATTTTCTATTGGTTTCGAAACAAGATATTTCGGCATCCCCACGAGGATATAAAAGCGTGCGTTAGCGTCCTTTTTGCCACATAGTCAAGTAGGATTTGCGTCGTGACATTGTTTTTTGGTTCGTTGTTAACCTTTGCATTGGTACAAGCGGGACCGATATGCAAGTGATTTCTTTTGTTATATTGCTTAGTTACGTTATTTAGCCAGTGGGCAAAAGTACACGAATGTTACTGTACAAGTATACAGATTTAAGTTTAATTGATTTATAATTGTTTCATGAGTGAAAAGCGGATTTGAACTCCTGTTAGAGCACCGCCCACACTTTTGCTTTACAGTACAAGGATTAAGATCAGATTTATGGAATTATTGTCTAATTTCAGTTTTGTAGCCTTTAAAGTAGATTTTACCATCTTGTTATCGACCTAATCGTTATAGAATCACTTTATTATGCGTTGTTTGTCTTAGTATCGCGTTTTCGCCAAATTGATAGAGATTTTTTGTATTGTTATTTCAGTTTACGATCAATCTTTGCAAGTAAATCACCGTTAACCGTCACCATTGGTTTCCATGGTTTTCTTGTTTTGTCGACCCGTAAAATAGTCCCTAATCTAACCTGCTGCGACACACCCCTCGAGCCAGAGAGTTTTAGACAGTTTTGCATTACTGCAGGGGCCAAAAAGCTTTTTGACACTGTACTTAGTGCAATAACATCTGCAAGGCATTCATCAGAACGAATTATCCTAATTAAGAAAAGGGTTGTGTCATTTATTCATAATATGTGCTACTGCTAAGGCAGGCATGCATCCACTTCAAATTGATCATTCGCTCTATCTCAGAAGTAGTCGCATAAATCAAGGGGGTCGGAAACAGAGCACATTATGGGGCTATCTTGTGCAAGACGGACAGTTAACAGTATTGTCAACACCATGGCAGAAAACCACTACCAGTCATTCCAAAATTTCATACAAGAGGCTGTTAAAAACAAGTGGCTGTTAGTCTTAATAACTGACGATTACACTTCACTGCACACTAAAAGAAGGCCGCAAGGGGAAAAGGCATCGGAGGCAAAGTCTATGTGCACAATTGTTGTCAAAGCATTTAAACAAATACCAGCCATAAATGTAGAGGAGGCAAATTTCATGCACGATGTTAATGGAATAAGCATAGCATCCTGCCAGGATATTACATCTGCTTCATGCATGCATAACATGAGCCAGCCATATGCTTCTGTTATGCCAAACTGGCTTACTGATGCCCTTTTTAACCCAGATCCTTAAAGGCAAAGACTAAACACTCACCAATATTCTAAAAATGACAACGAGCAAACAATGAGAAAAATGGACAACCTTCACCTGGCTGATTTTGTTGAGTTACAACTGAAGTCCAGAAATGACTGATGCAGCATATGACAGGAGTAAAACTGATAAATTTTTTAAGGCTATGTGTGCTCGAGTCAATCAACAACATTCTCTACATGATCATTCCACATATTCATATCCATCCATTGCTGGTTCTGACAAGGAGGAAAGCTTGGAAGTAAACTTGACCTCTCAGCGCTGTATCCTGTCAGTCATTCCAACTATTGGTCCTCTGCAGATCTCCTTTAACAGTAGAGAACATGTTGTTAATTCCTTCCATCCTTTTTTCAAAATGATTTATGGAAACAATTTTTCCAGTTCAAAACTGGCTGACAAACCCAAGGCCTGAAGAATAAGCCTTCTATTAGAAGTTGTCTATGGTGGTTGGACCCTCATAAGGCATTCTGTTATTTCAAAGTTTTGGCGATTCAAAGATGCTGAGTATGGTACCCTTTTCAACCTGCTAGGCAACTACATTCCATTGGTTCTTTCTATTTACAGCATTTGTTTCAAACAATCATTTTTCTGAATACTTTAGAGCCATGATTAGAATTTTGGATTATGTTTACTTGTCTTAAATGCCGCCACTACAACAAAGCTCCACTGGTCTGGATAAACATGTGCGCACACTGGGGAAAACGCTCAACAAATCTGTATCAACTACTACGAAACTAAATAGCAATCTTTGATGAATACCCCGTAGAAAATGCCCACAGCATCCTCCGTGCACAATCAAAACCTTCTGACACTGCAGAACAACTTAGAGGAGCCGTGGATCACATACTCATAGCAATCCTGCAGATACAAATGACGAAAATGTTTTACCTCTTAAGGGGCCCAGGTTTCGCTGGTTTGCGAAAAGGGGAATTACTTACAATTCAAACTTGGCAAGATCAGAGGAGCGCACTAAAAATGCTGTCATTATACAGGATAATGAAATGAAAGGACTAATACGTGGAAATGCTAAAGGGTCTCTGGCTCAAAATGTTGAAGATCTTTTAGAGAGACTGAGTACTGCCGGGTCCTCAAAACAACATGCCCATTTGAGTACTATGATATCTCTTGCGAGTCACATTATGAATAATGGATTGATAGTCCCCACGCAAGATCTTGCGAAAAAGTACAAAGAACTGAAGAGTTTGAAGGAGTCGACCCACCTTGAATCTTCATGTTTACTTGAGATTATGTCCAAACACTTAAATGTAGCACAAATTTATATTGAAGGGAAAGGCTACATTATAGAGAACCATGGCAGAGAATTAGCCAAGGTTGTTGAGTCACTTCAACAACTGAGAGAATCGGACCAGGCAATGGTGAATAGAAAAGTCGAGGAGGCCATTGGAAGCACGTACGAGACTCTATTAAAATATCTTGATACTAAAAGAGACTGTGACACCGTCAAAGCTATTCTGGCGAAGATTACCAGTGCGAAGTGTATGGCCAAATTAGCCAATGTGCAAGACAAAAGGAGTTTCTCGCACTCGAAGGGTCTTGTTTTCAGAAACCTTTATTTGTTCAAGGAAATGAAGCAAGGAATTGAGGTTACAGAGCCGACAATGAGCGAAGAGGCAAGGAGAAAAAAATGCAATCGCCTTTTTCAGAAAATGAAAATTGAAAAACTGTGCCACATCTTCAAAGGTAGAGGCAGAAGTTTAAAGTGTGAAGAATTTCCCGATCTGGCAGGGAGTTTGAAGTTTGCTTTTTGAGACGGTGATCGTGTGGACAGGGTGGGTGGGGGACTTGAAAGTCACCCCAGACTGACACGGTGCTTTATAGAGCGGCCGACAGTAACACTACCATGAGACATGCGAGGGAGACTATTCTTGCTTTAGCTCCTGAGGGTTTTAAAATCAGGTTGTCCACCTACTTCAATTACACCCAAAATTACCAAGGGAACATACCAGGCCAGAAGACACCATTCAGGAAGAGGTATCAACCCCTTTTTATCCTTGTACAAACCACCTAGAATTGGGGTTGAGCAATTGGTTATAAATTTACACTGGTCCACTCAGAATGTGAATCTCACATTGGACATGGCTCATTCGTTTCCCAATGAAATTTTAGTTGACTCAAAGGATGCCAAGGCGAAAATAAACGCCGACGTATCACCTTTTCAGAAACCTGGCAAAAGTTGGCGGAAAATAATCCTCCCCAATCACGACTGGAATAGGTCCGCTCAAAATGCAATCACACCAATGAGTTACCTGTTTCTACAGACAGATTTGACTCTTGAAGACTAAAAGGAAAAAAATCTTGTCTACAGCATTCGGAGAACAGGCGCAGCAGCGAGTCTTAAATATATCCTACTTTGAGCCTGAAACCGTACACCGAGTTTTCAATGAAATCTTTCTTCTTTTAGGAAATCCATCACTAGATCGTCTGTACAGAAAGCCAGACACTGGCAAATTAAAAAAACACTTTGAATTCATCATGAATAATGGTCCATCAGAGGCCCCATCGAACCCTTTGGTGCAAATGTGGCTGGTTCATTTAGCAAGGGTATTGAAACTGAAATCAATAACACAAAAGTCTTTTGCAGAGTACCATAGTAAAAGAAATCTAGTAGAACGAGTCCACGCTGTTCAGAATCATGCCCTCTCAAATGAGCAGTTTTCAAGCAGGGGAATTTATTTGGAGTATGAAAAAGGTGATGAGAAACACAAAGCTAACATGGAGCACATATGGCCGAGGAAGTAAGGAAGTGTCTAGCCAGCACGCAATAGTGGAAAGGCATGTACCGTTATGGTCGGAATCGGCGGACAAGAAAATTTCGTATTCAATGATGAAGAACATCTGGTCACATTCCTCAGAAAGAATGAAAACCGAAAGATGGATGACATCCTTGAGTACCAGCCCATCAAAAATGATTTATGGAGGGAGGTTTCTATTGTATGGGACCTGAATGAAAATTTCACCGGGAGTTACCGGATGGACTATGAGATTATTCAGAATAAATTTCACGAAGATGGTCAGCGAACATGCTGGATGGACAAATACTCTACCACAATATTCAACCCTGATGTCGAATGCGATTCAGGAATTGAGGCCTTCAACTTTCAACCTCTACCAGATTACATCAGGTGGATTCTAACTGGCGGTTAACTGCATTACCTCCCTCTGGAAAAAGTTCAGAAATTGGTCACACAGGTAGTTGCTGATACACCTGGAGCATTTTTTCACTCCAAAATATTGGAAATGATTTTCAAAGTTTTCTCACATGGTACAGACAATATTTTGTCAGGCATCTCGTTTCTAACCTGGTGCACCCAAAAAACGTCACTACAATGTTCTAGATTGTGGTACAAAGGACGAACTTGTTGTTCGCATCAGCATGGTGAGAGGAGGAAGAAAATACTTGGCCTTCCATCGGGAATTAGAAGCCATTTGAAATCTAATTACTGCCACCAGATCCATAATAACCGCTGAATAAGAGTTGTACTTAGAAGATCCAAAAGTGATACACAACAGAAGGAATTTTTTTAAGAAATCCGGTCCCTCAGTGAATACAGTGAGACCCAGAGATAGTGTGTCCATCCCTAATCAAAACCAGAATGCATTCCTGGAAGTACTGAATGGTTTATCTTTGGAAAATCTCGAGGAGGCCTTGACTCCTCTGAGTAATGAACTTTTACTATATCAAAAGCAACAACAGCAAAACATTGCATCATGTGAAAAAGTTCCACTTGAAACCGTGAGGTCAGTAGGTACTAGAGTCCGAATATTATGGGAGAGGGATGAAGTTGGAACATCAGGATGGAGAACGGGTAAGTAAATGCTTATTGCACTAGAGAAGAGATATTTTATTGTTAAATTTTATCATGTAAGTAAAGCATTATAATTTTTATTCCATTTTATAAATGAAACGTGAATAAATGACATTTCATCAAGACTTTGTACAAATAAATAAATTTAAAACCAAATTGGTTAACACAAACGTTAGCTTAGCCCTTCGCACAAGAATTTTCAAGATCTGTTCAGGATTAAATTAATGACCTTCATGAACTTAAAATGCAACTGTCAAGAACTTCTTGAAGGAGACCGATATGATCGAAGTCGAATTTGATACCGACAAGGGAGTCAGTAATCAATATTGCGTGGAAAAAGAGGTCAGGGCCAGAAAAGTAAAGCTTGCAAGATCAGCAGAGGAGGTACGAGGAGCTCACAATGATTGGTGCGATTGTAGAAGTAAAGTGGACGGAGAATCGCCTAGCAAACACAGGGTGGTCAGCTGGTAGATATTATTTCTTGTTATCTCTTATGGTATATCTGCTCCCTACCATTTGAAATCTGTAATTTCATTCTATGTTAGCTCAGTTGTTTCTGTTGTATTTTACAAGTTTTACATTTTGTGATTTCGATTTAATGTTGTAAGGAATTATCCTTAGGACAACCTAAAATTCTATTGTTGCTTTGCAACAATAGAACAATAGCAGTCTTGTGACTGGAGGGATGTTTTCTCTGTTTAAATATTACTTTTTTTAAATGGAATTTTTTTCCGAAATTAAGTGTCTTTTTTTATAATCGAAAGGAATAATATAAATAGTGCTTTGCCTGCTTTATAGTTTTTTTAAGTGAAACTAATGGTAAATAGGATTTTATAGTTAGCTTTGTTATCAATTAAAGGTTTGGGTTTTATAAAAAAATGTTTTTTCTTTAATACTAATACTAAAAATAGTAATAATATTATTAGCGGAGCTCCTAAGCGCGCGCGTGGGCGTAGCCCCATAACTAAAGTAATCTACTTATCCCAGAAAATTTGGTAATCACGTGACCGTACACCGCCCGCCCGTCCATCCGCACCACAGGGCAACCAATGTTCAATCCTCACACTTTCTACCTAGTTTGGGAGCACAGGAAGACTGATATTGCACACATATATTGCACATCAATGTTATGATCAATTGACAGCTGTCATAGCAGGGTATCCGCTGACCAGTATCACCTGACCGTATCGCGGGCTCAAGTGTCGACCCATCGAGGTCGAGTATCTTTTTCAAGTTATCCGCTGACAAGTTGTAGTTTTCAAATGATCGCAGGCTCAAGTTTCATACTTTTTAATCCATATAAAAAATGTGTTTTTTATGTGCCGCAAATTAAAATTTTGATTTCAAACTGACCTCAGAAGCTAAAATTCAGCAAGTTTTTACAGGCAGTGAAGACATGCCAGTTGCTTTTGACTTTTCTCACCAAGGTCACGCGTTGGTCACGCTCTACATTTTATTTTTATGCTCAGATTGGTCAAAATTTGACAGGTGAGTTCATGCAGAAAATTTATGCAGCATCTTGAAACCTGTTTACTTTGACCGTTGCATCTGACAGTGTTTTATGTCGACTTGTAATGTTTCTGTCTTTGTCCACTGAATGTACAAAATGGAATTCAGCTGCTTTCAAGAGTCTTCTGTTATTCATGGCTAGTTTGTTTATTGGGTTTTTGGTTGAGAAATACATCACTTGTTAAAGTTGGAAAGCCGATTTCAGATGGCATCGTTTTCGTTTTTCACCTTGCTTGATGCGTGAGAGGGTTGAAAAGTCTGAAGCGATTCTGGCCTTACTTGATAGTTTTCAGTGCATCTCGAATGGTAAGCCTGAGTAATTATTGTATTTGACGTTTGTTTTTTATATCTAATTTAATGAATTCAAGCGTAGTTTATGCGGCTATTTAGTTGAAGCACGTTTTAAATTGTAAGAAGACAATGATCTGACCGAGTATCAGGTTTGATTATAAGCTTATAAAACTGTAAAAACCCTTAAGTCATTTTCTTATCGCGAATAAAAAGAAAACGTTCCAAAAAATATTTCGTTATAATTCTGGCTGTAAAAGAAAGCTTTGAGCCATTCTCTTTCGTCGAGTTCATCTTTGAAAAAGCAAACACGGGAAGTCGGCTTACAACTGTAAAAAACATAAACAAGAATTTTCGGAGACACTTTAATACTTGTCTTCATGAATGAAAATTGTTGTCTCTGTATATGTTTCACCAAATTATTGTCCTTTTATTGATTGTTGGTGGTCTCTTGCAATTTTTATCGCTGTGCCGTTTGTTTTCAGTCGCTCATGAACATCGCTTGCATGCATGGGTAGTCAAATTAAAATGCCGCGCATATTAAACGCTTTTGAGGATTACGGTCCTTGGTCCGCGTCTTTTCCGAAAATGATAAAATATTTCGTCAAGAAAAAAAATACGTTGAATTATGGAAGATGTCGTGATTTACTGATTAGCATTCTTTCATATGACGAAGTTTCAGCCTTCTTGCTGCGGGCGAAGACGCGAAATTAAATAAAGTTTGTTGACAGGTAGGTTAATTTGTCTTTCTTGAAGTTTGGATTTTTGCGGCACTGTAAATTACGTGGTCATGTTTACTTAGCCTGCGAATAACTAAAACGCAACGGGAAGACTTGTCTTTTTGCAGAACAGGTTTTTAGATCAACTTATTTCTGCTGTTGGAAGCATATTGCTGTAGACGCTAATTTTTTTGTTTTAGCGACTCTTGAACAAATATCGCTTAGCGGTCCTTGGTCCGCAGCCTATGACCTTGGTTGAATAATACTTTCCAAAGTAAAAAGCGACGGCCTTTGTTCTCGAAGAATGTTTTGAAAGTCGCCCCTATACATGTCTACAAGTTCTCCTTTTTAATACCTCGAGTACATACAAAGTTTTTGGTAATTATTTTCGACCGCGTTAAAAACCGCTTGTCGACGCTCGTGTGGGAGACTCGAGGAGACTGTTGTCTGAAGTCTTTGAAAGAAAAGCAGATTATTTTACGCTCACAACATCTTCCGAAAAAAACTTTTGCTTAATAGCATCAAGAAAAGAAAAAAAAAAATACTGTGAAAATTACGTTTTCGTGTGGAAACTAACATTTTTACGTTTTTATCGTGCTGCTCACCAAGGACCATCGAAAACAGGGCTACAATGTTAAATAGATAAATTCGTTTCGTAACAATATCAATAAACAGTTCCATATGTTTGTGTCTGTATGCCTATAAGTCAAACTTGTTGGTCGTATAATGCCAAAATTTGAGTTTAATTTGAAAGTGTTGAATACCTCCTCCTTCTACTAAATATCACCTAATCGTCTTTCGCCGTTTCGTTTGGAAAAGCTTAACTCTTCTTATCCTCAATTTTTACATATGTTAAAGGGGGATACATTTTGTATAACATAAAAAATTAGATTGATATATTTTGATATAGTGGCGTTGTGCTGCTTTAAACTTTGCTTCTCGGGTGCAAAGCGCCATGGCAATTTGCCCAATGCGTTGCAAATTCGGCAACCGCATGTAAACGAAATTT
Source organism: Porites divaricata (assembly GCA_038088405.1). Classification (NCBI taxonomy): domain Eukaryota; kingdom Metazoa; phylum Cnidaria; class Anthozoa; order Scleractinia; family Poritidae; genus Porites; species Porites divaricata. The sequence continues at coordinate 17,607,078 of JBBMOI010000013.1, forward strand.
ATTGAGGTTACTTTTAAGGTTTTTTCTCCATTTGTCTCTCTAAAACACAACAAGGTAAACAGTAAAAACTGAGGGGAAACTAATTTTGAAGTTTCGAAGAAACAGAAAGACATATGAGATGTTTTTTTCACCTTGCACGAGCTGCACGCATTTATAAAATACACGTCATCCGAAACACAATCTCTTGTCTTTTAGTTTTGCCATGGATGAGATTTTCCTTCGTGTTTTCGACAGTACCTAGTTGTTTTTGTTTTGGAATAACACCGACATTAGCGAGTCACAACGAAAATATTATTCAGTGGAAGAGTGATAGAAGTAATAAGAGAAACCGTTTGAAAGAGATGTTTGTCTACTCCTGACCTAACCTCCCGCAAAAAGTAGCAACATTTGCCTCTTGGAGACAGCATACCAGCACAAAGGAACGAGGAAGAAGTGCAAGAAAACAAATCAAGCCGCCATAATTCAGTGACAGCGGCAGTGTCTAATGGACAAACCACATTGCAAGCCCTGACCGAAGTCGCAAACAAGCGAAAACGAGTGATATTTGTAAGCAGAGTCCCATTCTACTGCACCACACGTTTTTGCTTGGACGCGCTCATTTCACCGCCCAACCTTTATCCGCCCTGATTTAAAACGATTGCCTTTTTGCGAATTCCAAGCAAAATATTCATGTCTGGAACTTGGAACTTCAGGATTATCAACAGGAACATAAAAGCTATCTTCAGGGAGTATTTCAGCTCGTTGCGTGAAGATTCGGGTAACATATTCAAGTTAATGACTTTTAAACACGAACCAAGGACCACATACTGTACACATCGTTATAAAACCATTAAATAAAAGATAAACAGAATAAATTCTTTATTATGTTGAAGCGTATAACTCTATTAATCATAATTTAAACAGTCGACTTTGGCGCTTGTCAAAAGTGAGAACCGGCTAGCCGTATAGGTGATTTTGGAAATTTTTTTAACGGTTTCGCTAAAAGCTCACACGTCCTTCGATCGTCCTGAATACTGAATGATCATGAATGAGTGCAATTTGTATTGCAAAATTGTGAAATATTGCATTAATTCTGTCCGAGGTCTGTATGATAAAAACAGCGCGTCATGGTACTGTTTCACCTCAGACGTGATGTAAAAAAAGTGTAAAAGGTTGGTTTACACGTTCCCAGACTTGTTGGCAAGATTTTGTAAAGTAAACTTGTCGAACACAAAAAATTCCGCCTGATTTGTTTTCCAGGTCTAATCTACTGTGATCAAGAGCCCGCGCTCTTAAACGTGATCGAAGATGATTGCTATTTTTTGGGTGTAGATATAAGGCTATCAACTCGATGTAAGGTTAAGTTCACTCTTAGCTTGGACTGTTTGCAAATTACTGTTCTCTAAAATCACTTAACCTTTCCCTCAAAAGTCACATGAATGTGTTCTAAAGTTAACTGAATTGTGGAATACAAGTTTATTGTTTGATTTTAAATCATAAATTCGAGTTAACAGGAGCTTCGCTTTTAGCCCTGGCTAAATCTATATATTATTATCATTATTGTTGTTGTAGTTCTATAAAGTGAAGGACATCTAGAAAAGTAATAAACGTAATAAAAGTAACTACAATACATTTAAAAAGAAACCATTACTTTTTCCTGTAATTTTATTTATAAGGCCTGCATCTCTGTTGATGATATTAAATGCTCTCTTTATAAGTTGGTCCAGGCTAAAAACTATTTTCCAAAGGTTTAATGAGACACCTCGTCTGTAGGGGGTGTGTGGATATTAAATGGAATGGCCCAAAAAACTTTTTTGTCACTTCATATTACAACAAAACCTTGTAGGGCAAAAGTCAACATCCACAAATACCTTGTTAAAAAGTGTTTCGCTAAGAGAGCATTTCAGAAACTTGAGTCAATGAGGCTATCATGGCCGTAAATAAGAATCACATAATACCTCGTAAAGCGCATTAAACGGCATATCCAGTGAACAATGCCGCGATCCACAACTTAAGAAAGGTTGCCAGAAATTGCTCAATGGAAATGCACCAAACGTACTGGCAGGAAAAGTTCAATCCTGATGGCGGCACATTTTTTAAATTTTGGAATCCAAGACAGCTGTAAAGAAATGGTAAAACACTTTTCATAGCAATATTTCGAGGTTGAGGGAGCGGTGAAGTTTTGAGCAATTTGACTTCAAAGATGACTCTGTGTGAGAGTGAGTTTATAGTTTACCGATAGGGTGTTCGGTATACTTTTGGTGCCGAGACCAGGATACACTGTGGAAGCGTCGAGAAACTAGTGGGAACCGAGAGATAAACAAGAAACTATGCTGTTGATTGCGAGTGGAGAGATTGATAATCATGCAAGCGGCGAATTTGGAAGACACGGAGAAAGATTTACTCACCGAAGTCGAGAAAGAAATCGAGAAACTGCAATATTACCTGGAAGAGTCGGACGAGATGATCAAAGAAGGGGATTTTGTAGAGATTGAGGTCACCCATAACTGAACGACAGCAATACATGACAAGCTATGTAATCTCATCGCCCAAGTACAAGAACTCAAGATTGAGCGAGGGATTGAAACCGTGAGAGCTATTCGTCAGTGGAAAAAGGATACAAAGGAAAGATACGCTCCATGGACACTGCAGATGGGAAAGATCGAAAACGCCATCAATCAGAGACGAAAGGAAATCCAATACGAAATCGACCAAAAGAAAGCCCACGAACCCACGAGTGTGAGAGATTTAGACCGTCAAAAAGAGCTGCGTGACAAAGCGCGAGAAATGTGGGAAGAAAGGTTTCACACCAAGTTGAAGATGACCGAGAAGAAAATCGAATTAGAGAGAACCGCTAAAACAAGCTTAGCGAAACTTCCCCAGTTGAAGATAACTCTGTTGAAAGGCACCGCCGCGGATTGGGTAAGGTTTGAAAACATGTTCCTTACGCAAATTAACAGCAGACCAATTTCTGACGAAGAGAAGTTTGGTTATCTCCTCGAGTCTGTCGGGCCGAAAGTGAGAGACAGAATAGCAAATCTCAAACCTGGAACTGTTGGATATAAGACTGCGTGGGAGTGGCTTAAGAAGGAGTACGGGCAAACCAAAGTAGTGGTGAATGCACACATGGATGAAATCATCAATTTAACTCCAGTGAGGGGGTCAAATTACAGCAAGATACAGCAGTTTTACGAGAAGCTCAGTAAGAATTTCGATGCACTCCAAACGCTCGAGGAAGGTGAAAAGCTTCATGGGTTTGTTATGGCTAAGCTCAAAAAGTTGCCCCAAGTCAAACCTGACCTGGTGAGAGTGGATGAGAATTGGGAGGATTGGTCCATGGAAGATCTGATTGATGCCCTGCAGAAGTGGCTTAGAAGAAACAACACAGAGACCAGCACTGAACAGCAGAAGAAGTCTGATAAGCACTTGTTCAAGCTGAGGGGAGAAAAACCAACACCATATTAGAGACTTTAAGCAACTCACGATGACGTCGCCGAAGTGGTCGACCGAAGTAAAAATGCACTATTGGCGTCTACTGCGCATGCGAAAGACTAAACTTGAGTCATCGTTCAGCTGTGGACGACTGGCGATGTGTGCTTCAGAAGTCGTCTTCGGTAGGTGAGTATTTATTCACTTTTTTTGTCTTTTGTTGAACATGCTGTGGAAGCACAATCACATTTCAGTGTTTTTGAGGATTTTTTTGGAATCAAAGATATCTTTCTGAGAGTAGTTGACGAAATTGGAGCTTTTTACTCACCGAAGAACTTTCTCCTCTTTTATAGTAATGGCGTCTCCTGATATCACGACGGCTGAAAAAACAACGTAAGTAAGCACCTCCTGTTGAGTTTTATGTTCACATGGTCTCAGACCATTTATTGCAGAAAAAGTGATGTCCTAGGTTTTAGGTTGCGATGTATGTTATGGCTCCTTGGTGGGGAGGGTTCTATGAGAGGCTGATCAAAGAAATCAAGAAGACTTTGCATAAGACGCTAGGGCGGTCAAGACATTCGCCCCCTGACTTATGTGGGGGCAGAGGGAGAAGAAGAGGTGCTTACACCAGACGTGATCATGTGGGGACGTGATGCTTACCCAATCGAAGACATCGAACTTATCGAAGATGACAAGGAGAACCTGACGAAGATGAATAAGAGATTGGAAGAAGCTAAGGCTCATACATGGAGACGATGGAAGAGAGAATACATCCACAGTCTAATGGAAGGTCACCATCTAAACAAGGAAGGGGGAGCTACACCTGTAGTCGGAGAAGTTGTTCTTGTCATTGGAGATACGAGTGGATCACAGTGTTCACCTGCAAGAGGGGAGGAGAAACGAAGTGCAGCCGAGGAACCAGAGAGTGTGGCACCTGCAGCTCAACAGGCAGCTGAAAGGATTGCAGTACATATGTGAGCAGAAGAAGAGGACTACATCTGAACTGTTTACAAGTTGCATGATCTTTTGTCAACGATTGTAAAAATTGATAGTTTAAATTTTAAGGGGAGTTGTGTGTGAGAGTAATAGACTTAGCCCTCCCCCCATAGTCGTTGTTGTTATGTGAGGTTGATCACGTACACTTTAGTTTCTACATAAGGCAATGACATGTGAGCGAGGAATTGCACAGTGAAAAAATGTGAGTTGAACAGCGAGCCAGTTTTTGCGAATTTATCAATTAAAAGCTGAGTAAAACACAATGCAATCGAGTGAGTTTACAGTTTACCAATAGGGTGTTCGGTATAACTCAAATTCCGAACAAAATATATAAATCTCTGCGGAAAAGAGCCTTGTTACTAACAATCGATTAAATATACAACTACCAAATTTATCACAACATAAATATCATCATGTTGTGACTGACCTTTGAAGGTTTTGAGTGTCGCCTGATGTTGTTTTAAACACCCACCCACCATCTGTTTTTCCAGTCTCTTTTTTTTCAGTCGCACTTTCCAGTCAGATCAAAGTCTCCCGCGCGCTCCATGTGCAGCATGTGGTTCAGTTGTTCTGCTTCATGCTGCCCGTGTTTTGACTATTTTGTAGTTATTGAAATTGCTTTTATCAATAACCAGGCACAGATCACTGAAACAATTAGTCGATTAGATTCAGAAAAAGTAAGATGATAATGACTCCATGTGTAATTTTGGCTAGAGCTTCAGGTAAATGTACTGATTTTCATTCACGAAAACAAAGTTTTTCACTGTTATTTTTCACTTAACCCAGCTGAAACTAAGACATAAGTTATCATTGCAAGCTTGTGTATTGTGGTTCTAATTTTCAGTTATTCAATTTCTCAGTCTTTATGTCTTAAAGCCGATTCGAGCTTTATTTGGAAAAGAACAACACACAATCGCTTTGTAGTTTTATTTACCAGAGAGTTTTACCGTGTTTTTGTTACGAAAAACTATATTGCGTGACTAGCGTGACTTTCTAGAAGCTTCGCGAGAGTTCATAATTTGTTTATTTTAGGATCTTGTGTAAGTGTTTCTAAAGTGGGATATTTTGTAGTCTTTTTGTAATCTTTCTATAATTAGACTATTTAGAAACTTCTAGAATATTATTGTAAACGTATATAAGTAAGCGAGCTCGAGTGGAGTTTTAACTAGTTTACCACAAGCGAAGAGTTTTTGATGATCAGTCGTGTTTAGTCAAGTGTGACGGAAGTAGTGTTTATTCAAGTTGGCAGAAGCCGTGTGAGTTGGTGGAGGCCGTGTAAGTTTATCGAGTTACGTGCTGTTGTGGAGTTTTACTTCGTGGAAACTACGTTCATTTTTGGAATAAATCTTGTTGCTGTTCCGACAACCCTGCATTCAGTTTGGTTTGCAAGCTACCCGTCCTCTAAAAGATTACCCGCGTAACAGTTTTGAAACGAAACTCTTCTGAGTTGATTGCCATGAAACATAAGCTTAATTATACAGTTGAGGTTAGCAGCAAGTTGACCACTCTATTAATTTTTTCATTCTCAGAATCAAAGAGCGAAAGCTGGTTTGATGGCCGGACTTTTAGAAGTTGAACTTTTCACGCCATGTATTTAGCAGCTTAAAGTTTCGTGTTTGCATGAGATGCAGCCTAGCCGCACAGTCTGAAATTATTGAAGTCTTCAACCAAAGAACAACCATGTAAAAGAATTAAATAGGCATTTTCTTGAATGAAAGTCATTTATAGGCATGTTTAGTTTCCCGGCACTGAAAACTCCAGGTGTTCGTCTCAGTTGTACGGTGGCCCACAAGGGTCACTACGCATTATCTCACAACATATTTCTAATTATTAAGTACGCACTTCAAATTATGCACAACACATTCCAAATTCCTCGAAACACATTCCAAATTCTTCGAAACACATTTTAAATTCACTACAAATTCTGAAATCTTCACAACACATTTCGAAATCTTCACAACACATTTCGAAATCTTCACAACACATTTCAAAATCTTCGCAACACATTTGCCCCAGGACACCAAGTGTTGGGAGAGAAAAAGGAACGGTTGCGCAGCTCTTCCTTCCTTCGATGCCATGTTTTGTTCCACGTGTGGAGAGTCTTTGCAAGTTTCGTTCAAATTTTGTCCTAAATGCGGGAAGGATCTGGCAAATGACAAAGAAATAAAGGTGTGAGGTGAAACCAGTGGGAAGAAGAATATATCTTTCAAAGAATTTAAAGAAACGAAAGAGAAACAGCGGGCCACGTTTTTCAGAAAGAAACCTGGCAGAGGAAAAGGGAGCGGCAAACAGCAGGAAGATCTCAATGATACTGTCAAGATTAATATCGGTATTATGGTACCGGATAGCGTTCAGCTAAGGAGAGTGCGAGGAAAAAGCTTAACAGTAAAGGTCCCGAAAAATGCGACAGCAAGCATGCTTCTCGAGGCTGGGGCTGAGAAGCACAAAGCACACTCAAAAGATATCATAAAACAAGAGTATAATTATGTGTTGCTTTATGAAGATTGCACTGAGGTAAAAACTCTGAAGGAATCATCAGAGGCATTTGTTCTGTACAAATACAAGAACGAATGTGGAAAACCTTATCACAGGTTGAACTTCTTTTTGTGTGAAGCATTAGAATTTACTCAAACAACTTTAGAAAGATTCATTGAATCAAACCCAGAATCGACCCTTTCAAGTGAAGAAAATAATGAAGAGGACATTGTAGAACAGGTGCATGTAAAGCGCATAAAAACTGCGAAGTTGTCAAGTGTTTTTGAGGAAGATTCAGAGGATGATCTGCCATCCATGCTGTCCTCTGCAAGTGCATCAACCAGCACACTGAACTTTAGCACTGAAGTTGCCAGCACACCTAGAGCACAACCTGATTGCAACCTTAAAACACTTAAGGATATATTTCCCAATAGAGAGGAGCATTTACTTAGAGCAGCCCTTGACAAAACCAATGACATCAATTTGGCAATCAGTGAAATCATTGAAAGGTCATCATTTTCACCTGTACCAGAACTATCTTCACATGATATATATGCATCTTTAAACTTTTGTACTGACATTACAGGAGATGCAGAGTTTGAGGACAACAACATGGATATTACCTTTGGACCTACTACATGTACTTCTACTACTCAAGATAATGAAGATGGTGCTTTTGAAAAGTCATTGCGAAAGCTAGCCACAGAAAAGGTTCAAAGAGATAAGCCTCTTAGAATTAAAGTCAGAAGGAGGAACATTTGGGAAGATTCAAAGGTCAAACTGGCCAAATACACTGAGTCAGACCTTAATAACATTATAAAAGTACAATTTGTAGGTGAACCGGCTGTCGACCAGGGTGGGCCACGTAATGAGTTTTTCTCTTTATTACATAGAGAGGTATGTGGTTCTAACATGTTTATTGGCAATGAAACCTGCAAACTGTTTAATCACAACCTTTTAGCCTTGGAACAAAGGAACTACTTTATCTATGGTCAGCTATGTTCTCTTGCTATAATGCAAGGATCTCCGGCACCTTTTTTGTCTCCAACTTTGGCAGACTACATTGTCTTTGGAGAACTGAGCAGAGCTCAGTCCCGAATTGATGATGTTTTTGATAAAGAAGTAAGAGACAAGCTGAAGGAGCTCAAGATTGTTGAGGATCCAGAAGAATTTAAGCGTGTTGCATCCTTTGAATGTGCACTTAGATTCGACGCGGGCTTTTGCAAGCCCATTGTCACCATTGAAGATAAAGTGAAGATGCTGCATATTATTACTTTGCATTATACTTTACTTCAATCATTAGCTGAGGTGAATCAGTTTATTGAGGGACTCAAGCTAAATGGCCTTCTTGAGTGCATGTGACAGCACCCTTATGAAGCCAGGAAACTGTTCATCTATGAAAACAACCAGATTTCAGGAGAAGAACTTGACGATCTTTTGGTCCCATTATTTCCCGAGCCTGGAAGCAACAAAAGAGAATTGGAAGAGAGGGTGTCTTTCAATTTTACCAGGTACCTTGAAGATGTCAGTGATGCAAAGGTTAAGGGGACCATAGAAGATTTTGACACAACGGAAAAATCTCACATTGTTGTCACAGCAGGCATGGTGTTGCAGTTCATTACAGGCTCCTATCAAGTTCCAGCTCTTAAGTTCGACCCTGTACCTTCTCTGAAATTTCTTCATGATGATCCAGGGCGAAAAATGAATGCTAACACATGTAGCAACACCCTTACTCTACCAGTACATTCTAAGTACTTAGATTATAATTTGTTTCAGGAAGAGTTTACCTCTTGTATATTAGATTCACCTGGATTTGGAAATGTGTAGCTTTGTTTGTACATTATCAAAGTTTGTGATGTTGACTGAGGGCATTCAAGTTTGTCGTACATGCATTTTGAATAAGCAGTTATGCTTTTAGTGTTAAGCAGATCTGCTCGCAAGAATATACAATTCTGTTTCACATGTATCTCTATTGCTATGTCACCACCTTTCTTCGAACTTATATATTTAGTTCTGAGTTTGTAAATGTCTAGTAGTAAATATCATGGTATGGTATAACAAAACTATCCTGATGACATAATGTTTTCATCATGTAATCTAAGGTAGGCTAGTTACATACTAGGTGAAGAGGTAATATATTCCAGTGGACAATTTCAGAGAAAAATAATAAATGGCGACCAGCTATATTCTCGCTCCCTTAGGCACGACCAGGGAGTTGTTCTCTCACACTGGCTTGACTAAAGAATTTTTAAAATGTGTAACTTGTTATCCCTCTCTACAAGTCATCCCCAAGGAATAAAAGATTGCTCTTTTGACCAACTTCATTCAGCCGTATTAGAAACTCCCCATGCATGCAAGCACAATTATTTTCCAGCTGGTATTTTTGGAATTGCTCTTTGGAACTTGAAATAATAAGTTTTCATGTACAAATAGTGCTTAATAATTGATTTGCATTTGATACATTTTCATGATAAATCATGTTGCATACTTGTTATGGGTGGACCCTTAGTTAAAGGTTCATAATTGTTCTTTTGATTGCAAAATAGTTATTGTTCCTGGAAATTGAAAACTTACCAGTGGGTACCAGAAGATATCCACCAATAAAAATTAAGCAATATCTAAAGATGTTCATTAAACTTGTACGGAGAGATTTTACTGATTGCATTTTATAAAGAGTACATGTTCTTAACAATAGCAACCATATTGCTAACCCTTTCATTGGTGTGACATGGATATTTTTCTTACTTCTTTTATATGTTACAGCACTTGAGTTAGATATTTACACTTGTTACATTTATATTTCCATGAATTATAACATATAGAAAAAATACATGGACATTGTTTTGTTGTTTAGACCACAGAAATTAACATGGACGAGTTAAATGGCTAGATTGATCCATTTAAATTAAAGCTAAAAGTGACATATTTTCAATAGAGAAAAGAAATTACTCTAATTATGTAAGAAATCTTATATAGCATATATCAAAGAATATATATTTTGATGTTTTTCTAAGAAAACATTGATTGTTGTGTCCATTTTTTGGCTTGTCTCGTTACAGAAAACACTCCAAACTGTGCAAGCAAAGTGCAAGGTTGGCATTAGGAGAATTGACTTTTTTCTGTGCCACCACTTGCAGCCCCTGAGCCAGTGAGGATCTTTGTTTACCTATTGTAAAATTGGATACTGTTGCAACAGAAAAGCCCAGGAGGTGGGGGGGGGGGGGGGGCAGTTTTTCCCTATTCATTCAGTTATCCCTTCATAACAAAGACATAAACCAGCCTTTAAACAACATGACATGACTTAGGCCTGTAAGCTGGACCAGCCCACTTTGCCCAGGCAGCCCTGTTTGCCAGGATGACGATACAAGTCTGTTTATATGAGCCGGGCCAGCCAGGTTTGCCAAGCCAGCCCGCCTTACTGGGATAACAAAAAGTCTGTTTATATGACCAGCCTGCTTAGCCGGGATGAGTTTTTATCTACTCTTACTTGCACAATCATGGCATTTTTATCCCGGCAAGGCGGGACGGCGTGTTTATGTGGAAAATCGTCCCATCTCTGCAACTGAGATCTCGCCTACAACAACTGAGATCTTGGGAAGCAGGCCAGACTGGCAGCTCATATAAACTCAATGGTAAATTTTACAGAAAATCTGGGAGATGCTGATACACCCAGCAAGGTGGGCTATCCTGGCAAACCAAGCTGGCCAGGCTCGTATAAACAGGCCCTTAACAACCCTAAAGTTCTGCATAGTTTTCCTTCTGTTCTAACTCTCAAGAGTGAGAAGATGTTGGAACAATGTCAGTGCTTCTTTCCATGTTTTGGGTTGTGCAATTTGTTCCTGCTCACAGACATACTGATAATATTGTTGATAGTCATTGTCATTGTCAATGGGTCCCAGATCTGCAGAATTTCTCACTTCTTCTAATTTTTGCTGTGTGGTGTACTGTAAGTGATTCTCTCCACCAGACCTCTCAGGTAAAAAGAATAGTTCATCTGGTCGACCAGGCACAGTATCATGTCTGGACTGTCGGATATAGTGGGTGTTCCAATGCAACACAACAAAATCCAGGTCATGCTGCAGAAGTTCATTAAAACAAAACCAGATACATTCATTGTGGTATTTATTTCCTGGTAAAAAGACCCCCCTGCTTACCAGGTCTTTAAAAAAATTAATCCACCATGTTGTACGAGATTTTTTTAAATGCGACCACCAACATTCAACTCTTTGATTTCCCGTCGAGGGACCATATCTATGAGCCTTCTCTCCACTAAATTCATCACTGCCATTTGCTCTCAAAAGACACTGCATGGTTGCCATTAGTATGTTTTCCGTTCCTGGATCTGTCCTGAGAAGCTTTGGACAGCCTTGAAGCTCACTGACACAATCAAGAAAAAAGTTCCCTACAATAGATGGGTTATTATTGCTAGGTGTGACTTTTAACCACAAAATCCTGCGGCTGTATCCATCGACAGCCCCATGAATGGGGAATCCAAATGGTTTAAGTTTATCATATCCATCAACGTGCCAGCACTCGTTTGGCCCGCTTGAGGAATAGGTTCTTCTCTTTAGACGATGTTTTCTACGTTCTTCTGTACCGACGGGGTCCAGTTCCTTCAATAGACTTTGCACTGTACTTCTGGGAATACAAAGGCCATATTTGAGGCGAAGTGTATGCCACATAGCCCGGTACCCAGACATGCAGCTTGGGCCATCCAATTCTTCTCTGATTATATTTCTCACCTCGTTCTGGTTCAGATCTGCCAAGTTTCTCCTCTTTAACCCGTAGTCCCTTAGTCTCCGTTTTAATGTTGACAGCGAAATGTGAATACCGTGGAACCTTTCAAGGAAGCTAACAATGGTGTCGTACTCAAAACCAGCCAAAAAGTATGTTTCGATGATATTTTTCTGGCTGTCAACGTCGCAGCTTCCTTGGGTGACATTTGCGGCAAGCTTCAACCCACATTTCGGGCAAAAAACAAAACTTTCTTGTAGTTGTTGTCCACACGTGGAACAAAACATAGCGTCGAAGGAAGTAGGAGGAGCTGCGCAGCCGTTCCTTTTTCTCTGCCAACACTTGGTGTCCTGGGGCGAATGTGTTGCGAAGATTTTGAAATGTGTTGTGAAGATTTCGAAATGTGTTGTGAAGATTTCGAAATGTGTTGCGAGGATTTCGAAATGTGTTGTGAAGATTTCAGAATTTGTAGTGAATTTAAAATGTGTTTCGAAGAATTTGGAATGTGTTTCGAGGAATTTGGAATGTGTTGTGCATAATTTGAAGTGCGTACTTAATAATTAGAAATATGTTGTGAGATAATGCGTAGTGACCCTTGTGGGCCACCGTACAGTTGTATCACAGCTCGTTATTGCTGGTTTTCAGTGTCACGCCATTCAAAATAGATCAAAATAAAAATTAAAACCGTCCAATAGATAAAGTCCAGAATCTGGAAAATGAAAGGAGGTACATATACAAAGACCCTCACCAAGATTCAGGTCAGAGGAATATTTCGTATACGAGATATCCGAAGAAATGTTTTACCTAAATTTATAGAGATTTGTATGGAGGCGCCATGCTGGTGCTCACCTAGATGAGCTCCAACATGGCAGACGGAAACCAACAGAAACATCTGTTACCGAATTTTGCTACAAAAGCATGAATTTATTCCTCGAGAGACTAACTGATAAACATTAAAGTAATACTTTTTCTAATACATGAACTGTTTAAATAGCAAAATTTCCTGAAATAAGTCACTTTTTAATGTACATGACAGCTCTCTTGGCCGTCATGTAAATATCGCGTCACGCAAAAACTTAGAAATTCAAGCGTCCTCTATCACAAAACCAAGAACCCTTTTGAAGTGAACATTTGTATGAAAATTAGTTTTCAGCTGCTCTAATGCATCGTGAAAGTAAAATCTCGGTAGGATCAATACTTTTTTAGTTTGAATTTTAGTGACGTCATGTGAAAACCAACAATTGGCTGATCATGACACAATAACTGACCGCTTATTGGCTTATTCAAGCAAACAAGAACGTAAATGTCGGCTGTGTTTAGCAGACGTCCGAGGGAAGAAATGAATGCGTGGCGAACAAAAGCAAACCCCACAGGACGTCTGTGGGGAGGCTAATGTTCCTCTGGTACTAAACTTCCTTGTGTTAATCCGACATCCCTGCAGGCTGATAGTCAGTGAATAATTATCCTCAAAACATTCGAACTTGTAACATTGAGTTTTAGCCAATTTTATGCTCAACGTAACTGACTGCTTACCCATGCCTTACATATCTTTAATCAGTACATGAGACTGCTATGCCGTTTTTGAAGCCTGATGTGACTAAGAAAAATAGAGAATTCTTTTTTCACTGTTTGTTTTGTTAGACTTGTTATTCACCTCCAATAACCTCATATTTGACTTAGGTCTAAACGTTTAGACCCAAGTCAAAGTTAGAAGGATTTGTATGGAGTCATCAGAGCATAACTGGGCTACTATCGCAAAGACAATTTGTCCCAAAATGCTAGTTTTTGGCTAGTAGGCCTCTTGGATATGGCTCTTTTCAGAATATCCTAACAAATCGCACAATTTCACAAATTAACACCTTACTCTTACCATATTTCATTTTTTACTATTCCTCCGCATTTACACTTAATCTTAATCAGGTTCAGCGAGAACACCGTATTCCATCATGGTTAAGGCCATGTACATTGTGTTATCTATTTTGTCGGTGCACCAAGGGTGAAGTCCCTCTTTGGTGTCCGCTGCTGTCCTAGTCTCTGCCCATGGCAACATAAGCTTGGGCCAGTTCAGTATGCGTTCACCTGGTGCGGGCCATGTTCTGTGCCCTAGTGTTCCATCCCTGAGCTTACCCTAACTGACATCTGTGCACATGTACTGAGCTTTACCATCATGTGAGCCTGTGGACCGTCATGCTGGTCCTTTCTGTGGTGCAACGTGTCTGTCGCTTTCAGCATTCTGGGGCAGCACATTGTATTCAGTGAAACTAAAAGTTTTCCAGGGCTGGCGGGGTTAGCAGCCCTGTCAGGTTTCTAACACTACTAGTAGAAGCAGAAGGAGAAACAATGAGAGCTCTGTGCAAGTGGAGTCTCCCAGCAACGTACAACCTGCTATAGGGGTGCCCTGTGATGCTGGTCTCCTCCAATGTCCTGATTGCCTGTGAGGGTTCACAACAAAGGTTGGGGTCTCCATACATCGACGAAGAGTGCACCCAGAAGCGTACCATCTGGGTAGCATGCCTCAACCTAGGGTTAAGGCGTGGTGGGATCATGAGGAAAACGTGCTTTTAGCCAGGGCTGAACTAGCCCTTGAGTCAGCTGGAGGTGTAGTATCCAACAAGGTGCTGGTGGAGAGAATCTAAGGGAGGACGGCAGAAGCCATTAACAAAGCAGGACAAAAAGCTGACTATAAAGCCATCTTGGAATTGTTGAGAACACCTGCGCATAGAATGCACGACGACCAGTACAAGGACAGTTCTTCTGTGAGTCTGGTTGTTGGAATGCAAGATAGTAGGGTGGAAGGGGCATAAGCCCCGGAGGCCCAAGCCCTTAGAGGGCATGATGGAGGGGTGGAAGGGGGTGTTTCCCCGAAAACCCAGGCCAACCTCGGCACAGCACCATCGTTGCCATCCATAGTTAGTTTTGAACAGCAACCACCTATGTTCCAAAAGGTTCATGAGGTTGAGCAACAATCGGACACAGACGAAGACCTCTTCCGTGGAACATGCACCATGAAAATCAAGCAAAATGATTAAAATATATGTTAAATTTTTCGTGGTCGCTGTTGAAAAAGCTAAGCTCTTAATTGGTGTACAAACATGCTGAGATCTCGAACTGATTGGTATCAACGTGAGTGAAATAATAGCGGAGCTCAACACGCAAGTGGGCGGAGCCCCATGGCTTAGTAAATCTACCCATCTCACAAAATTTACCACCGCCTCCACTGCTTGATATTCATGATTCGAACGCAATTCTTGAAAGACTAACATTTCGATGCTGATGAGTGTTTTGAAGAAGACAAAATCAGACACCCTAGAGTTGTGGTAGTCACTCTTTGCCGAAAAATAAGGACTTTAAGAATGGTAATTCGTTAAGGATGATGGAACAGGAAGATACTCCACCTTGTTACTTTATGAAATGAGGTCCACTATCACACTGTACATTCAACCAGGTAATATCTTTAAACTAAAATACTTTTCTTTACATTTTCCAGGCCAAATTGGGTTCAGTGCTTTGGGACAAAGTACCAGGCAAGGCAAATTCTTATGATTGGGCATGATGGCCTCCTGCCTCAGTTTCTTCAATTGCTGAAATTCTAATTTACCAAATGAAAGTATAGTTTTTGTTGGACACAAGTTAGGCACGGTCAGACACATTGAACATCTTTGTTCGTACGAGATTTTACTACGTAATGAAAAGCTGATAAGTTGCTATGAAGCCCTTATCGATAACCACCCTTTATTACTCCACATAGTTAAGGTTGGAGGTATCAAGACACTTGTTGTAAGGATGAGATATAACCTGGCAGATGCTGCATAAATGAATCAACTGGAGTTATTTAAAAAAATACGTCTAAACAGTACTTGCCTAAAGAGCTATGTATTAAAATTTATGATATTTTGATACAAATGAAGTGAGAGTTCATTCTTTTAACAATGGGTAATGGCTTTATTTAAGGTTCCTGCCTCCTTCAAGATAATGCACATTGTATAGGGGGTGGGGTCCCGATAGTAGATGCCCGTGTGTGTGTGTCTGCGTTTTTTTAGGGCTCTCTGGTCTGTACACGATCTTAAATCTGCTTTGGGTGGGCAAGCAAACATTTATTTGAGGCCCATACAGAAAAATCTCAGTACCGGGTCTCACGAGCCTAAAAGAAGTGAGCTGTTGAAGGAGAAATGTCGCTGGTGCCAGAAACCATTTCTTTTGAGCCAGCTGAGAGAACATTCCTCGCAGTGCAAAGGCAATTTCTTAGGTGACGATGACGATGATGCCACAGATCTCCCAGCTGTCCTGAGTGGAGGGCCTGACTCCAGCAACAATAGCACTATAATTTAAGTCAATCCTTGCTCTACTTGAAACCAGTATCAGCTGCGTTTGTTCATCGTCAACTTAGGCTGCTTAAAACATCGAAAGCTACAGGACTTGACGGAATTCCAGCCCGTATTATCATCCAACATGGTTGCCTTGTCATGCAGATAGGATACTTGGTCGATAGTTGGTTGCAAGGAGTTGTTGATAGATTTCTGTAGTTGTTCTTTATTCTCTTGATAAGTTTTCTTCGCGGACTCAAAGTCAAGTTGATTGTTAAGGCAGCATGACATGAAAGAACTATATTATCAATACATGATGCTTTTGCCTTTTGTACAGTCTAAAATTTCTATTTTTTTAGGAGAACCCATCAAAGTGGACATCACGAGGCACTGGGCGGCGCCCCAAGGGGTTGTGGATACACTTATTCTAATGCATGGAAGCCAAAACTTTGCCCGAATTGTCGTTTTGAAATTGGGGGGAAGCACGAACCAAAAAGGAAGAAGCTGAAATTAGACAAAGACTTGCCAAACTCTGTGTTCTTATAGTTGAATCATCGCAACTTAAGTTATTTTCCGTTCAGATCAATTCAACACACAACAGAGTGTTTGTAGCACAATCCAACTCAGATTTTATTTGTCACTCCGAGAAATGCAAAGAAAAGAGGGCAGTTGATGTTGCGAGTGGCATTCGCTTTTGTTATGAACATTGCAATCTGTTAAAGGCATTTTCCTCACCAACTTTGGCTAAGAACCTACATGGAGACGACATCAAAAGTTACAAATGTGATAACTCAACTCACAGAATGTTTTTCGATCCTATTCAACGTCCTGAAGATTTTAGGCATGTTGTTGAAATTTCTCAAAGTTGTTATGCTATATATCAAGGTGCTTCCCAGGGCCCATCTAACCCCACGGGGTATTTTCATGTACATGAGCATGATGGACTGTTCCGCTGCACAAACAAGAGCTGTCATAAGTGTTGATCAATACATGTAATAACCTTTTCCCTTTTGGTTATTCTTCCAACAATAATATTTCTTCCTAGAAGAGATGAGCATTCTGAAGACAGTAATGTATAATATGTGACATTAGTAAGATTTTTGGTACCATGGAATATGTATACGGTCTGGCTGATTTTTTGGACTATTCATCTTTTATTACATATGTAGGTTAACTTTCACAGTGCAAGTCATAAAATAATGAATGAATGTAAAAGACCACAAAAGGGTTTCTTTTTCTTCTTCGCGGACTTTTCACATGTTAAAAACAGTAGGCTTGTTATTGGTTTAGCCACTTTCAAATTTTCCAAGTTGATTATACAAAGGCAAATAATTCAGAGGGAGGAGGTTAACCACCATCACTGGAGAAGTTTCTGCATCAAATGAAGGGTGTGTTTGTGGAGAGATTGACCTATGCAAATTCAAAGCAAGACATTTCAGTTATTGCCGAAAATGTACCTCTTATTATTGCACCTTCGTTGCAAGCTGGCTTTTTTTAAGCTTTTACATTTACAGAAAAAAACGTGGTTGAACAGCCGTTTTTTAAGCATTTCCAAACCTTAGCCTCGTTTTCATGTAAAGCTCAATGAGCAATTTTTCAGTGCCCCTTAAATACCTCCTGCACCAATTACAGAGGCACCGACAACATTAAATATGTTCCTTAGGTCCCCCTCAACACTTCTACACTGGTCGCTTGTAATTATCACCAAAATCCCACAAAAATTGTTTCAGCAACATATGCTCCCTGATTGTAAAGGAATCATCAACAAAAGGAATTACGGAAAGCTGAGAATTTTCATCAATGCGCTAAGGAATGGAACATTTTAGATGCATCTTTTAAAGAAATTAACTCTCTTCTTTAGAAACAGAACACTCAAAGCTATATATTTTAGATATTTCATCGCTTTTAATATTTTAATCTATCTGACACTTTAACATTTTTAACCTGTAGCTTGTATACTTTAGGTTTTTTGTTCATAACTTTTTACTTATTACTATTACTCATTCATTTATCTAAGATCATTTATTTTTTCTATTGTTTTACAGGGCCTCACTGAATATCACTCTTTGTGAAGTGAGCTCCCTGTATAAAGATTATTATTATTATTATAACAAGGCTAAGTTATGATAGTAGCGTATTAACCAAAAAAACAGACCGCTTTAAAAATAGTTTTATAAACAGGTTAAATTTTAGGTAAAAATTGGCAATGTGACTTACTTTTATTATGTTACCTTTCAAATTGTAAGCGCTTGTTAGTTAGTATTCTAACCACTATATCCCACCAGTTGTTGAATTAAGCAGTCGATATCCTCAGGTTGCTGGGCACATTGACAGATCATCTTCCACAGCTAACAACACATTAATCTGAGTGCTCAGTTTAAGTTTCTGGCACTTCTGAAACTGGAGAAATGACTTGGCTCTTCCCGTTTTACAGTCAGTGAGCACGCATCTGGTGGTATGAAAGTTATCTATTGTCAACCCTTTCAAAGCGCTTCCTAGGGTGGACCCAAAAAAGGTTGAAAACCAAAAGAAACCTGGACTCACACGATTGTTTGCCTTGCTGAATCGGACCAGCTGGTAGTTCCTTCAAGGGAAGAGAATGCCATTTTGAAAGAAGCAAGTCTTGAAGAGAAAAAGAGTAACCTTAAATAACTACGGAGGTTACCGACCATTTCAATCTCCTTTGTTAAAGGATCCTAAATTTAGCCAGGGAGGAGGTATTATTATCTTCCAGATAAACACGTAGGCTGGATGACATCCCCATTCCACCTATGGGTTATGACTTACCCTATCTGAAAGCGTGTCTTGGACAAGCCATTGCTCATGCCTGGCCTCTTCAAAAAGACCTAGACCACAGCCCACTTCTTATACTGTAGGTTAGTTTTGTTTTGATTTTTTTCTTATGGGAATACATATATCCGGTATTTAATTTATTTATGAAAATCAGGTGCAACACCAGCTATTTCATCTACAGGGGAGGTTTTTCCAGACAAACCAATGGCAAAGCCATGGGGTCTCCCATAATTATCACCAGTTGTTGCAAACTTGCATAGGGAACATTTTTAGAAAGTGGCTTTATACACTGCACCCAACCCATCAGAAATTTTCTATCACTACATTGATGATACCTTCACCAAGGTGCACGCTGCCAACAGTGACAGTTTCACTGGACATGTTAACAGCATTGACTCTCACAAAGTTTTTTTGACACCTGTGCACATATGAATGAGGATGGGAGCACAAAAACAACTGTGAACAGGAAGCCCACCCATACAGATCAAAACGTAAATTTTACATGTGATCATCATCCCAACTAACTTTTGGACATATTTGGAAAGCTCATCGCTAATTACGTGTTCAATAGAAGTAATCCAGGTTGTCCAGTTGTCAGTTAAAGACTCAGAGTTTAGTCTAATTAGAAACCTGCCGCACTCTCATGATTATGTTTCTTTTGTCACCTCCTCCAGTGTCTGGGGGGAAAATCCTATTAGCGACACCATCATTCATCGCCTTCCCCATAGTCAAAAAAACCTTCAATGACTTGTTCAACAAAGCCCATATTGCGCAGAACATGGGCACATGCAACAATTTCAGGTATGTCTTCCAATTTGTCTATGTCTATAAAGGTTTTTAGTTCTCGAAAACAACCCGTATGAAGTGCAATACATCTTTCCGCCGCCATTCTTGTTGCACCACGAGCCACATTAAATCTTCTTCGTTGTGGAGTCAAATGGTCATTGTGCCTAAATGGCGTCAAAAGCCATGTCTTGAGGGGATACGCTTTATCTCTTTAAGATGTGTGTATTACCAGGAAAACAATGCTGGATTTGATTCAACATCATGGCAAACTGGGGAGTTACAGAAAACACGGGCATCGTGTACAGATCCTTGGTAGTGATGAATAAGTATCAGTGATGAATAAATCATGATCGCAGATGACTTATATCTGCGCCAAGAAAAAACCTTTCCGGTTTATGTATTGGTCACTGTTTTTTTGGACCTTTAATGGGTATGTGGGTGCCATGATTGGCACTTAAGACACCTGGGATACCTTTTTTTCCACCAGTAGAGAACTTGATAAACTAGCCCATAACATGCGTCACTACGGCTCAGCACACTCTTGTACACCTGGTACACTGTTGATTTCTAAACATCAAATCTGTCCACCAGAGATAGCAGACTTTCTGGGTTTCCAAGAACCCAATCACCACACAACCGCTAAACCCTCATATAGCAATGCTCCCAAACTAGTCGAACAGATACTTGGTCAGGAAGAGACAACAGCACTTTTGAATAAATATCTTCCTTATCTCTCTTCTTCCCTCAGTGATGTTGTGACAGTTAGTATCTTCTATGTAAATAAAATCAGTGACCTCTAATTAAAGGAGTTAGGTGTGGCTACGGAGGAATACTATCAGTATTATTTTCAGGGTTAGCGGGGCAGAAATCGCAAACGTGATTGGAAAGATGAAGTAGACACATTTCAAGCATTGTTTTGAACATTTTTCTCTTTTTTTACTTAAGCTTAAGCCTTTTTGTTTTAGATAAATTTTTATTCAATGATTTTGTGATGACTTTTATCTTATGCTTGTATACTGTAATCTTTTATTGGATTTTTTTTAAAATAAAGTTTTATTTCCCTTTGCAGGGTTGCACAGAATGCGTAAGACTTATTTCTACAGTACAGCGTATTCTTACTGAAAAAGTGGTAAAGCTTCAGTCAGTATAATGTGGACCACTTTTTTAACAAATGGTCAAGGTACAAATCAGATGTAAAATGGCTAATGCACCTGCCAAAAAATTGTCTTTCTGTCGAGCAGCATCAGAGAGTTACCCTGTTATCAGCAATTAGGCCAGTCCACAAGCTGATAAGAAAGATTAAGTGTACTGCCCTACTAAGCTGGGGCATCTCTTCATCACAAGCCAGAACGTTATAGAAATTTCAGAGCTCGAGCATAACATAAAAAGGAAGAAGTTTCCCAAACACTTACAAAAGCTTCTGAAATCCAAGAAGTGGGGAATAAACTTTTTTGATGTACCAGTTTAAAGGCTCCCTTATCACTGTGTGCGACATAGCAAGACAGTGCAGTATTTTAGGCATGCAGCTGGCACTGCCACCCCAGGAAGTCCAATGACAGGGTCCCAGTGTGTCTATCACAATACAAACAAGCAACAATTCGTTCCAATATATGGTGGCTGGCTTGTATATTATTAGAACTATTTACAGTTGATGCTAGGAGGATTTGTCGAATGAAAACAAGTTTGCATCGAGGGACACTTGTAGAGATTCTTCTTGTGATATCAAATTTTTGATTGCTCCCATGGAGAGGAAAAAATCTCCCTGCGTGTTGGGATTGTCCCCAGATATGACAGAAGTTTATTTGCAACACATCCTTTTAGACTGTTTTGAATATGACATAACCCAGAGGCCTCATGCCATTGATATTGTAGATGCTCTACTACACTAGCCAGAAGTAAGTTACTTATAAGGGACTTTCCCTTTCCTTTTTCCTATAGATCAACAACTCGTTGATAGTGAAAAGTGCAGACTGACTTCCAGTTTGGGGAAACAGAACATGCAATAGGCAATTCATCGAACCGATATCTAATTGATCTTTTGTTCAGAATTGTTTGACGAATTTTCTTTCCTGTTGTGTACAGAGAAAATTATCAAGTGAAATTATATTGACGAATATTGGCTAAAGGAGTGGCTTTATTACAACCACAAACGTCAGGAAACTGACGAGAAAATATGCAACAATAACAGGCGTTTTGCCATTGTCACTAATAGTCCACTTATTTTATAACTTTTGATGTATTGTCTTCAGGGTTTCAGACGTTCTTACCAAAAGCCTCCTTTGTTCGTTAAAAATCCTTTCATATTGTTTACACCCCAACCTTTATCGTCTTAATTTCTAAGTGCTGTCTTGAGTGTTTTCCTTCAGAAATGGTTGAGACTGAATCGTATAGAAATGCTACTATTGCAATAGCACAATTGGTAAATGTTTGAGCAAGATGTTGTTATCGTAGTCTGTTCAAAGATATCGGTAAGATTCCAGCTAGTGGAGAACTGCGTAAGCAAAGCAAGTAGAAGAAACAAGGAAGAGGTCTTGGGTGAGGACCTTGCTCACATAGATTTCTTCGCACCGTCCAGTGACAGTGAGACAAGAGGCTGGAACTGGCTTTCCTTGTGTCGTATTAAATACCACAATGTCGTTTAGTACATGTGAGAATAGAGAGGCCTTGATACGTTAACCTACAATGATTAAAGATTCCTTGGCGTGAAGAAGTTCGTTTTGACTTGCTGCAGGGTAAGTTTATCTTTTTCGTGCATTTGATCGTTCTTTCAGCCTCAGTCAGTTACGCTTCCTTGGGTATTTCCCTTGTTAATTACCTTCCAGTTACACACATAATTATTATAGAACATTCGCTGTTTACAAGCAAACAAGAAACTATGGTGCCAGTTAACGTTGTAACGATTGAGGGGTAGCTGCTTAAGTCAGATTTCATGCAGATTCTTGATCCAAAATTCCAGACTTTTCCCAAAACGATAATTTTTTTTCCAGACTGAAGGTGATCAGTAGTGACCTTAAAAATAACGCAGGAACAAAGCTATCTCCATGACATGCAGTCGAGATTGAATGAAGCTAGATAGAGGGTGTGTTTGCAATGATCCCTAGTGTCACGAAATGTCCTTTGCAGTGCATGGACTTGAGTTTTGTTCCTGTGGGTAACAGAGGTTTCACGGTCCATCTTCATCAACATCTGAAAAGGACAGGCCTTTCCAAACAAATCTGGATGAATGGTCAGACAATAATCCAAACATGCGTTCCCTCTTTTTGGGAATTCAACTACAAAGCTTCAACCCGACAAGGCTTTACAGTCTAGCATATCCAATTGATTAAGGTCACCTCCACAAACAATAACCACATCAGGGTGTTTTTCCAACACAGACAGGACAAAACCAATCACATAATTTAAACACCAATGTAAAGATAGTTGTGTTAAGGTGGACTGTATAGGCCACAAATTGGCATATGGTGTCCGGAAGGCAGCATCAAAGTCAAACAAATCAGTTCATATAAACTTGATCTATAGATGTCTATGACGCCCTTCTTCCTCTCATCCAAATCGGCCCAGCATCTGTCACGTCTAAATAAAGTATAATTAGGCATGTTCATTGCCGCATTGGGTATCTCGGTAGAGAGATGTGTTTCAGAGACATACATCCATGTCCTGGCTCTCACCCAAATTAAATTAATTTTAATTAATTTTTTGTTTTTGCCAGGCTTCCAAATAATGTTTGTAAGAAGGCATTTTGGAACAGCAAATTCAGTTTTAATTTCAGTAGTTGCTAAGTTAATTGATGGGTGACTTTAATCAGGTTTGTTTAATCAATCCATTGTTTTCCAAGTTTGACCGTTGTATGACTACTTAGTGGATGTTTACAATTTCTTTTCTTGCTACCCTAGTTTGATTAATGAATGTCTGGTATGTATCCTAAAACACGTGCCCTACACATGGTGGCAAGTCTTACTTTTACCGTACCAGCTCTATGAAACAGCCCACTGACTGACCTCCATGCTATTATGACACTTTAAAGAAAGAAACTAAAGAATTTTTTGTTTAGATCTGCATTTTTAAAAAATTGATTGATCAGCATATGTAAATAGGGCTATACAATTTATTAAATCATTATTATTATTATTATTATTATTATTATCAAAATCAAGATGTAACTGAGTGGACAATTTCAGTCTCTCAGTCTTTTGTTACACAAAATCAAATGGGTAGTGAGGCTTAAAAAGTTATTGCTGTTTATGGTGCTGTTAATGTGCATTCTTTTATTCATCGGCATCACCACAATCAGTTTCTACTTTTTAACAACTGCTACTTCATGGAAACGAGACATACAACTTGCTTGACAAACAACAGACATATCAATGGAATTTCCAGCATGTGTAAGAATTATTTCATTTGACTGGCCAAAGTAGGCACCTGTCAAGTTGTCTTTTGCAAAGAAAAATGAGAACCTTTTAAATGAAAACGCCAGCGGACACAGCTAATTCTCACCTTAAAGAGATTAAAAAGCTTAAGTTTGACGAGCCACACCGCTTCGAAAAGAAAGGAAACAAAGACCAGTACAGATTTAATCCAAGTTGGCAACACCATCAAAGAAGCAAAAGAAGCCTGTTCTTCCCATTAGGCCGATAAAGTCCACCCTTTACTCGAGAAGACTGAGAAGCTTTGTCAGACAGGCAGAAAATCATTCTTTCCGCCAACAAGTTCGACTTTGGGCAGTCGTTAATACAAGAATATAAGCGAAACGATCTTGTGGAAGACTCCAAAGATGAGAAAAATATTATTCAGGCAGAAGACAGAGCAGGACAAACAAAGCTAAGGGTCAAAGCCAACAAACAACAGAAGGCAGCACTCTGCGTCACAGCCAGTTGCAGCCACTGCTTGCAATCATTTATACAGCAACAGTGCAAGACCTATTCTCATAGTTCAGATCAGAGTGGCACAAACTAAACTGGGTTGCTGAATTTGCTTGCAACAAACGTGGACATTGGAGAGCAGTGTGCTAATACTGCAAAATTTCCCACCATTCAATGACTAGCTGCCAGCCTGCTGCAAGAGCTAGGATAGGACAGGCTTTCTAAACGTGAAATTAAGCTCCTCCCCGTACAAATGTTTACGGTTTACAACGATATGGCGCCTAAATACCTATGCCAAAAATTTTTGAAAATGAGGTCCACTTGTGATACTTGGGGCTCCTCTTCTAGATTTTAATTGCCTCTTCCCAAAACCAATAATGGCAATTTTTGACTACAGGGAGCGCATTTTATTGGAATAAATTACCCGAGGACTTGCGTGAATGCAAGTCAATGATCTTATTTAAATCTAAAGTGGACTGTTTGCTTCCCAGCTTCTTCGACTCCTCACTATAATCCTAATTTAGAATATTTTGACAAAGGTTAATACCCAGTTTTACATATTTTTTCTTTTTTCACGACTAGAAACACCTCAAAACTATGATAGATATAGAAATTTTTTAACACAGCTTTTATATAAACCAGCTTTAGCTAATAGAACCACCGTGACTATCTATCTAATCCAGAACAGTTTTAATATGTGGTCAATTCTATTATTGTTTGAAATAGCCCTCATGAAATTTTTGACAATGATCTTTCAGAATCAGATCATTTAAAATAAGGCAATCGAAATAAAATCATTGTTAAAAGGTGAGTTTAAAACAGTCAAAATAAACCTAACAGTTTTTTGATTCATTTTGTTCTGTGTAGTGGAGCTGAAATTAAAAATTTGTACACACCCTCAAAGTTTTATATCAGCTTACTTGGAAATCTACATCTTTCTGGCTGAAAATTAAGTACTCTGGTAAGTTAATCTTCTTTTCGCCAAGCAATTACTGGTAAGTCATGAAGTTATTTCAGTTTTTTTGGATAAAAAATTAGGTAGTCATGCCATCTTTACCAGTTGGAACACTGGATTTTATTAATGGAACCTGTCATTGTTGTTTTTGTGTTAATTTACAGCGCACTTATCGCACCGTTTTTTTTTCTCTTCAATCTGCTTCTGTTCATTTGTAGGAAACAAGGCAACTTGCTCTAGCTTTTTAACAAACTACAAAAATTTTGTTACTAGTTCTGCTTCTGTGGTTAATGTTTGAGCTGGAAGGGTCAAATGGAGAGGAACAGACTTGAAGAGGTAGCTTGTAAGTGCTCTGTTGTCACGTAAAGTGATTTGTGGTCGCATCCAGGTATGTTAAATAACGATACAATTTGGATTTATTCGAATTTTTCCCACAATAAAGATATGTCAGGTTTTAGCTCTATCTTTTGCTGTTCATTTCTATACTATGAGAACGGCTTTCTCTGTGCAGGTAAGAGTGACAATTTTCACAGCTTTTCATGTAAAGATTCAAGAAAATGACATCGACAAATGCCCTCCTAAATTCTGCCACAAGTGCTAAAAGCTTGCATCAAGAGAACGCCAGCTGCCACAGTATCAAAGTTGCATACCAAACACTGTGACAGCACCCATACAAAATGAAACCCCAATGCAAGGGGCAGATTCAGTTACAACACACCCCCTTCCACCAGTGACACCCCCACCATCACCTCCAGGAGAAGAACATGTACCTACACCAGCACAATGTAAAGACCCTGGTCCTACTGCTAACTATGCAGAACAACTAACCATTCAGCAACTACCTCGTAACCCACAGAAAGTAAAGAAGAAATTGGATTTTGAATTATTTGTCACTTCCTCTTAGTCACAGAATGGGACGACCATTGTCCTAAAAACAGGTGGTCAGGTAGATATTTTAAATAATTTTATATTATTGTTCATTTTAATTGATAGTGATATTAAATTTCAAAACATGGCATGAAAAGATTATAAGCATGTATATTCAGCCAAATGTCCAGTCATTTTGCTACCTGAGTCATTCCAAGGATGCACAGGGAATCTCCACACCAACAACTACCAACAAAGAAAATTGCATGGGAATTTTTTGGGCCAAACGTCTACATTCTTTTCTAAAGTTCAAAACAACTGAAACAGTTACTTCCAGAACTAAAACATGACCAACATGGCATCACTTAGTGATTGTGAAGAAAGGAAGGAAAGAATCTTCATTTTTCCTGTCTGTTTAATCTTATTAATTTCTAACATTTCAACATTGAATAATAAGAATACATATTTCAATGCTGTCATCAAACCAGCTCTCCCATATGGCGCTAACATTTGGACAACCACATCTAAGGAAAACCTGAACATTTTTAGACTACAGTAAAGAGGATAACCTTGGACACAGAACCACTCTCATTGCCCAGGTTCAACATGTTAAATTCGCTTCCTTTCTATCAAGATACATACATCAACACAGATGCACATCGATTCTCGAGAGAACACCTGGAAAAACACCTGAATATCTGAAATCAATGCTTCAACTGGATTCAGAAATGCACGTTTCAGCAAACTAAACCTACGCTGCCCTACTTAAGGGAGACGAAAATGTTTCGGTTAGATCAATTAAAGACTGGAATACCATAGACAAAGCGCGCAAAAACTCTAGGGACACAGTCTCAAAGAGTCTAAAACACTTTTCAGATTCTTTATTAATTAAAATAACCTATGATCGCTTTACTAATTTACGTTTTAGAATAACACTTAATAGTATTGTATATATAGAGAGACATATTTTCTAAACTGGTTAGAATGATTTTTCTAGTGTGCTCAACTTTTCAGGAGCATTCACAAATAAAAGAGCAACAGAAAAAGGCAGATAACATGGTACAACCCCCCAAGGGACTCAAATTTTAAAACAAATCTAGGAGGAAAATTTTCAGGCACTATCACCAAAATGCCTTCCGAAAGACAACCCACTACGTAGACACACGTTAAAACTAAGCTTCTCTTGCACGCCACAGGGTTCATACCTGCTTTTGAACAAAAAATTCAAGGCCTCTATTCAATTCAAAAAGAGCCTTAATTCTATGTCTTTTTTTAGTTCTTCCACAACATAGGTAATTTTATCTCGAGGGTCTTTCTGTGTTTGCTCCTTTTCATTTGGAGTTCTACTTAAATTATAAAGTTAGCACCGAAATTCAAGGACTTTCCAGCACCGACCGCAATTTTCAAGGACTTTCAAGGCCTTGAATTTTTATTTTAAAATTCAAGGATTATTAAGGACTTTCAAGGCGTGTGCGAACCCTGATGCCAAACGTGAAAGCCATTATATCATCCCACAATAGAAAGACAAACACTGCTGTAACGTCATCTATAGAACAATCTGCACAACCATCAAAGACATGCAGCTGCCAGAAAAAAACCAGAATTCCACCTTTAAGATAATTGCCTAGAACCAAACGTAATTTAACAAGTGACTGTAACGACTGCAACAACAACAGAATCATATATTGGACTAGCCACTAACTTCAATGAATGGTACAAAAACCACATGACATACTTCTAACATGCAAACAGAAGAAACGAGACAGAACTGTCCAAACATGTGGCGACCCTCAAACATGCCAGCACATCCTTCCACCTGCAGTAGATAGTACTCAGGAATTGTAAACCACATGACAATGCTAACAAAAAAATGTAATCTGTGCCTCCAAGAAAGGTTTTTTATCATTTTTAAAAAAACACTTATGTACTCTGAACAAAAGAAATGAATTAGCAAGTTCATGCCCCATAGAAATAAATTTAATCTTATAAACTTTAGAATAGTGTAATGCAACACAAAAAACTGGGTTTGCTACCTAACAGCATTTGTATATATCGCCAATTCAAAGTCAACAGTAATTTGGCAACCCAGTATAATATTGTCAGCATGTAAAAATAACAGTCACTCGCTAAAATTGCCTGATGAGTATGGCCACCTTTAGGCCATGCAAAACAGAGCTGTAGCAATACACCGATGTATAACCTCTGATGCCTGGAACTATTTTGCCATTGCATTATTTTAGCATTTTATAGCATTTTTTTCTAGTGTAGGTGTTCCCCTGTTAAAATTAAGTCTTTTGATTGATTGAAGCAGTTGTTACTTGCAAAGAAGAAAATTATTTCATGAATTTGATAGCTAAGGGTTCTTTCAAAACACATCAAAGATGACTGTTGCAGTTCTCTGAGGTCTGAGTTCCAGTTCTAAGACACTGGGTAAATTATTGATATATATTGTAAAAACTAGTGGGCCCAGGATAGAGCCTTGTACAACTCTGACAGACACAGCAGCTTTGTCAGACTGAGCATAGCAACAGCAGGTAAGTTGGCTTCTGTTGGATGAGGAGTGATTCACAGTATCGAAAGCCTTGGTCAAATCCAAAACTATGACTCCCGTGGTTGAGCCACTGTCCATCCCAGTAAATAACTGATCTAGGACTGGAGGATGAGGACTTTCTTCTTTCTTTCTTCTGTCAGGTATCCATAAAATTGGTTGTGCATGCCTCTTTCAATGATCCCACTTAAAGTGGGCAAAAGCAAGATTGGCTTATAGTTTGATAAGTCTTGTCTAACACCTTTCTTATGCAGGGGTACAACCCTTGCATTTCTTAAGAAAAAGTTCCTGACTGTAAGCATAGGTTGAACAACATGGTAAAGAAGGGGTAAACTGCATCTACAGAGTCCTTGAGCAGGTGGGCGCTGATTTCATCAAGTCCAGTAGCTTTGTTGCAGGTGACAAGAGGAGCCCGCAGCCTAATCTTGACTTGGTCAGCAGCACTTTATTAACTGTATTGCAAGATTTTTCTCAATCTGTCCACATTCTTGAAATTCCTATGTTCTTCGGACTAATATGCATGGTATGTGGACGTGAAGGCCCTGGAGTTTAAGGTCCGTCTGATGTCACGGTAATCACTTGAATGCACATGCAAATGATGCAACAATCATTAGTACATTCGATTCGCAAGCACATAATTCAGGTTCACAAGTACTGTACCAAATGGGAGACGTTTCGATTCGCCTTGTCAGCCTAGAATCAAACGAAAGTCGAGCTTAGTGCAGGATAAGTTTTTGGTACGATAGAAGTGTCAGCAAAGTCTAGAAATCAATGAAAGTTTACTCAGGTTTTACTACAGTGCATGGTTTTAACATTTTTATACGTTTCCAGGCATGTTACATCGCTTGTCATCCCAGCAAAAGCTTCAACAAGCTTTAAACTCCAGTGGTAATTTAAGCTGTTTAATTATTTTCTCTTGCATATCAACAGCCTCTTGTCATTGGACATGAATTGAATATTGGATTGAATTTAAATAAGATTCCGTGCAGTCACAACTGTAAACATTCAATTCAAACATTCAAACTGTTTCAATGTATCTTTGTCGGTGAATTCAGCCGTCTCCATGCTCCTCACCATTAGCAGGCTAATTTTATCTAAGCAAATGTGAATAACATCGTTGAATTAAATATGAGTCTTGTTTACTGTGTTGTTCAATCCAGTTTTCATGATCAGCAGTGATATCCTTTTGTTGACACTGGAACTAAAAGGGGTTACACAATTATGAAAGCAGTTTTCATCAATCACATCTTCGCCTGCATTTCCTAGCCAACAGCTACTGCTAGTTTTAGACGTCGAATCGCATTAATGACAAAGTCTTCAAGTATTGGTTGAGGGAAGAAACCAAAACCAGAAATTTCAGGGTTGACCTCAGCTTCACCATTGTCGTCAACAGAAGGTCAAAAACAATCTAATTTGGCACTCTGACTATACCTCTTTCACACAAAACAAACCACCCTCTTTGCCCTTATTTGACTCTAATATATACTGTACTGGTATATTAGAATCGATTTGTTACAGAATAATTCTGTAAATTAACTGAATTTCACTTAAAATATCAAGTAGAGCATTACTTCTGCAAGTTCATGAGATGTTAATTAAGTTTTATATTTTCAATTTACTGTCATTTTCTTTATAATTTCTTGTGTTTAGTATTAACATGTTATTGCAATGACAACTCCTCTTCCTCTTCAACAACTTTACCCCATTTTCCTGCTTTTCCGTACCTTGGTGGTGCGCAAATATTTTTATAGCCAGTGATTGTCAGCCTGTGGGTGCAGGGGTGGGGTGGTGTAGGGATCTTTTGGTGCTGGTTAGCCTTAAATAGGTAGGGTGCTCAGGAAAATTGCTTATTAAACTCAACTTCAACTCAAAATAGTAAAATTGGATGATAATATATAAACAAGATCCATTACAGAAAGAAATATATAGCGGTTTTTCAGTTTTAGGTGATTTTTTCAGTGGTTTTTCGGTTTCTTATAGTCCCCAATCCCCCATAATTGCGATGCCATGGTTTCACACAAAACTTTCTTCACAGTGAAGAAAAATCATAAAAGCCATGCATCAATGAAACTTATGAACCCGAAATTTTAAGCACTAAATTTGAAAAACTGTAGTTTCACGTGCTTATTAGTCATCTTGGTCATTTACCACGGAACAATTTTAGTTATGCTCAAATGATAATAATAACTAATAACTTTATTACTGTGAAGATGAAATACTCAACATGTCACAAGCGTGGAACAAAGAAAAAATCAGACTCCCTGACAGGATTCGAACCGAACAAATAGACAAATAAAACTATAAATCTAAATATCAGTAACAAGGCCTCTAATTCTCTCCATTACAAAGACAAAATTAATAACAATGGCATGCTTAACATGCATGAGCTATTTTGAATGCTTCAGTGTAACCATATCAACAATCTACTGTTTTAATCCTAAATTCAGACTTTTTTGTGAGAAATTGGGCATTGCTGTACTTTAATGAAAACAGGACCGCTTGCACAACTCATTTGATCCTCATACTAAAGATTCACTTTTCTTTATCTTTCCTTACAAAATAAACAAATTGCTGCTTAGAGGGAAGACTCAAAGGTTTCAAGGTTTCTTCATGCTTTCTTAAGATAATGAAGCTCACTGAATACCAAATACCTAGAAAATGCCAAGATTTTCATCATTGTTGTAAATGGTTGCATCGTAATCATTCACAAGGTTGTCGCGTGTGATTCTACTTAATGAAACAGTCTCACTCTGACGACTTAATTCTAAAAGTGTTATAAGCTATTGCTTCTTAAAAGAAGAGCCTTCAATTAAGGCACTAGTTAAAATACTAAAGAGGTCTTCATACATTCAAGTTACTATTATTGTCGTGAAAAGCCAGTCTGCATGAGATATACAGTCACAAAGCTTGCACATGAAAGTGTTGGACTTTGCTCCTTCCATGCTTCGTACATTGGGGAATTCAAGTTATCACATAGAAACCCATTTAACAGGATTATGAAAGTAACTCATGCGAATTCAAGTCCATATCTAAATATCAATTATTGTTTTATTGTCAGAACTTTGAAAAATATATGATCTTTTATACTGAACATTAAAGCAGGTGAAACAGACCTCATAAATTATGAAATATATGTTTGCTAAGCCAAATTAGGTGAGAAATGTCTTCAAGCAGCACCCACACTAAAATATGGACCCTTAAACAGCTGCATCACTGTACTCAGCTTTTGAATCATGAAACTATTAAATGTAATGTTTCTCAACACCTGTAGCTGTAATTAAAGACGAAAAAATGTCAAGAATCAAGATGGCGATCTCAAAGTGCCCTTGTTTGACCTTTAGCAATGTCATCTTTAAGATGCCAAAATCTCATTGGTTCCTTGCATCAACTCATAGTTCCTTCAACCTAATTGACCCCTGCAACACACATCCAAACACACAAAGCCACAAAGATACAGACGCTTAGACTACTAACGTATGAGCTACTTTTTCAAAATAGTTCCAAAAGAAAAGTGACTAGGGTATCAGGTTCTTGTGATTCAACTTAACATTAGCCAAGAAAGTAATAGATGCTGCCACGAAGTTGTTTATCTTGTACTTATGATAGAGATCTATCATTTCATCCCTAAACTTCTCTCAAAAGGTTTTGGGCATCAATGAGAGGAGTAGATAAACTACCTCATTTCTTGGATCATACTAACATCTAATCCGATTTTTGGCTCAACCAAATATTAGCATTGTCCTGAGATAGATTGGTGTAACTGTTTGGAAAATTGATGGTGTAACCCTGAATAAGGGCTACTTCTAACTTGTGGGTACACCACGCAGCAATTATAACAAACTCCTCAGGTGCATAATCACAGTAGCAGCAGCTCTCATACCAGGGTGTGGGCAATCATAAACACATATTTTACAGAGGAAAGGTGTCAAACTACCTCCACAGCAAATGAGAAGCACTTGGTAAAAGAGACCATTGCAGACAAGATACAAACAAACACACACTGCATTAACTGTACAAAAATGTTACAGTGACCAAAGAAAATTATTCTAGAGAATCCTCTATTCCACTTGCAACTCACACAGTAACTAAGTCCCACCAAAAAGCATCCTGGGGTCCAAGGGCATCACCAACTCTTAATTCAAGTCAGGATGCTCTCTAAGGGGACAAATAAATGCTGATTAGTTATTGAATGAGGTAAAGGGAGAGAGAAAATTGTCTATGATAATTTCAATTTCTTCCACCCTTAGGTTAACAAAAATGAGGTGAATCCCATGGGTAACCCAATAATTCAGCGCTGCATGAGGAAAAAGCTAATGTGCTCTGCCTCCATTTGTCTCTCATATCAAGTGCTTCACTTTGGTCACACAGTCAAATTGACATTCCTCTGCTGTAAAATGTACAGAAAGACAGAAATCCCACAACCCTGAAATTAATGCTAACACATTTAACGAAGGGGGCATTCCACCTGCTTCAGTGACGAAAAGGAAGTCCTGGTGAAAGACACTCCAGGGCAGCAAGATGCAACAATTCACCAGGGTGTGACAAACTACACTGACATTTGCTTCGTCTATCTGTGCATCGACTTCCATGTGAAAGTTGAAATGACCCACAGGGTTCTCCTTGAAAGTATAAAAGAGAATCTTTACTTCCTCTTCTACCTCGTACAGTAACTGACCCCACAAAAAACAAAATCCTGAGGGTCCAAGGGTATCACCAACTCAAAATGCTCCACCTATACTTTGATGTCAGGATGTCTTTTGGGGGGAATACACAAATGCTACTCAGATACTGTAAGAGGTAAAACAAGAGGGAGAATATATTCTCTTTGATGACTCAAACTAACTCACATAAACGAGAATTAGAGTATTTTTAGATGCTCATCCAATCACTTGGAAGTGCATGAGAAAAAACCCAATCGCCCAGTGAAATGCTGTATTTTGCCGTACTCATCTCTTTCACCAACTGCTTTACTTTCGTTGCTGCAGCAAATTGCTGTTCCTCTATCAAATGTGCGTGAAAAAAGAAATGCCCTAACCTTGGAACTTCTGCTCCAATTACATTTTACAGATGAGTATGTCAATCTACCTCCACATTAAAAGGAAGTACCAAGTTAAGGACACCAAAGAGTAGCTGCAAAGGGAATTGCAGACCACATTGGGTGTATGTTTCTTTAACTGTCTGTGCAAGTTGAATGTTAAAATGAAATATGGGATACTACCTGGAAACATCATAGAAAATCTTCCCTTTCCTATTTTCTTGCCACAGTAACCGAGTTCCACAAAGACATCCTGGCAGTCCAAGGGCATCACCAACTTAAAACACTCTACTTATGAGTTGATGTCAGGATGCCTTCATGGCAAATACACAAATGCTACTCAGATACTGCAAGAGGCCAAAGGGAGGTCAAAGATTCTCTATGCTGATTTCATGTTCCTCTACCTCACAAAACATGGAGTTTCCCTCTTCTCATCTACAAGATGGACAAGTTGATGTGGTCCACAATGCCTAAGTCTACTGCAACGTTATATCCTGAGATCAATTTGATAAAACGTTGACAAGTGCAATTTACAAGTGTCACCATTGTTTTAAGCCTAACAACAATAGCCACACTTGTAAATTACACATGTAAAAATTTAGTCAAATTGAGCCCTCTCACCTGGTGCTCCACTTTTGTCACCTACGTAAAATGTGCTTAAACCCTGGCACAAGTGCACCTACTTTAAATGCTGCCATCATGGCCTGGAGGAGAGTGTGATTAATATGTGGTAAACCCCGGAGGCAGATGTGGTCCTGAATCAGGGATATACCATTTTTCAACGATACGAACTTAGGGACTGCCCCAACCAATACACTGACCTCTTACAGAACTACAACTTTCTCAATTGCCTTTGCAGCAAATTTAAGCTGGGAAATAGGGCAAAAGCTGCAAATCTTATTGGACTCTAAAGACAGTTTTTTAAGGCCAGGTAATGTGACAGCAGGCTTCAGGCAATCAGGTACTTAACCACACCTCAATGGCGCATTAACTATTTTTGTAATCACCGAAAGGAATATTATAAGGAATTGGCAGTAATCTTCTTGACCAGTAAAGACAACTCATCACATAGTAACAGATGTGAGGCATTCAAATTTGGAACTTCATTCTGGGAAGCTGGAATCAGGCAACAGATCTATAACTCAAGTACTTTTCTGACGAAGATCCTGTCTGTCAAAAGGTTTTTCATTAATGATCATGGGAATCCTATTGCAGCTATTATTGTCAATCTGAATTTCTTTCCATACAATCAGTTAGCAGAATCAACAGTTAGCATTACCATTGAGAACTGTTTATTTCTTTACCCCTGCTTCTCTATCCAATTATTCATTGCTTACTGAAAATGAATTAACTGCAATAGACCATGTTGATGTGCTTGATGAATACTTATCAGCACAAGTGGTGCTACACATGCAAGTTACAGCTCAATAGTCTCCATACTAATTTAAAAAGATAGGTACGTTAAACGTGCATGAGCTATTTTGAATGCTTCAGTGTACCCTTAATGTCTCAGTGTAACCTTAGCAGAGTGATGAAGCAACCTTTTTCGTCCTAAACGTAGACTGGGTTTTTGTGCGAAACTGGGTATTGCGGTACATAAATGAAAACGCAAAAACTCAGCTGAGTCGTTCCTCATCCTATATATTCACTTTCCTGTGTCTTTCCCTGTTACATCTGGTGTAAGTTACACAAATTGTTAAAGTAAAATAAATATCTACTCACCAAATGTTGATTAGAAGGAAAACTCTAAGGTATCCTCGGAGTTTCTTAAGCCAAAATGTGGCTCAACCAATACCGGATAGTTACGAAATAACAGGATTTTTATCACTGTGTTAGATGGTTGCATCATCATAATTCACGAGGTTTTCAAATGCGATTCTTCTCAATGAAACAGTCTTTAACTTCGACAACTGATTTCTTCATGTTTTAAAAGCTATTGCGTCTTAAAAGACAACAGCCTATTTTAAGGCATTGGTTACAAACTGAAACAGGTCTTCATACGTTCAAGCCTCATTACAACATCTACAATTAATTTATATTTCATGCGACATCAAGGTTGATATCCTAACATTTATTAACTTCCAAGAAAATTATCAAACTGCCAAAATATATTTCTACCCATATCATGTTACTCCACTCAATCAAACAGTATCTAATTATTGTGTCAACTAGCTTCTTCCAATTTTATTCCCTAATGCTACTGTTTCTACTTACGTTACACAACTTTACTTAATAAAATACGTTTCAATAACTATAATGCTTAGTATGCAGGAAGGACGTATCATGTTGTTCACTTATTCATGTTTTAATTGCCGGAACGAAAAGGTTTGTTGCACTTTGTAAGCGAGAGAATAAAGCTAGTTTACAGGATTAACAACACTTGGAACTAACTTCCCAAAAAAAAAAAGCTGCCTTTCAAACATCCAAAACCACAATTTATAGGCGACATACTTTCAAATTAAAGTCCATATCTAAATATCAATTGTTGTTTCATTGGAAGAGCTTTGAAAATATATGATCTTTTATTCTCTACCTTGATTCAGGTGAAATAGAACTCATAAATAGGTGCATTGTACCATTCACAATAACCGAATTTGGTCAGAAATGTCTTCAAGCAGCATCCACACTAAAATATGAACCCTTAAACAGCTGCATCATTGTACACAGCATTTGAATCATAAAAATATTTAATGTAATGCTTCTTAACACCTGTAGCTGTAATAAAAGACGAAAAAATTGTGAAGAATCTAGATGGCAGTCTCAAAGTGCCCTTGTTTGACCTTTAGCAATGCCATGTTTAAATAGATATCAAGATCTCATTGGTTCCTAGGCATCAACTCATAGTGCCTACAACCTTATTGGCTCTTGCAACAAACATCTGAACATACAAAGCCACAAGATACAAAGCCACAAAGATACATACGCTCATACCACTGACATAATGAGCTATAGCTCAACAAATCAAGCAAATGCATTGGTTAATGTGAAAAAATAATGTTCATTAATATTGACCTAATGTGGTAACCCGGAGACCAAGGGTCTTGAAGTGCAACTTTCAGTGGACCCAACAACTATAGCTGTGAAGTTGTAGGACGCATGTATGTGGCAATCTACAATGTGATAGACTTTAAGGGACTGTGTCATGCTTCCCAAAGCATCATATCAAACATTACAAACTAAAGAACTGAACTCATTAAAACTCAAAACCTGCAATTGCAATTCACATTAATCTTTTTCAAGTTTCTCGATCTGCACAATTTTTCTATCTGCTCCTTTATTTAGTGGCAGCTTTCACAGTTTGAAATTACTATATATTTTGTAATAGCTCCTTTAACAGTAGCCATACTAAGCTTTGGTATGGTACATGAAAATTTTAAATCAGCTGCAACAAAGTCCAGGATTTTGTTTCTCTTTAACTCATCCCTTTAGCCTCTTTGAAAACCTATGGGAAAATATTCTTCCGGTGGTTGGCTTAACAGACACCTGTGTCTGTCAAAGTGAAGAATGTGGTAACCGGGGGACCCACAAGGGTCTCGAGGTGCAACTTTAGGTCAACCCAACAAGTACAGTGGTGAAGCTGTAGGCCTTATGCATGTATGTTGTTCTTGAGTAAGCATTTTGATAAGGATACAGCATATGATGGCAAATTTGAATGACTTGCCCTTTATAAATGTCCAGAAACCGTGAAGAACAGACAAGGGCAAATGTCTGGTGACAAAAAGAAGAAAAAATGTGGAAGTGAACCTTTTGGAAGTCCATCTGTATATATTTATTAATTAAGTAAGATTTTAGCCCTGCTGAATCAACCTGATGATAAAAGAAATAGCAAGCATGTTAGAACTTGGACTAACTTAGCTTTTAGCAGTGTTCTCCATAAATTTTAGCTCAGCAGGTAAGCGACCATTTATAGCCAGCATCTGGGTGAAGTATTGTATGCTGTCAAACATTCAGAGTAGTTCAGCATTAGTCCAGACATCCACTAGCTGAGCAGGGGTTTATAGCTGTAGGCTTGTGTATGTATGCTGTCCAAATCCACAACCTGCTTGCCAACAACCCATGGGAAAATATTTTTGTGGTGGTTTGGCTTAGCAGACAACTGAGACAACTGAGTCAAGGTGAAGAACACACAGAACCAAGGGTCTTGAGGTGCAAATTCAGTTGGACTCAACAAGTACAGTAATAAAGCTGTAGGCCTTACGTATGTATGTAATTCCCAACCTGCTTGTCATAGACTCGACTCTACTTGTTGTCTTAAAGGACATTGTGAATCATGTTGGTCTTGGGATTCCAATTGATCTTGTGAGGCCTGTTGACCATGCATTTGCAGAGATTCTTGGCAGGATCCCACAGTTCCTCTGTGGCACGTTGGGACTGAAGCCACAGACATATCATCAGACCTAATCAGCCTTGGTGTGATGGGAGAAAAGTTTGATCAGCTGCAACAAAGTCTGTGATTCTGTTCCTCTTTACCTCATCCATGAAGCCCCCTTAAAAACAGGCCATGGGAAGGCACTCTTTGCACAGTTTGGCCTGGCAGACAACTGCATCTGTTGAAGGGCAGAATGTGGTAACCAGTTAATCAAGGAACCCACGGTCTAACTCAAGATTGGACCAACAAGTAGAAAAGGCTACCACAGAGATGCTTGTGTTGTTCTCGATGCAACCAACACCTACGTTAGCACCCATCGTTTTATCCCTGGCTTGTAGGAAGTGGCAAATGACTTAACTGTTGTCCAAGAAATCATTTGGGGCATTTGCTGGTGAAGCTTGTGTCTTGCTCAGTTGTTGCCCTAACATTACCCAAAAGCCACTGAGTGTATACTAGTGAGCAGGTAAAGCCATAAGCTGTTTTTGATGTTGTGGGATCTAATTGGAATCTCTCTATCTTTTGACACTCATCAAGGTGTTGATGATGTTTCTGGGGATTGTAACCTACCCTTGCTGCCAAATACAGGTTTCCTGCTTAATGTTCACCCAGATATTACATGTTCTGAGGAAAGGGCAGAAGAGTCAAAGGGATAACCCCCATGTTCGAGGATAGTACAACCCTGATTTAGGACCACTTTAACTCCAGGGCACACCCACTACCCTTCCACCCATGATCAAAGTGGTAGGAGCACTTATGTCAATGTGTGGGTGTTTCTTCCTCCATGCACATTTTATAGCAGGGGAAGTCAATTTGTCTCTATAACAAAAGTGAAGCACTAAGTAAGAGAGACAGGGTGGGAGGGGGTAACATTTTATCACACCAAAGCCTTTCAAAGTGAAAGTGGACAGGTGAAATCGCCGGTCCCTGTCTCTTTGACAGCCCTTTTTATTGTCTCTAAGGAAAAGTAATTACTGGGCGAAAGAGAGAAAAGTGCCACAAAAAAGAAACAATTAGCCACACCAAAGGCACTGCCAACGACACTGGCTTTCTGCATCAATTTTTACAAATGACTACATTACCCATGTAATACTGGTTTTTTTGTAACCAAGGGATAAAGGGAAGTGAAATAATCATAGATAAACTGAATAAATTCCTCTTCCTCTTCTACCTCACAGATTGCCTGAGAAGCATTTATGTACTATGATAAAAGGCATCCCTACATTAAAGTGTATGCACTGTTTGGAGTTGGTGATGCCCTTGGACCCTAGGGATGCCTTTTTAAGGGATGCAAAAATGTTACTTAGTTGGTGTGCAAGGTAGAAAAGAAGATTCTTAATGAGGATTTCAATTCCCTCTCACCCTAGGACTACAAGAACAAGTGCCTTCCTATGGGTTATCCAATGATTCACCTACAAATTTGATGTAAGGAGAAATGAGGGAAATACAAAGTGATCCACAATACCTCTGGTATGATACAATGTTACCCCCTGCCATCCCTTGGTCTCTCTTACCCAGTTCTCCACACTTGTTAAAGAGACAAATTGACTACCCTTACTTTAAAATGTGCATGGGGGAAGAAAACCCAAATGTTGGCACAGGTGCACCTGTCACTGTGACCATGGGTCGAAAGGGTAGTAAGTGTGCCCTGGAGTAAAAGTGGCCCTAAATCAGAGTTGTATAATCCTCATTTTGTACAAACATGGGGATTTTCCCTTCCACTCTGCCGCCCTTTTTTCAGAACATGTAAAACCTGGGTGGAAATCAAGCAAGAAACCTGCAATTACCATAGAAGGCGGGTGACACTCCCCAGAAAAAACATTAACACCCTTGATGAGCGTAGAGGGATTCCAATAAGTTTCCAGAACATCCATAACAACACAGGGCTTTACTTGCCCACTGGTACATGCTCAATGGCTTTGTGGTAAAGTTAGGGCAACAACCAAACAAGACACAAGTTTCACCTGCAAACTCCCTAAACAGTTCTTCAACAATTTCTTGGACATCAGTCAAGTCACCCACCACTTCCAACAAGCCAGGAACAAAATGATGGTTGCTAACACACACAAGGCAGATGTGGGCTGCATCTAGAACACAAGCATCTCTGTGGTAGCCCTTTTCTACTTGTTGTTCCAACCTTGAGTTGCACCATGGGATCCTTGATTACCTGGTTACCACATTCTTCCCTTTGACAGACTCAGTTGTCTGTCAGGCCAAACTATGCAAAGAACACCTTCCTATGGACTGATTTTAAGGGGGGCTACATGGATGAGTAAAAGAGGAACAAAATCACGGACTTTGTTGCAACTGGATAAAAAGTTCCTCCTACCACACCAAGGCTGATTAGGTCTGGTGATACATCTGTGGTTTCAGACTCAACATGCTACAAAGGAACTGTGGGATCCTGACAGGAATTTCTGCAAATGCATGGTCAACAGCCCTCGCAAGTTCAATTGTGCTCCCAAGACCAACATGATTCACAATGTCCCTGAAGACAACAAGAAGAGTTGAGTCTATGACAAGCAGGTTGTGTATTCCCACAACATACATACATAAGGCCTACAGCTTCACCACTGTACTTGTTGGGTCCAATTAAAGTTGCACCTTAAGACCCTTGGTCCCCAGTATTCTTCACTTTGACTCAGTTGTCTGCTAAGCCAAACCACCACAAAAATATTTTCCCATGGGTTGCTGTCAAGCAGGTTGTGGATTCCCGCAGCATACATACACAAGCCTACAGCTACAAACCCATACCCAGCATATTGGATATCTGGACTAATGCTGAACTACTCTGAATGTTTGACAGCATACAATACTTCACCCAGATGCTGGCTATGAATGGTCATGTACAATAAAATTTAGGGCAAACACTGCTAAAAGCTCAGTTTTTCCGAGTTATGCTTTATTGTCAGGTTAATTCAGAAGGGCTAAAATCGTACTTAATTAATTTACAAATGGACTTCACACACTATACTTTATTTTCATATTCATCATTTTGCCATCTCCGCCCACAAATAGCAAAAGCTAGATGAGGCGGGTGGGGAGGAATGGTTACAGCAGTCATAACAGATGATACCGTAAACTAACCTAAATAAACTATGTGGATAAATAAGAATTACAGAAAAACAACAAGTTAAAGTTACAAAATAGTCTTACAAAATGGAATTACAAGGCAAATTTATTGCTAACAGAACCTGGATGGGCACTTCAACATAATTGTCCCCTACTTCCATTATCAAGAGCAAAAATTCATGAAAAGACAAAAACTTCCAAGAGGCTCACTGCAGCTATTTTTTTTTGGCCAACAAACATTTGTCCTTGTCTGTACATTACTCATGATGGTTTCTGTACATTTGTAAAGGGCAAGTCCTTCAACTTTGCCATCATATGCTGTATCCTTATCGAAATGCTTACTCAAGAACCCCATTATTTTCTGCATTTACTCACTTTTCAACTCACGAACTATACCTATCTGGTTATGTTACGTTGACGACACATTCACCGCCGTACACAAAGATGGAATCGACGATTTTCACGAACACCTTAACAGACAGAACGCAGACATACAGTTCACCAAGGAGATCGAAGAAAATGGTAAGATACCTTTCCTAGACTGCTTGGTCACTCGCGACAACAACAAACTACAAACGACTGTTTACAGAAAACCGACACATACCGACCGATTACTAGACCAGTCTTCGTACAACCCGACCTCTCACAAGGCTACTACTATCCGGACTTTGACAAGGCGAGTGCAACTAGTTTGCGATTCACCTAACAGCCTACAAGACGAGACTGATTATCTTTACAACGTTTTTAGTAAGAACAATTACAACACGGACTTTGTTAGACGGAACACCCACAGCAAACACTGACACTCAGACGAACGTCAACTCTGGCCCTGTTACGACAGCTACTGTACCGTACATCAGAGGTACCTCTGAAACTATTGCACATATATTACAACCTTACAATATACGTGTTGCACACAAACCCATAACCACTTTACGACGCCTGCTTACTAATGTCAAGGACAAAGACAAACCGGAGGACAGACAGGGAGCAGTATACAAGATCAAATGCTCCGACTGCCAGGCTTCTTACATTGGTGAAACCGGCAGAAACCTTAGCACGCGACTGACCGAACACAAACGAGCAACAAGGAATGGT
The DNA here is from genome assembly GCA_038088405.1 of Porites divaricata. Classification (NCBI taxonomy): domain Eukaryota; kingdom Metazoa; phylum Cnidaria; class Anthozoa; order Scleractinia; family Poritidae; genus Porites; species Porites divaricata. Next base: position 17,649,374 of record JBBMOI010000013.1, read on the forward strand.
GACGTCAACAATCACATTGCTGAGCATCATTTACAGACGAAACATCAAATTGACTGGGACTCTGCGACATGTATAACGTATTCTACAGACTAGCATCAACGTCTTACTTTGGAAAGCTGGTTCACTAACTTAGAACAAACGCCACTGAATCGTAGCCAACAGTTACCAGCGCCGTACAAATGACTTATTGACGAGATGAAGCGAAACTAACTATGAGAGATCGACTGGAGAACTGACAATTTGACTAACAATAGACGACTGCTTAACTGTGACAATAGACGGATCAAAACGCACCAATTACTGATTACGAGTCTTATAGCCAATAACACCGCGGCTTAACTGACAGACGACCAATAACATCTTGACTTTATTGACCAATCAGATCAATAACCAGAGTATATAATACCATCTACTGACGTGATACAACTCACTTTGACTCTGAAGATGACTACCGCACAGGTTGTCGAAACGTCAGTCACTGTCAACAACAACAGTCCTATTCAGGACTACGTTCACCCGGACGATCAAACTCAACCTACTTTTCATTTGATAATCATACTAAAGATTCACTTTAAGCTTGCACGGGAAAGTGTTGGACTTTGCCCCTTCCATGCTTCGTACATTGGGGAATTCAAGTTATCACACAGTAACCCATTTAACAGGATTATGAAAGCAACTCATGCGAATTTAAGTCCATGTCTAAATATCAATTATTTTTTCATTGGAAGAACGTTGAAAAATATATGATCTTTTATACTGAACATTAAAGCAGGTGAAACAGAACTCATAAATTAAGAAATATGTGCATTGTACCGTTCACTAAGCCAAATTAGGCGAGAAATGTCTTGAAGCAGCACCCACACTAAAATATGGACCCTTAAACAGCTGCATCACTGCAATCAGCTTTTGAAGCATAAAGATATTTCAATGTTGTCCTTCTTAACACCTGTAGCGGTAATAAAAGACGAAAAAATTGCCATGAATCAAGATGACGGTCTCAAAGTGTCCTTGTTTAACCTTAAGCAATGTCATCTTTAAGATGCCAAAATTTCATTGGTTCCTTGCATCAACTCATAGTTCCTTCAACCTAATTGACCCCTGCAACACACATCCAAACACACACAGCCACAAAGATACAGACGCTTAGACTACTAACTTATGAGCTACTTTTTCAAAATAGTTCCAAAAGAAAAGTGACTAGGGTATCAGGTTCTTGTGATTCAACTTAACATTAGCCCAGAAAGTAATAAATGCTGCCACGAAGATGTTTATCTTGTACTTATGATAGAGATCTATCATTTCATCCCTAAACTTCTCTCAAAAGGTTTTGAGCATCAATGAGAGGAGTAGATAAACTACCTCATTTCTTGGATCCTACTAACATCTAATCCGATTTTTGGCTCCACCAAATATTAGCATTGTCCTGAGATAGATTGGTGTAGCTGTTTGGAAAATTAGGATGGTGTAACCCTGAAAAAGGGCTACTTCTAACTTGTGGGTACACCACACAGCAATTATCACAAACTCCTCAGGTGCATAATCACAGTAGCAGCAGCTCTCATACCAGGGTGTGGGCAATCACAAACACATATTTTACAGAGGGAAGGTGTCAAACTACCTCCACAGCAAATGAGAAGCACTTGGTAAAAGAGACCATTGCAGACAAGATACAAACAAACACACACTGCATTAACTGTACAAAAAAGTTACAGTGACCAAAGAAAATTATTCTAGAGAATCCTCTATTCCTCTTGCAACTCACACAGTAACTAAGTCCCACCAAAAAGCATCCTGGGGTCCAAGGGCATCACCAACTCTTAATTCAAGTCAGGATGCTCTCTAAGGGGACAAATAAAATGCTGATTAGTTATTGAATGAGGTAAAGGGAGAGAGAAAATTGTCTATGATAATTTTAATTTCTTCCACCGTTAGGTTAACAAAAATGAGGTGAATCCCATGGGTAACCCAATAATTCAGCGCTGGATGAGGAAAAAGCTAATGTGCGCCGCCTCCATTTGTCTTTCATATCAAGTGCTTCACTTTGGTCACACTGTCAAATTGACATTCCTCTGCTATAAAATGTACAGAAAGACAGAAATCCCACAACCCTGAAATTAATGCTAACACATTTAACGAAGGGGGCATTCCACCTGCTTCATTGACGAAAGGGAAGTCCTGGTGAAAGACACTCCAGGGCAGCAAGATGCAACAATTCACCAGGGTGTGACAGACTACACTGATGTTCGCTTTGTCTATCTGTGCATCGACTTCCATGTGAAAGTTGAAATGACCCACAGGGTTCTCCTTGAAAGTATAAAAGAGAATCTTTACTTCCTCTTCTACCTCGTACAGTAACTGACCCCACAAAAAACAAAATCCTGAGGGTCCAAGGGTATCACCAACTCAAAATGCTCCACCTATACTTTGATGTCAGGATGTCTTTTGGGGGGAATACACAAATGCTACTCAGATACTGTAAGAGGTAAAACAAGAGGGAGAATATATTCTCTTTGATGACTCAAACTAACTCACATAAACGAGAATTAGAGTATTTTTAGATGCTCATCCAATCACTTGGAAGTGCATGTGAAAAAAGCCAATCGCCCAGTGAAATGCTGTATTTTGCCGTAATCATCTCTCTCACCAACTGCTTTACTTTCATTGCTGCAGCAAATTGCTGTTCCTCTATCAAATGTGCGTGAAAAAAGAAATGCCCTAACCTTGGAACTTCTGCTCCAATTACATTTTACAGATGAGTATGTCAATCTACCTCCACATTAAAAGGAAGTACCAAGTTAAGGACACCAAAGAGTAGCTGCAAAGGGAATTGCAGACCACATTGGGTGTATGTTTCTTTAACTGTCTGTGCAAGTTGAATGTTACAATGAAATATGGGATACTACCTGGAAACATCATAGAAAATCTTCCCTTTCCTTTTTTCTTGCCACAGTAACCGAGTTCCACAAAGACATCCTGGCAGTCCAAGGGCATCACCAACTTAAAACACTCTACTTATGAGTTGATGTCAGGATGCCTTCATGGCAAATACACAAATGCTACTCAGATACTGCAAGAGGCCAAAGGGAGGTCAAAGATTCTCTATGCTGATTTCATGTTCTTCTACCTCACAAAACATGGAGTTTCCCTCTTCTCATCTACAAGGTGGACAAGTTGATGAGGTCCACAATGCCTAAGTCTACAGCAATGTTATATCCTGAGATCAATTTGATAAATGCAATTTACAAGTGTCACCATTGTTTTAAGCCTAACAACAATAGCCACACTTTTAAATTACACATGTAAAAATTTAGTCAAATTGAGCCCTCTCACCTGGTGCTCCACTTTTGTCACCTATGTAAAATGTGCTTAAACCCTGGCACAAGTGCACCTACTTTAAATGCTGCCATCATGGCCCGGAGGAGAGTGTGATTAATATGTGGTAAACCCCAGAGGCAGATGTGGTCCTGAATCAGGGATATACCATTTTTCAACGATACGAACTTAGGAACTGCCCCAACCAATGCACTGACCTCTTACAGAACTACAACTTTCTTAATTGCCTTGGCAGCAAATTTACGCTGGGAAATAGGGCAAAAGCTACAAATCTTATTGGACTCTAAAGACAGTTTTTTAAGACCAACCAGGTAATGTAAAAGCACGCCTCAGGCAATCAGGTACTTAACCACACCTTAATGGCGCATTAACTATTTTTGTAATCACCGAAAGGAATATTATAAGGAATTGGCACTAATCTTCTCGACCAGTAAAGACAACTCATCACATAGTAACAGATGTGAGACATTCATTGGAACTTCATTCTGGGAAGCTGGAATCAGGCAACAGATCTATAACTCAAGTACTTTTCTGACGAAGATCCTGTCTGTCAATAGGTTTTTCATTAATGATCATGGGAATCCTATTGCAGCTATTATTGTCAACCTGAATTTCTTTTCATACTAGCAGTTAGCAGAATCAACAGTTAGCATTACCATTGAGAACTGTTTATTTCTTTACCCCTGCTTCTCTATCCACTTATTCATTGCTTACTGAGACTGAATTAATTGCAATAGACCATGTTGATGTGCTTGATGAATACTTATCAGCACAAGTGGTGCTACACATGCAAGTTACAGCTCAATGGTCTCCATACTACTTAAAAACATAGGCAAGTTAAATGTGCATGAGCTATTTCGAATGCTTCAGTGTACCCTTAATGTCTCAGTGTAACCTCAGCAGAGTGATGAAGCAACCTTTTTCGTCCTAAACGTAGACTGGGTTTTTGGGCGAAACTTGGTATTGCGGTACATAAATGAAAACGCAAAAACTCAGCTGAGTCGTTCCTCATCCTATATATTCACTTTCCTGTGTCTTTCCCTGTTACATCTGGTGTAAGTTACACAAATTGTTAAAGCAAAATAAATATCTACTCACCAAACATTGATTAGAAGGAAAACTCTAAGGTTAAGGTTTCCTCGGAGTTTCTTAAGCCAAAATGTGGCTCAACCAATACCGGATAGTTACAAAATAACAGGATTTTTATCACTGTGTTAGATGGTTGCATCATCATAATTCACGAGGTTTTCAAATGCGATTCTTCTCAATGAAACAGTCTTTAACTTCAACAACTTATTTCTTCATGTTTTAAAAGCTATTGCGTCTTAAAAGACAACAGCCTATTTTAAGGCATTGGTTACAAACTGAAACAGGTCTTCATACGTTCAAGTCTCATTACAACATCTACAATTAATTTATATTTCATGCGACATCAAGGTTGATATCCTAACATTTATTAACTTCCAAGAAAATTATCAAACTGCCAAAATATATTTCTACCCATATCATGTTACTCCACTCAATCAAACAGTATCTAATTATTGTGTCAACTAGCTTCTTCCAATTTTATTCCCTAATGCTACTGTTTCCACTTAAGTTACACAACTTAGCTTAATAAAATACGTTTCAATAACTATAATGCTTAGTATGCAGGAAGGACGTATCATGTTGTCCACTTATTCATGTTTTAATTGCCGGAATGAAAAAGGTTTGTTGCACTTTGTAAGCAAGAGAATAAAGCTAGTTTACAGGATTAACAACACTCGGTGTTCTGTCACGCGTTTCTTTCCTCATGTCACGTTTTCTTTGTTATGTAACATAGCTTAGACGTGCTTCGTCATAGATCACGTGAGAGCTTGCTTGTTTTGATTTTTGGCATTTTGTCACATTGTGCTTGCCAGTGAAAATGCTTTCTCATTTCACCGTGAATTTTTGCTTTAATAAAAACCAGTTGCACTTCTGAAGAAGGACCGACGTCTCATGATTTTCTCCGAAGAATGGATCAAGGTTTGAGGGATCAGAATACTCGGTACTAAATTCGAAAAAAATAAGCTGCCTTTCAAACATCTAAAACCACAATTTATAGGCCACATACTTTCAAATTAAAGTCCATATCTAAAATATCAATTATTATTTCACTGGAAGAGCTTTGAAAATATATGATCTTTTATTCTCTACCTTGATTCAGGTGAAACAGAACTCATAAATAGGTGCATTGTACCATTCACAATAACCAAATTTGGTCAGAAATGTCTTGAAGCAGCATCCACACTAAAATATGAACCCTTAAACAGCTGCATCACTGTACACAGCATTTGAATCATAAAAATATTTAATGTAATGCTTCTAAACACCTGTAGCTGTAATAAAAGACGAAAAAATTGTGAAGAATCTAGATGGCGGTCTCAAAGTGCCCTTGTTTGACCTTTAGCAATGCCATGTTTAAATAGATGTCAAGATCTCATTGGTTCCTAGGCATCAACTCATAGTGCCTTCAACCTTATTGGCTCTTGCAACAAACATCTGAACATACAAAGCCACAAAGATACATACGCTCATACCACTGACATAATGAGCTATTTTTTCAAAATAGCTTAACAAATCAAGCAAATCCATTGGTTAATGTGAAAAAATAATGTTCATTAATATTGACCTAATGTGGTAACCCAGGGACCAAGGGTCTTGAAGTGCAACTTTCAGTGGACCCAACAACTATAGTCGTGAAGCTGTAAGAATTATGTGGGAATCTACAATGTGATACTCAATTTATATTCTATTGTCTTCAGGAACACTGTGAATCACCTTCATCTTGGGATCGCAGTTGATCTTGTGAGGCCTGTTGACCATGCATTTGCAGAGATTCTTGGCAGGATCCCACAGTTCCTCTGTGGCACGTTGGGACTGAAGCCACAGACATATCATCAGACCTGATCAGCCTTGGTGTGATGGGAGAAAAGTTTGATCAGCTGCAACAAAGTCCGTGATTCTGTTCCTCTTTAACTCATCCATGAAGCCCCCTTAAAAACAGTCCATGGGAAGAAGCTCTTTGCACAGTTTGGCCTGGCAGACAACTGCATCTGTTGAAGGGCAGAATGTGGTAACCAGTTAATCAAGGAACTCACAGTCCAACTCAAGATTGGACCAACAAGTAGAAAAGGCTACCACAGAGATGCTTGTGTTGTTCTCGATGCAACCAACACCTACGTTAGCACCCATCGTTTTATCCCTGGCTTGTAGGAAGTGGCAAATGACTTAACTGTTGTCCAAGAAATCATTTGGGGCATTTGCTGGTGAAGCTTGTGTCTTGCTCAGTTGTTGCCCTAACATTACCCAAAAGTCACTGAGTGTATACTAGTGAGCAGGCAAAGCCATAAGCTGTTTTTGATGTTGTAGGATCTAATAATTGAAATCTCTCTATCTTTTGACACTCATCAAGGTGTTGCTGATGTCTCTGGGGATTGTCACTCACCCTTGCTGACAAATACAGGTTTCCTGCTTAATTTTCACAAGATATTAGTAATTACATGTTCTGAGGAAAGGGCAGAAGAGTCAAAGGGATAATCCCAATGTTCGAGGATAGTACAACCCTGATTAGGGGCCACTTTTACTCCAGGGCACACTCACTACCCTTTCCACCCACGATCAAAGTGGTAGGAGCACCTTTGTCAATGTGTGGGTATTTCTTCCTCCATGAAAATTTTATAGCAGGGGAAGTCAATTTGTCTCTATAACAAACATAAATCACTAAGTAAGAGAAACAGGGGGTGGCAGGGGGTAACATTTTATCACACCAAAGGTATTATGGACCACTGGTTTTCCCTCACTTCATCAAAGACCTTGCTTGTGCTTGTGGCATGGTTAGGGATTTCTTACTCCATTTGTTTGATAGTGAGAGAATACCACTTTGCATGATTTCAAGTTGGCGGGTAATTACAAAAAGTAGACAGGGAATCAAACAGCTAGAGGTTTCTTTTTGTTCTATTTCCTTCTATTTTCCTTTGAAAGTGGCAGAGGGCCATGTTCATAGTAGCCAGGGGAAATCCCTGGTCTCCATCTCTTAATGACAGTCCTGCTTTGTCTCTCTAAGGAAAAGTAATTACTGGGCGAAAGAGAGGAAAGTGCCACAGAAAGGAAACAATTAGCCACACCACACACAACACACCGACCACATTGGCTTTCTGCATCAAATTGTTCATGAATGATTGCATAACCCATGTGATAGTGGTTCTTTTGTAACGTAGGGGTAAGGGGAAGGGAAAAAATCATAGATAAACTGAATAAATTCCTCTTCCTCTTCTACCTCACAGAGTGACTGAGTAGCATTTATGTACAACCATAAAAGCCATCCCGCATTAAAGCGTATACACTGTTTGGAGTTGGTGATGCCCTTGGACCCTAGGGATGCCTTTTTAAGGGATGCAAAAATGTTACTTAGTTGGTGTGCAAGGTAGAAAGAAGATTCTTAACGAGGATTTCAATTCCCTCTCACCCTAGGACTACAAAAAACAAGTGCCTTTCCATGGATTATCCAATGATTCACATACATTTGACGTAAGGAGAAACGAGGGAAATACAAAGCGGTCCACAATACCTCTGGTATGATACAATGTTACACTCTGGAATCCATTTGGTCTCTCAAACCCAGTTCCCATGTACATGGAGGAAGAAAAACCTAAATCCTGGCACAAGTACTCCTACCACTGTGATCATGGGTCAAAAGGGTTGTAAGTGTTCCCTGGGGCAAACGTGGCCCCAAATCAGTGTTGTACCTTCCTCATTTTGTACAAACATGGGGATTTTCCCTTCCACTCAACTGCCCTTTTCTCAGAACATGTAAAACCTGGGTGAAAATCAAGCAAGAAACCTGCAATTGCCATAGGAAGGGGGACACTCCCCAGAAACAACAATTATAATACCTTAATGAGTATAGAAGGATCCCAAACGATTCCAAAACATCCATAACAACACAGGGCTTTGCTTGCTCACTAGTACATATTCAGTGGCTTTAGGGTAAAAGTTAGGACAACAACGAAGCAAGACACAAGTTTCACCTACAAACTCCACTAACAGTTCTTCAACAATTTCTTGGACAACAGTCAAGTAATTCACCACTTCCAACAAGCCAGGAACAAAATGATGGTTGCTAACACTCACAAGGTAGATGTTGGCTGCATCTAGAACAACACAAGTATCTCTGTGATAGCCCTTTTCTACTTGTGGGTCCGACCTTGAGTTGCACCATGGGATCCTTGATTTCCGTGTTACCACATTCTATCCTTTGACAGACTCAGTTGACTGCCAGACTAAACCGTGCAAAGCACACCTTCCCATGGACTGTTTTAAACAAACGGACTTTGTTGCAGCTGGATGAAAATTTCCTCATATGACACCAAGGGTGGTTAGGTCTGGTGATACGTCTGTGGCTTCAGTCTCAACATGCCACAAAGGAACTATGTGATCCTTCAAAGAATCTCTGCAAACGCATGGTCAACAGCCCTCACAAGATCAATTGAGAACCCAAGATGAAGATGATTAACAGTGTCCCTGAAAACAATAAAATATTTGGAGTTGAGTCTATGAAAAGCAGGTTGTGGATTCCCGCAGCATACATACATAAGCCTACAGCTATAAACCCCATACCCAGCATAGTGGATGTGTGGACTAATTCTGACAACTCTGAATGTTTGACAGCAAACAATACATCACCCAGACGTTGCGATGTTACTAAAGCTTAGCTAACTTCCTTCATTGAAGTCATTTTAAGTTCCAACATGCTTACTATTTCTTTTTATCATAAGGTTAATTCAGCAGGGTTAAAATCTTACTCAATCAATTCACAAATGGACTTCCAAAAGGTTCACAGCGGCATTTTGCCTTCACACATTTCCTTTGTCTGCACCTTACTCATGATGGTTCCTGGACATTACAAAACAGCAAGTCATTCAAATACTACAATTACCCTGCAAATGAAACTGATCAAGAGAGGTAATACAACTGCAGACACTGAGATAAAATGCCGCCAATACAACTGGCAGAAAAAGCGGTCAGTAGAGGTAAGCTTGAAGATTACAGTGAAAGTTATCTTTTTGGAGGCAATAATAGGCAGCAAGTGTTACACCATCTATAAAATGCATTGAAGAGTATCTTTCAAATGGACTGAGCACAGCCGATCAGCCTTTACACCATGAACAACAATGAGTTTTACATGAAGATATATTTTACAATGACAGTTTAGAACACCCATAATGTGTGACTGTCATATAGGGACACATTACATTAGTACACAAAATCCTTACCGGACAAAATTTTTGTTTACATTTTTCATTACAAGAAAAATATAATATATATGTAGCAGCATTATAAGTCAAATATAACAAAAAATTATTATTGCTGGCCTTCTATTTCGATCTTTTTATTCGAAAAGAACGTGAGCACTGCGGATCTCCTCAGAATATTAATGTGTGACATGTTGCTATGCCAGGAAAATGTATTCTTTTCCCTGTAAAGGACAATTAAACAAGTCAGAGAATTTCAGGATGAGTCAAGGAAAATTTAACTCTTTCAAAGAAGTGAGAGGAAGGTGACATATTCACAGAAGTTAAACATGTTCCATTGGTAGGAAATTGTTTCAAGATCAATCCATTCTGCACTTTACATTCAGGATAAATTTGTGTAATAAATAGGCAGAGAGGATGGCTGTGATGAAAGTTTGGAAGCCATTATCAGGACAAATTGCCAATTCATTTGGTCAGGGAAAGTGTACATTTGACTGTCATTCGTGAATTTCAAAAACTATGGCTCTGGCAACCATGTCTGAACAAGGTTATGCACGTTGAGAATAACTGAGAAACTGCAGATTACCTTCAACATGACTTGTATGTGGACATTTCATACAAATTCACTCTTGCATGGGTGTTTGTTTCTCATCACGTGCATACACACAAATAACTATGAACACTTGCATAAATGATTTGGTACTTTTTACAGTGGTTAGCTGGCATATTCAATAATCATAAATGATACTTTCGAAATTCTCATGAACTGCATCCTCAATGACATTGCGACATGAAATTTCTATTCCTGTGACTATGTTAGCACCTTAATGTTGCAAACAATAGTTGCCAAGTGTGATTATGTACTAAACAAGTACAAACACTCTATTACTGTAGTTCACTTAACATTAAATATTTTTTCTCCAATTACCTGCATTTACTTGTTGTTTTCACAGCAGCATTACCTCCTCCCATTTCATTCACTAACTATTCCAGTCACTCTTCACAAACTGTAGCACTTGCTATTAGAGATTGCATGCGCTAGCTTTTATTAAGCAAAGGCAACTGCATACTAGCCTGCAAACATCCACTATTACACCCATTTCCTTGTGACTATACAGTGGAACCTCGATTTAACGAAGTGCCAAGGGACTGGGGAAATGTGTTCGTTATATCGAAAATCTCGATATAACGAATTTGTGGAAAATAACCAAAATGTTCGTTATATCGAGGTATAGTTAATTATTAATTTTCAGTGGTGTTACGTTGCACTAACCAAGATTTGAACAATTGTACAGTACTACAAAATAAACAATCATTCTTTAATGTCTATGCAAAGCTATCGTCTCAGTACAGATCTGTACGTAGCTACGGCAAGAGAAACTGAACATGCAAACAAAACTGCTTAAAACTACAAGACGCTAAATAGATTACTGTACTTCCAATGAGGATTGTTTTTTTGTCATCAGTAAAAACACGTCCTCCATTTAAGAATTTCTCAAAGTGAAAATGGTAACAAAACTTTAAACACTGCACTATTCGACTAGCCTATTGTACTGTACGTACAGTAGTAAATCTTCTTATCAGAACTCTTAATCAAAAAAATTCTTTCAGCGAGGATTGCCTCTGTTGTTTTCTTGACATCCGTAGGAATGTGTCTTCCATCGAAGAAAGCGACCGCAGAAATTCTTTTTCCTTTGAACCTGGCTTGTCAAATGACAAAATGAAATTGCGCAGCGCTGTTACAGCCTCGTTAGCTCCGATGAGACTCAGTGGTTTTGGCTCCACTATAGAGATGTCTGTGTCTGAATCTTCTCCATCTTCTTCTTCTTCTTCTTCGTGACTCAGAGTCATCAGTTCCACGGATTTGACTGCTTCCAGGGCTTCACGTGTAACATCTTCCTCGGTCGGTTGGTTCTCAGTAACAACATTGTCATCAAAAGATACAAAGTTACTGAAGGATGTCTCTGCAAGAGAGGGAAAATGGTGGGTGATGTTTCCCCATAGGCCACCATCAAGTTCATCGGTGTCTTCATCTTCGTCGTCAGACTCACAAGGATCGTGGGAGGGCTCTTCTACTTCACCTGGGAATCCTGCTTTTTTCCAGCAGTTCTTGATGGTTGTGGTGCTTACATTGTCCCAGGCTTTGGCCATCATAAAGACAGCATCCTTAAGGTCGATTGCTTTGACAGGTTTATTGTCATCTAAACACTGCAACATCCGCCTGATCATTGTCTTGCGATAATGCACCTTTAGGTTCTGGATTATGCCCTGGTCTGCCGGTTGTAGCTTGCTTGTGCAGTTCGGCAGAAAGAAGATGAGCTTTGTGTTTGTGAGGCCATTGACAATAACGTGTGATGAACAATTGTCTATAAATAACAGAATATGGCGGTTTGCTCCTCGCATTCGTCGGTCAATTTGACGGACCCACTTTTCAAACAAAACGCTGTCCATCCAGGCTTTCTTTTGAGACTCGTAGGTCACAGGAAGCAAGTTCATGTTACTGTTCCTAAAACACCTGGGTCTGGCGTATTTCCCTATCAAAAGTAGGGGTAGCTTCTCTGTGCCATCCTGGTTACAAGCCACGAGGACTGTCACGCGCTCTTTACTTTTCTTACCACCGGTGCACTTTTCTCCTCTCAAGTTAAGCGTTTGATTGGGGGTAGCTTTCCACACAAATCCTGTTTCGTCAGCATTGAAACGATCCTTCATACTATAGCTGTGGCAAATATCCGGGAGACGCTCACTCCAAGTTTCGACAATATCAGGATCTACGCTTTTCTCTTCACCACATACAGCCTGGCCTGAGATTCCTTGTCTTTCCTTGAATTTTTCTAGAAAGCCATTACTTGCCTTGAAACTCTCATACCCTAGCTCTTGTGCAAAATACAGGGCTTTTTCTTGTAAGATTGGTCCACTGACCGGGATGTTCATAACTCGAACCTTCCGAAACCATTCAGACAGTGCTTTGTCCAGATCTGGAAAAGTCGATTGCTTCATCTTCTTTCGTTTGTCTGCATACAATCCTCCTTCATAGGCTCGAATTGTATCTCGTCCTTTTTCTTCATAATGGTCGAGATAGTAGACTGAGACAAAGGAGGATCAAAACGTTTTGCAGCAACAGTGTTTTTCTCCCCATTCTTGATTGCTTTAACCAGTTTATATTTCTCTTCCAATGTCAGAATCCTTCTCTTCTTTGTTTCTTGTTTTTTTGATGGAGGCGGTCCGGAAGAAATTTGAACGGGAACTGCTGTGCTTTCTTCTGCTGAACTCTCTAGGCTTGCCATAGAACATTATATTAATATACTGCTTTCAATAATAAGTGCCGAACTCAACAGAGATACAAACGCACGTGGCTTTCATGTAGCGACACAAAATACGGCCAGACATCGCAGGACGTGCTGGAATTTTTGAAATCTAATTCCTTTGATATTGCTCAACAATCGTGTCACCTCAGACACCTTTACAGGAAATTAATTGGAGGTCTGCGGTCTGCTCTCTAACGCCATTAAATGCGAAGCGGTTTGTTGAGTTTAATACGTCAGAATACGTGGAAAAAAAACTAACAGACAACAATGAACACAACCGCATATTCTTTTCGATCTTGTATCCGAGGCTATCATGAGTATAAAGATATCTGGGATGCAGTTGTTGGCGAAGTTCTGGATTGTGAGGTAAGACTCTTCGAGGATGTGATTGTAGTTATGACCGGTTCTGAGCGAACTGAGTGATTTCACATCTATATTTTCTGCAGCACGAGCCTGATAACCCACACGACACCCACGCTGTTGCTGTAAAAGGGGTTCGAGACCAAGACGGGACGCTTCAGATCGTGGGTCATGTGCCCTTGACACTTTCACGAGTCTTCCACTTATTTCTAAAGCACGGAGGTCAAATATCAGTGAAGGTGGTCAGAAAAAGAAGAAACAAGGGTGTTGGACTGGAAATTCCAGCTATTTATTCCTTTTTCCACAAGAAGCCTTCAAAGATAAAGAAATTAATAGAACTTATAAGAGACAAAGAGGATAAAGTCGATCTGTAGATGTTTTTGTGCTAGTATTGTATAAAGCTGTAATGAGCGGCTGCCCTCGTGTTACAGGATTAAAGAAATTTCATCCTTGTTGGTCTGTTTGCTATTAATCTTTCGTCACATGTTGACATTTATTCGTTATATCGAGGTATATTTTACGTTTGGGCTCCTGGATTGTGTTCGTTATAACGAGGATTTCGTTAAATCGAGGTTCGTTATATCGAGGTTCTATTCCATACATTTTACTGTAATTTTGGCCGGGCTGAAGAAACTCGTTCGTTATACCGAGGACTTCGTTATGTAGAGGTTCGTTAATTCGAGGTTCCACTGTAATTACATAATTTTATGTAAGAGGGTCAAATCGGGTGAACAGCTGGAGGACCTATGCAACAATGGCTACCCTTCGTTAACAACAGCAAGCTCCTTCAAATCCCAGAAGATCCCTTTCAAAGCCAAAGCACTGGGTTCAAATTTACTCCAACCAAAAGGGGATTTAGTCCAATAACAGAGCCAGTGGTGAGCCCAATCCTTCCAAGTTATACAATTTACTCTGTTTCTCTTCTGTCCATAATCAGCTTTAGTATGGTACATGAAAATTTTAAATCAGCTGCAACAAAGTCCAGGATTTTGTTTCTCTTTTTAGCCTCTTTGAAAACCTATGGGAAAATATTCTTCCGGTGGTTGGCTTAACAGACACCTGTGTCTGTCAAAGTGAAGAATGTGGAAACCGGGGGAACCGCAAGGGTCTCAAGGTGCAACTTTAGGTCAACCCAACAAGAACAGTGGTGAAGCTATAGGCCTTATGCATGTATGTTGTTCTTGAGTAAGTATTAGGGAATTTAAGATTTAAGACTACGGTTAACGGCTACGGTTGGACGAGTACGCGGGATCTGGGTTGAGCTTTTTTACGCATGCGTAAAAGTTATGGGATGGCGTTTTGCTTACCGTAGTGTTTCACTACGGTAAGTTTTGATCGCTTTTCTCGTCGTAGTGAAAGCGAAAAAGCATGGATGTCCACGGTGGAAGTTCGTAAGTATGCCGATTGTTTTGTAGCAGATCGCTCATACTGTTTTGTAGTAGATCACTGCATATGCTTCAACATGAAATAGGTTGAAATTTTCCAATGTTTTTAATTGTTTATTTGCTCATTGTTGAAAATTATGTTCACTTTTTTGACAGGGTCATTTCGGCCGCCGCTGCGAGAAACAACAAGTAAGCTTGTTTTAAAATAAGCTTAAATAAATTAGTTTAACCTTATGTGTCTAGCTAACTTCATCTGTGGCACTCAGTTTTAAAATGATTTTTCTCATTTGCATTTTAGTGGAAGTTTTCGCTGGACAAACGATAAAGATTATACTTTGGAGAAAGAAGTTCGATTTCTCGAACTGTACCTGTACAAAAGTGGATCTAAACTAGCAGGGCAAAAATGGAAAGAGGTGGCAGACAATTTAAACTGTTTACAAGCGTTCAAAGATTCACCCAGAGACCAGAGGAGCGTTAGGGAACGCTTTCAAAAAATCATTGACTTGTTGAAATCAAAAATGCGAAAGGAAGAAGCCTCCAGTGGGATTTCTCCAGAACCACTCACAGAAACAGAACAACTTGCCGAGGAGATCGTGGAAATAATGGACAACAGGCCAAATGTAGAAGAAGACGAAGACAGCAAGATGGTGAGTGATCTTTTAGGGGTTTAGGATTATAGTCTTTGACTGTGAATTGCATGATTGAAATAACATTCTTGATCCCATCCACTTTTGTGTTGAGTTTTCATCTTGTTGGATATGTGTTTTCTCGCGTTTGGGAATTCACGCGGTGTTTGCAGTTTGGTATTTGGGTGTTACAGCATAGCATGCTTCTGCAAGCTTCTGTATGTTGTTATTTGTGTTATCGTAAGGCATACCTTATATAAGGCGTACGTTACAGGACAAGGTCACTCAACGGCATCTCTCTTAGCAAATGGTATGTTTCGCTTTATTTTTCTGTTGCAGATTTTGTTCGCTTCCGCTTTTTGCTTTCTTCCTATCTTAATATTCTCTAGTTTGTGCTTATTGAAGTCGTTTGCTTAGCGTGCTTTAGACATTTTCTCGATAGCCTTTTTCTTTTTATTAATTCACGTTTAATTTTTCCACATATCTCTGTTCAGTGTGCAGTTTTAATTTTTTATATTAAGTTCGTTATACATTTAATAGTGTCAGTTTCTCTGATATGAATTGTAAGTGAATTATTTGTAATTTTAAGTTATTTAAATCACACTGTTAGTTATGCCGCCCGCTTTGCTATAGTTTTTGTGCAATTACTATCTAATAAACGAGATGCCTATTCCTAAGCTTATAGATTGAAAACCAATTACCATTAGAAATGTGAGAACACATTAAAATTCAGTGCACTAAAATATGAACACAAATTAATAATTGATCCGATATGTTTATAGAAGAAAGAAAGGATCCAGGCCATGGCAGCTCGAGACAAAGCAATGAACACATGGTCAAAGGCAAAGGGAGTTAAAGATCAAGTGAGTGATGACGAAGAATCAGGAAAAGATGAAGAGACATCTATGGCATCAAAAGTTAGAAGGAAAAGGAGAAGAACAAGTGAGGCTCTACAATTTCTTCAAGTCAGATCTGAAAAAGAGGCAGAAGCTAGGAAAGAAGAAATAAGTTTTAAAAAGGAGATGGCTGAAAAGGAAGCAGAAGCCAGGAGGGAGGACATTGCCCATAAACGAGAGATGGCTTCCCTTGAAGCAAAGCGCCAGGATCTTATACAGCAACAGTTACAAATGCAGCAGCAACAAATGCAGCAAATGCAAACATTAATGCTTGCAGTTGTATCTAAACTAACCCAAAATGATAAGTAGCTTTGTTCATGCCATGCACTTGTTGGATTTTCATTAGTTGACATTGAAATAACAATTTAAGGACAGTGAAATTTAATAACCCAAAAACTTTATTTTCAAACATGGGTTTGTTGTTTGTAAAGTGTCTTCACATTAAAGTTGTGTTTATGTAATTCAAGCAGTGAGTCTTAATTCCCCCGACACCTGCCTCGATCATCAAAGTTCTCTGGTACTTTTTAGGATACTTATATGACATTTCTATGCCAAGTATTGCAACAGTGAGGGGGGTTCTACCTCAAAAAAGTTAGAAGTTGTATTTCCATACAAACATGTGAGGATGTTCCTGAAAAGAACACTTACAATGTATTGTTTACCTACTGCACTCATCCCAAGTTTGAGATTTTTTTTATAATCTATGAATTTAAAGCTTTCAGCTATATCGCTAAAAAGCCACTCTACGGATACCCTAACTTCACGCATGGCTTTATTAAACGCCCTCATCTGTGGGGTAAGTGGGTTGTCACGGTAGGGACCCATCAAATGTGGTCGAAGAGGATAAGCAGGATCTCCATAAATGCAAAGAATATCTCCAGTAGGTGTTACTGCCCTTCTTTGTAAGATGTTGAGAAGCCCTGATTCTTTAAGCATCCCAGCATCATGACGCCGTCCTTCAACGGGTCCATATAAGTTAGCAACTAAACCACTGGGGATCACAACTGCCTGAAACTTAAGGGCGTGCACACGTTTGTGACCATTATATACCACGCGCTGGTTATCACCAGGTCTTGAAATTTGACGAACAGTTCCGTCCACAAAACCAAAACAATTTTTCAGAGGACTCCCTTTTCTTGATATAGCTTGTGCATAAAGCTGAAGATTAGCAGGCGATAAAAAGGGCTGGTTGTTCCACGAAGTTAGTCGGTGAGAATGGTTTTCATAAATCCAGTTGAGGACTGTATTACTAATCATGCAAAGCTCTGGCACTGGACGGCCAAAACGGTGGATTAGATCATGGTAACGGCAAGGGTAGGCTAGTCGCTTTAAGAGTAAACATAGTCCTTCTTCACCTGAACAAACTAGATTGAAAGAAACATATTTATTTCATTGCTGTCAAATATGCTTTAGTTTCGACATTTAGTGCATCTCAGTTATGAAAACGAAATGAGACAAGTGAATTTGTGGACAGCTTTACCTGTTCCTTGAGGGCATCGAAAATATTCTGGGACCTGTAAAGCGTTAACCAATAAAGGGATATCTTCTTTGTCTACTCTAAATTCAGCTCTAGCTTCACTGCTGTCAAAGTTATCGAGGCTGAAAGGCTCGTATTCCCAGTGAGGAAAATTTAAATTTGTGGGCTCGTACTCTTCGTAAAGAACAAGAAACTCTTCTTCACTGATCACTCCATCAGAAAAAGCGCAAACTAAGGCTTCACGAAGTTCGTGAAATGACATTTTTCACAGGATGACCGTCGATAAGTGATTCAACCGTAGCAGCTTGCTTGTTTACAATCTTAATCTCTTTTTTTTCGCGCCAAACGGTTCGTACTCGATCCAATCCACCATCGACAAGACCCAGACCTCTCCTGCTCGTCCAACCGTAGTCATTCAACCGTAGTGCTCAATCTTAAATTCCCTATTGTGATAAGGATACAGCATATGATGGCAAATTTGAATGACTTGCCCTTAATAAATGTCCAGAAACCATCATGAGTAAAGAACAGACAAGGGCAAATGTCTGGTGGCAAAAAGAAGAAAAAATGCGGTTGTGAACCTTTTAGAAGTCCATCTGTAAATATTTATTAATTAAGTAAGATTTTAGCCCTGCTGAATCAACCTGATGATAAAACGAAATAGCAAGCATGTTGGAACTTGGACTAACTAGCTTTTAGCAGTGTTCTCCATACATTTTAGCACAGCAGGTAAGCAACCATTTATAGCCAGCATCTGGGTGAAGTATTGTATGCTGTCAAACATTCAGAGTAGTTCAGCATTAGTCCAGACATCCACTAGCTGAGCAGGGGTTTATAGCTGTAGGCTTGTGTATGTATGCTGTCCAAATCCACAACCTGCTTGACAACAACCCATGGGAAAATATTTTTGCGGTGGTTTGGTTTAGCAGACAACTGAGACAACTGAGTCAAAGTGAAGAACACACAGAACCAAGGGTTTTGAGGTGCAAATTTAGTTGGACTCAACAAGTACAGTGATTATGCTGTAGGCCTTACGTATGTACGTAATTCACAACCTGCTTGTCATAGACTCGACTCTACTTGTTGTCTTAAAGGACATTGTGAATCATGTTGGTCTTGGGATTCCAATTGATCTTGTGAGGGCTGTTGACCATGCATTTGCAGAGATTCTTGGCAGGATCCCACAGTTCCTCTGTGGCATGTTGAGACTGAAGCCACAGACATATCATCAGACCTGATTAGCCTTGGTGTGATAGGAGAAAAGTTTGATCAGCTGCAACAAAGTCCGTGATTCTGTTCCTCTTTAACTCATCCATGAAGCCCCCTTAAAAACAGTCCATGGGAAGAAGCTCTTTGCACAGTTTGGCCTGGCAGACAACTGCATCTGTTGAAGGGCAGAATGTGGTAACCAGTTAATCAAGGAACTCACAGTCCAACTCAAGATTGGACCAACAAGTAGAAAAGGCTACCACAGAGATGCTTGTGTTGTTCTCGATGCAACCAACACCTACGTTAGCACCCATCGTTTTATCCCTGGCTTGTAGGAAGTGGCAAATAACTTAACTGTTGTCCAAGAATTATTTGGGGCATTTGCTGGTGAAACTTGTGTCTGTTTAGTTGTTGCCCTAACATTACCCAAAAGCCACTGAGTGTATACTAGTGAGCAGGTAAAGCCATAAGCTGTTCTTGATGTTGTGTGATCTAATTGGAATCTCTCTATCTTTTAACACTCATCAAGGAGTTGATGATGTTTCTGGGGATTGTAACCTACCCTTGCTGGTAAATACAGGTTTCCTGCTTAATTTTTACCCAGATATTACATGTTCTGAGGAAAGGGCAGAAGAGTCAAAGGGATAACCCCCATGTTCGAGGATAGTACAACCCTGATTTAGGACCACTTTAACTCCAGGGCACACCCACTACCCTTCCACCCATGATCAAAGTGGTAGGAGCACTTATGTCAATGTGTGGGTGTTTCTTCCTCCATGCACATTTTATAGCAGGGGAAGTCAATTTGTCTCTATAACAAAAGTGAAGCACTAAGTAAGAGAGACGGGTAACATTTTATGACACCAAAGGCTTTGAAAGTGAAAGTGGCCATGTGAAATCCCCGGTCCCTGTCTCTTTGACAGCCCTACTTTTTCTCTCTAAAGGAAGAGTAATTACTGGGCAAAAGAGAGAAAAGTGCCACAGAAAAGAAACAATTAGCCACACCAAAGGTACTGCCAACGACACTGGCTTTCTGCAACAAATTTTCACAAATGACGACATTAACTATGTAATACTGGTTCTTTTGTAACGAAGGGATAAAGGGAAGTGAAATAATCATAGATAAACTGAATAAATTCCTCTTCCTCTTCTACCTCACAGATTGCCTGAGTAGCATTTATGTCCTACCATAAAAGGCATCCCTACATTAAAGCGTATACACTGTTTGGAGTTGGTGATGCCCTTGGACCCTAGGGATGCCTTTTTAAGGGATGCAAAAATGTTACCTAGTTGGTGTGCAAGGTAGAAAAGAAGATTCTTAATGAGGATTTCAATTCCCTCTCACCCTAGGACTACAAGAACAAGTGCCTTCCTATGAGATATTAGATAATTCACGTACAATTTGATGTAAGGAAAAATAAGGGAAATACAAAGTGGTTCACAATACCTCTGGTATGATACAATGTTTCCTCCTGCCATCCCTTGGTCTCTCTTACCCAGTTCTCCACACTTGTTAAAGAGACAAATTGACTTCCCCTTACTTTAAAATGTGCATGGGGGAAGAAAGGCCCAAATGTTGGCACAGGTGCACCTGCCACTGTGACCATGGGTCGAAAGGGTAGTAAGTGTGCCCTGGAGTAAAAGTGGCCCTAAATCAGGGTTGTATAATCCTCATTTTGTACAAACATGGGGATTTTCCCTTCCACTCTGCCGTCCTTTTTTCAGAACATGTAAAATCTGGGTGGAAATCAAGCAAGAAACCCGCAATTACCATAGAAGGTAGGTGACACTCCCCAGAAAAAACAACAACACCCTTGATGAGAGTAGAGGGATTCCAATAAGATTCCAGAACATCCATAACAACACAGGGCTTTACTTGCCCACTGGTACATGCTCAATGGCTTTGGGGTAAAGTTAAAGCAACAACCAAACAAGACAGAAGTTTCACCTGCAAACTCCCCAAACAGTTCTTCAACAATTTCTTGGACATCAGTCAAGTCACCCACCACCTCCAACAAGCCAGGAACAAAATGATGGTTGCTAACACACACAAGGCAGATGTGGGCTGCATCCAGAACACAAGCATCTCTGTGGTAGCCCTTTTCTACTTGTTGTTCCAACCTTGAGTTGCACCATGGGATCCTTGATTACCTGGTTACCACATTCTTCCCTTTGACAGACTCAGTTGTCTGTCAGGCCAAACCATGCAAAGAACACCTTCCTATGGACTGTTTTTAAGGGGGCTACATGGATGAGTAAGAGAGGAACAAAATCACGGATTTCGTTGCAGCTGGATTAAAAGTTCCTCCTACCACACCAAGGATGATTAGGTCTGGTGATACATCTGTGGCTTCAGGCTCGACGTGCTACAAAGGAACTGTGGGATCCTGACAGGAATTTCTACAAATGCATGGTCAACAGCCCTAACAAGTTCAACTGTGATCCCAAGACCAACATGATTCACAATGTCCCTGAAGACAACAAGAAGAGTTGAGTCTATGACAAGCAGGTTGTGTATTCCCACAACATACATACATAAGGCCTACAGCTTCACCACTGTACTTGTTGGGTCCAATTAAAGTTGCACCTTAAGACCCTTGGTCCCCAGTATTCTTCACTTTGACTCAGTTGTCTGCTAAGCCAAACCACCACAAAAATATTTTCCCATGGGTTGTTGTCAAGCAGGTTGTGGATTCTCGCAGCATACATACACAAGCCTACAGCTATAAACCCATGCCCAGCATATTGGATATCTTGACTAATGCTGAACTGCTCTGAATGTTTAACAGCATACAATACTTACCCAGATGCTGGCTATTAATGGTCACTTACCTGCTGCGATAAAATTTAGGGAAAACACTGCTAAAAGCTCAGTCATTCCAAGTTATGCTTTATCGTCAGGTTAATTCAGCAGGGCTCAAATCGTACTTAATTAATTTACAAATGGACTTCACACACTATACCATATTTTCATATTCATCGTTTTGCCATCTCCACCCACAAATAGCAAAAGCTAGATGAGGCGGGTGGGGAGGAATGGTTACAGCAGTCATAACAGATGATACTGTACACTAACCTAAATAAACTATGTGGATAAATAAGAATTACAGAAAAACAACAAGCTAAAGTTACAAAATAGTCTTACAGAATGGGATTACAAGGCAAATTTATTACTAACAGAACCTATCAACTATTAGTGCGTTGATTTGTGGCTGCAGAATTTGCGTTTTTTTGTAGGAGAATGAGCACTTCAACATAATCATCCCATGCTTCCATTATGGAGAGCAAAAATTCATGAAAAGACAAAAACTTCCAAAAGGCTCACTGCAGCATTTTTGGCTACCAAACATTTGCCCTTGTCTGTACATTACTCATGATGGTTTCTGTACATTTATAAAGGGCAAGTCATTCAAATTTGCCATCATATGCTAGCTGTATCCTTATCGAAATGCTTACTCAAGAACCCCATTATTTTCTTCAATTACTGTAGCACCTTGATGCCTCACAATTGCATAAACTTTCACGGACTCAACTATTTCTTGAAAAGTGAGCTAACAGCTTAGTGAGAAAGTTCAAAAACTTGAAAATCATGCTATCAGAGTTATCACCAAATCTAGCTATGATATCAGTTCCAGATTTCTCCTTAACTCACTAGGTTGGGACAATTTATCGGCTAGAAAGGCTAAACAAAAGGCTAATTAAATGAACAAGTGCATTAATAATCTTCCCCCAGCTTATCTCTGTAATTTGTTTGCCCCAAGAACACCAAATTACTATTTTCGCAATGTGAAGAAAAAATTAATACTCTCAAAACCAAGACCTGATTACCTGAAGCATAGCTTTAGTTACAGTGGGACTCTTCTATGGAACAATCTTCCTGAGGAAATACGTACATCAAATTCCTTAGGTTTCTTAACAGAAGTTCCCATAGATGGTTTTCTGATCAGTACTCCCACATGGCAAGTATGTAAAACGGTTTTTGAGAATTTTTAATTAATTTTCTATGTGAGACTGATGTTTTTAACCGCGTATAAATAAAGTTATCATTCACTCATTTGTTTACCTTAGCCTTGTGGGAGTCTAAATTTGATTAGGTTGCTTGATGCTTAACAATTTCAATATTAGTGTTTTGTTTTGTTCCAAGTTTGTGTTTTCTGATTCTTAACCAGGGAAATGCAATAAAAGATGCAAGGTCTGTTTTTAACTGGGCACTCAAACAATTTGGAGGTTAAGTTACAATCTGTTGACAAATTGTTAACATTCTAGAAGTGAAGTATAAATTTAGTTTGCAGATGACATCACACAACAACAACAACAAGCTTTATTTTCATGACCATACATGTACATAGAGTATCGCAAAAGCTACTTTAAGAGAAAAACAGAAAAACCAACATTTCATCTTATTGCAATAAATTTACTTTGCTAACAATTTGTCACAGAAATCAAAGCAAGCTGAATTAACCCGGAACATTCCAATTGGGCCAAACTTGCCTGATGAACTTTGGGCAAGTATGAATTGCATTAAATTAAACCTAATCAAGACATGAGCATTACTAATGAGGGGTAAGACTAGACCCCCCCCCCCCCCCCGCAACCATACCTATTACTGAAAGAATGAGGGGCCTTCAATTATTGGGAGTAGCCTTTCATGAGAATTCATTCAACTGGGGCACTCATTTTCAGAACATGATGAGCAAGGCTAATTCAAGACTCTATATCCTCAACATTAAAGTAAGTTGTATAGATACATTTTAAAAGAGCTAACAATCTTAGTTCATTAGCTTAATTATGTATGTTTTGACATATGCAACTGAAGTACACAAGCAAGCATGGAAACATGGTTAAACCAAAACATGTATATCCATCAGTGATATGACTTGAGATAAGGATAAACAACTATGGGGGAAAATTACTGATACTCAGTGTTTGAAAGATCTTCTACAAACTAAACATACATGTACAGATCAATCATTATCATGGTCATGACTACATAGAACCATGTATTTGTATGGAGTGCTACACATGTTTTGTAAACAGGTACCATTTTAACTTAAATTTAGTTTAATTTTTGTAAGAAAACTTATATTCTAATAAATAATTTTTCTTTTATTGCATTGTAAACTTGCTTACAAAACAAAGGATTCTGTTTATATTGTGAACTTTGATTTGACAATAAGGTTTGGCAAAAGGAGTGCATTGTTTTAGATAAATATAGAAAAATAATTTGTACATCTGTATTATTTAACATAAGTTACTTGCTGGGAACAGGTGTCTACTGATGCACTTAAAAAAACTGTACCATTTCTTTCATCACAGACATAAGTTGCTTAAAATTCATTTATAGATCCACATAAAAACTGGGAATTTTATCCCTTCCAACATTGCCAACCTTACTTTGTTTATCCTGTTAGCTGGGCTGGTATTTTGACTCCTTCGTGTTTAAGGTAGTATCAAAATATTTTGAGAACTAACAACTTGATGGTCGGCAGGAGTTTTAACATTACCATATAGGTCCAAACAATCTCTGGGTATAGAACCAAAGAAGTGCATGGAATTTGTAACTCTTAGGTTTTCTTTGAACCACATGACAAGACAGCTACATGTCTTGGGTCTTTTCCAAGGCATTTGCATCAAACTACAGTTAAGGTTCTCAGCAGAGAAAAATGCTTTCATTCCTGACCACCATGTTATCAATGCAAACCCGGGATAATGACAATGTGTTTGTGAGCTTCATTCATTAGATGCCATCAAACTAGACTTGACAAAATATACAGTACAAAAATACTGTACATGGTAAGAAAAAGCCAAGACATATAAGGCATACCGTATTTATTCGGCTATGAGCCGATCTCGGTTATAAGCCGAGACCCCAAACTTGGAACGTGTAGACTCCGCATAATGAGAACCAAAAATAAATCGAAAACACCCGGCTATAAGCCGAGACCCATTCATTATTACAAGACTGAATTGTTAACTACGGGAAAACCTAACATTTTTGGAAAAAATCACACTGATTGTCATAAATGAGGCTTAGACGATAACAGACGCGCGTATACAAGAGAGACAATGGTGATTTAATATGCAAAGGACAAAAAAGCTTCCCTCTTAGAAAACACACGCGAATTAATAAATATTACCCGTAATGAACTATTCAATTGAAAAGCAACGAATCATAACTCGGATGAATTAATGTGATCCAAAAAAATGAAAAAAACTGTGTTGTTACGGTAAGTGGCATCACCAGTATCTACACATCGTCTCTACCAAACAATCTCGTGTTCGCAATCATTTATTTCAAGTCAAGTTGTCATCATGCCCAAGGCTCGTCGCACATCATACAACCTCGCGTTTAAACTTAAAATAGTCGCCGAAGAAGCTGTTGAAAATAACTCTGAAATCACCAGAGAATATGGCATCAGTGAGTCCATAGTCCGTCGCTTAACGGCGAGATTAAATTGTCAGGGAAACAGAAGACGATGGGATGCTTCACGCCGAAGTATCTGGAGCTCTATCAAAGAATACTGGAATGGTTTACAGAGCAGAGAAGCCAAGGTAAGTTTTCTGTCGAGCATTGATTTTGTATTTTAAAACAACAGAAACACGATCATGAAATAAATCAATCAGCTGATTGCAGAGTGAATGTGAGTTGAATGTGTGACTCTCAAAACTATCGTAGTATCATGTGACAACATTGTGTATGAAAGATTCTCATTGGCCAGTTTTCACAAGCATCAAAACAAATTCATCACATCATCAAATGGTACCAGAAATGGAAGCGGTGCCGCCATTCCGTCACCCTTCACACCAAAACAACACTCGCTCAGCGTCTCCCAGAAGATTTGGAGCAGCAAACAGTCAAGTTCCATCGATTTGTAATCACATCCCGTCAGCGTCACGGTTATTCCCTATGAAGAATCTTTAACATGGACGAGACACCGATGCGGTTCGAACTACCATCCAGTCGCACTCTCGAATTCAGCAACGATTGCATATTGTGTTTCTTTACTTTAGCTCGGCTTATAAGTAAATACATTCCGATTTAGTAGAGTTTCCATGCGCTGGAAAAAATGTTTTTCCAAAAACTTTCAGCTATAAGCCGAGACCCCTTCTAGAGCCCAAATTTTAATTCACTTCAGTTTTAATTCGTGGAAAAATCGCTCGGCTTATAGTCGAATAAATACGGTACATTGTATATCAAATGGTAAAAATACCTGACTTGTTGCTGGGCATGGTACAAAGAAAACTAACCAGTCACAGCACCTCTTCTTCCCCAAGGAAGTGTCTTCATCCCTCTCCAAAACATTGATCCTTTTTAACCTGTCAAGGCAAAAGAAAGAGAATGTTGACTAAATCAGACAAAGTTGGCAAAAAATTCTATAAGAAAGGTGGCATGATGAAACTAATTACAAAAAAAATGTAAATGACATATGGGCTACAACCAGTTGCAAAAGTACTTGAGAAACTGCACCATATTTTGGCTTAAATGGCCTGTCCATGATCTTGTGCTTGTGACACCCCCCCCCCCCCCCCCTCCACCCCTTGGAAGAACAACTTTGAATGGCAGGGAGGAGGGAGGTCAGTATTATATCTCACAGACCTGTGACTGGCAGCAATTTGAAGCATGAAAGGTTGTTTTCTCGTGAGAGTGTCTCAACATTTTTTCAACTGGTTGTAGCTACTACATGTTAACAAGAACAACTTACCAGAAGGGCAAGGTTCAAACTGACTTCCTTTGCACCTTGGCTTGTGTGTTCCAACCATCACATGTTACTGTACAGTGTAAGAAAAAGCCAAAATAGAAGATTTGATTATTAACCCATTCACTGCTGAGGCAGCAGTAACCACCCATGCAGATCCATTTGGGTTGTGATCAGTTTTATTAACCCATTCGCCCCCAAAGATTTTGCCGAAAGATGCGTTTTGAAGCTAGTCAAGTAGTTTTCTGGTCACTGTCATGCTATAAAGAGCAAAAACTTGCCACAAAGCCATTTGCAGAATTGCAAAATATTAGCTTCCAAAGTTCAGGCATGCGCAGAAAGCAAAATCAGTTTCTCTCCTCCCCTCTTTTTTCGTTTTTCTTGCCCCATTTATTTTTCTCTTGCTGGGCATTTAGTAGGCTTCATTTTGGTGGGAGAAGGTTTTAGGAAAGCTTTTAGGATCTTATGATGAGATAAAAGGAAAGGTAGGTGGTTAGTGGAACAAGATTTCATGGAAATTCTCAGGTCAATGTTACATGGTTTTTTGCCTTTTCTGCAGTCTCATTGACTGACTTGTGCTCATTCTGGTATGGCTTGAAAGATCTTTTTCACTCTGCACAAGTTAGCCGGCAAAGTTTCCCTTAACCATTAAAACTGATGATATCACAAGCGGTAGAAAGGACGTGGAACCACTCAGGTGGTTACAGGCAGCTCAGGGCAATGGGTTAACAGTCAAGAACAACTTTGCCCATTGATTTAAAAAATTTTCAGACCGCTTTTGTCCCTTCTTTGAGACTTTTCTGGACCAAAACAAATGGGCCATGACCCGTCCCCCCCTAGGGCACAATGTGCCTCCCCCAACACATATTTGAGTGGGGTCCATAGCTAAAAATTGTGCTATCATGATCACTGAGCTGAGTTTGATGCTTTTACCCCAAAGTGCACAATTCACCTATTTTTTTACACCACATGGCTGGACTACAATCTTTCCCTTGTAGAATAATGTCAATAATGTGATAAGCAACAGAACTTTAAGCTTATTAAAATCGGTCAGTATAAAATACGGACTGCGGACCACGGACTGCGGACTGGGTATAAAACACGGACTAGGTATAAAATGCGGACTGCGGACTGAGTATAAAACACGGACTAGGTATAAAATGCGGACTACAGTCTGAGTATAAAACACGGACTACGAACTATGTAAAAATGTAAAACTGAGAGAAACGGAAAGCAGCTTGCATAAAACAGTAGTTCCAGCTCCTTGCGTCACACAAAAACATTCCTTAAGCCGGTCACGCGCAGTCTATATTCTCCTCATGTGGAGAAGGAGAGCAAACTGCACTGACAAGGAATGTTACGCCGCTACTCAAGGCAACTGAAATTAAACCTGAATTTTATTAAAAGAAGGAGTTAGAAGAGAACCGATCAAAGAAGCACCGAATAAAAAGAATCAATAGTATTGGTGTTAGCCGAGTCAGAGTAAGATTCTTAAAGATGCCTCTATTCCGTTTCAAATAAAGCCTTGGGAATATGAGGAAATGAACAACTCAGACGAAGGTCAGTATAGGGGCATTCCGTGAAGTAAAAAAGCAGTATTTAGGGGGGAGGGATTACTCAACTATACTTGAATAACAACCGAAATTTGAATCATCCAACCCAACGTTATATTCTACGCGATGATTATGATGACATGATTTATACCCTCCTCCTGGACTCCAGAAGGGGGTACTTCTAGGAATTTTTTGGTGGGGTTCTGCTTCCTGGTTCTCTAAATCCTTACCCTATTTCAGAATACAAAAATGTCATTTTCCACACCCATTTTCAGACCTGATCTCTAAAATCCATACTCATTTGCAGGCCTAATTAAGCCTGTTCCAGGCTCTCAGATATAGAGGAGACTACCCAGTTTCCTCCCGTTATATTTTCGCACTTTCTCAACCCTTCAGTGGACCCAACTATCTCGGACCCTGGAACAGTCTAGGCCTGATTAGGCAGAAATTATGTCGTCATTAAATATTACAGATTAGAGCACAAGAGTAGATCATTCTCTTTTGAGCACAAACAAAAATTCTTCAAATGCATTTCAAATTCGATCGCATATTTCTATTTTGTTCTTATTCATTTAGAACTGAAAACGATAAATTTTTGTCAGGCTCTTGATTCAGAAACCTCCACCAAGAATTCCTATCTTATACCCAGTCCACAGCCTGCAGTCCGCGTTTTATACCTAGTCCGTATTTTCCAGTCCGCGTTTTATACCTAGTCCGTATTTTATACCCAGTCCGCAGTCCGTGTCCGCAGTCCGCAGTCCGTGTTTTATACTGACCGTTATTAAAATGCACTCCTCGCAGCTACAACCGTAAATCCAGTGACGTGTATTTGAATCAAAGACATTCAAAAGCCTTTAAAGCTTTAGAAAGAAAGAAAGTAGATCATGATTTTGGCAAAAAGGATCAATAATAATAATTGATAAGCTTAAGGAAAGCAGCTCTTCTCCTGTTCGGTCAGAAACATGATCACTGTTCGCTCGAGGCTGTAAGCTTGGCTTGAAATGCTTGCACGCAACAAACTTATCCAGACAATTGAATGAAAATTTTACATTGAGATGCACCATAACAAAATTTCAAAAATACTTCAACAAAAGTACTGGCAAAAATGAAGACAAACTCTCAAATAAGCTACCGTACCTGTCTTGCTGGGCGTTCTGTCGCGTTACCTTCGCGCTCAATCTGTGTGATCCCAGAATGCACTGCCGCCCAGCCGACAGCAGTTTTTTGTGGTCAGCGTTGAGTCACTACCAATAGGTTCATTATGTAATTTCAATAAGTTGTACCAAGAATTGCCAGGAGTACCCCTGGAGACTTGATAAATCAAAAATGTCACACAATAGTGGTAAAATCTGTCCAAACGCTTTCAAACTAACTGTGTCAGGGAGGAGCATTTCAACAAATGAAAAACCAAAATCCAGCTCAGGTTGCCATACGCCTTTTTCAAAAATACCTCTGGGTATACAGGGAACTAGCATAGTCAAATATGCCGACGACTCTACTCTGCTAGTCAAAGTATGTAAGAATGAAATAGATCTTTCTCAGGAGGTTGTTAACCAGTTTTTCAGTTGGACACAAGATAATGCTATGTCATGTAATTTAAAGAAGTGTAATGAACTGAAACTCTGTAAGAAGGTAGCTCATGATACAGACCCCGTAAAGAGCATCACGCAAGTTTCCTCTTTAAAAGTGTTAGGGGTTACCTTACAAAGTAATCACAGATTTTATGAGCATATCAAAGCTAAGTTGCAAGAAGCCAATAAGTGCCTTTATGTGTTAAGGTGTTTACGTAGGGAGGGATACCAACCAGATATAGAATACTTTTTTAGATCAATAGTTTTAACGAAACTAGCTTGCGGTCTTCCTATATACGCCTCCTCGACACCTGATTTAACAGCGGTCCAGAATTTTCTACAGCGCTGCTATAAGCTTAAATATATATCTTATCAAATTAATATATACGATGTCTTAGAAAAGGTAGATCGTGCGCAATTCAGTAAGATCTCCAGCATGCCTGGCCACCCTTTGTATCCTTCTCTCCCTAAAACTAAAGAAAGTTCTGGGCGCCTTAGGGTTCCGTGCAGCCACCTGCCTAGGGTTAATACCCAGCGTTTTAACAATAGCTTTATCAACAGGCTCTATTTTAAATATAAAGTGGCAATTTAACGCAAATATTGTATTTAATGTTCATGACTTTTTATTTAGTTTAATTTTTTAAATTGTTTTTGGCTTTGCGAAATGTAATTTTAGTAGTTTAGCATGTATTTTTGCTGAAACAATAATAAAGACTAAAGACGACAACTTCATAAAACAATAGATTTAATGATCAAAACAGCAGCTCTGGACGTGCATCACGCTTTTTAGTACATTTCTTTGAAGTCCACTGCACGACTATACGACGTGAAACCTCCTAATTTGACGTTATTATGGAGGACGTGGACATACGACAACGAATTTTCCTCCTAGGCTTTGTTTTTGAACTTCAATAAAATCCTTAACAATTCATCTCCAGGAAAAGTCGCCTGCATTTGACATAGTGAGCGGGTCCAAATAGACGCGATTAAGTTTGAAAGAACGCAAATTCATTTTTTAGCAACGTTTTCACTGACGTCCTCGTAATCTTTGCTTAAGGTCCCTATTAGCAGAAAGCGGACTAGCCAAATGCAAATAAAGGGCAAGGAACACATTCCTTAAAGACATGAAACAACTCAAAGCTGCATAGAGATTACCATTAGATTAGATTAGATTAGACCCACACTCCCTTCTTACCCCCTACAAAGTGTCTCCCCACATATTTAAGCAAAATAGCTGTCCTGTTGGGCTCAAAGCCTTGGTGGAAGATGATGGAAGCAAATCGTGCACAAGACAGACTGAGTTGTAAGTTTAGAGAAGAGGAGCTGGCTGATGGGACCTACAATAATTTGTGTCCTCTCTCCTCTAGTATGTAAGATATCATTTTCAAAAGAAAATATTTTTTAACAAATACATTAAATATTTGCTAGTATGTTTGCGTAATACCTGCTGAAGAAAAAAGGATTTTCTGGTACTTCCACTTCTTCGCAATATACAGTCAAGGGACATGAGTATTCGTCTTTTTCAAAAAAATGCGCGAAATTTTTACCCCTGTTGTGCACACTGTCAACAGGAAAAATGGATGCAGGGCGCGCGTTTGGTCAATAAAGGCGGGAAAAATTAGCAGATATAGAAACAAACAAACATCCGACCAAGAGCACGAAAGAAAATGCAAAGTTCCCGAAAGGTGAAAAAATAAGAGCTGTTTGTGTTTTGACACCTTGCTTATTCAGTCATTCATCATTAAGTTCAAGGTTAGGGGGCTAAAAAATAGTCATATTTTTTTTGTTTTGCTTCTGAGAATTTATTTTCAGCACTCATGAGTCGAAAAGGTGCTGAACTGTCCACAGAGACGAAAGAATTAATTATTACTCTATTGGAATCCGTGCAAAACAAAGCGGAACTGTCAAGAATGTTGAACATTCCAAGAACGACTATCACGAGCGTTCTAAGCAAGTACCGAATGACTGGCACAGTGGAGACTTTGACGCGAAGTGGCAGGAAAAGGAGCTTCAGAAATAGAGACAGAAATGCTTTAAAGCGTTTGGTTAAAAGTAACAGACGACTTACCTTGCAGGACATTACTGCAAAGCTTAACGAGTGCAAAACAAAGACTTTCAGCCAGAAAACCGTGCAAAGGGTGTTGCATTCGGAAGAATATAAAAGAAGGTTAGCGAAAAAGAAAATGGTGATTCGGGAAGTGAATCGAAAAAAGCGAGTGAAGTGGTGAAAACAGCGAAGAAGTCGGACGGTAGACAACTATTGGAAAAAAGTAATATTTTCAGATGAAAGTCAGATCGTGCTCGGTACAAACAACCGTGTTTACATTTGGGGAAAAGACGACGAAAAGTACAACCCACATCTAAGTACATCTTGTTTGTTCTCGCTCTTAACGTAAGATAAGTTTGATGATCTGGGGATGTATTTGTTATGATGGTGTTGGAACTCTGACTGCAGTTGAAGGCAACATCAACTCTGCCAAGTACATTGACATTCTAGACAAGAACTTATGGCCAGTAGTTGTCTGGTATTTTGAATACTTATTCATGGATGACAATGCGCCTGTTCACAGAGCCCACACCATAGAAAATTATAAAGATCAAAACGAAGTAACCTCAATGGAGTGGCCAGCACAATCACCAGTTTTAAATATAATAGAAAATATCTGGCTCTACATGAAGAGAGAGCCACAAAAGTCCGCGGTAGATGTCGCTACCAAAAATGATCTTCTGCGTTAAATCCAGAGCGTGTGGCGGAACATCGAACTGGATTGTATAAGAAACCTTTACCAGTCCATACCTGATCGCCCAGACAACGTAATTAAGATGAAGGGTCATCTTACTAAATATTAAGGTGATTTTAAAGTCAGATTTGCTGAAAACGGTGTTAAAACTAGCGCCCGTAAAATGTAAACAAACGCCGCCATATTGAAAGTGACGAATACTTATGTCCCGCGACTGTAGTTTGTAATCTCACGGCCCAAATAATATAAAGGTTTCAAGCCAAAGCCAGTAATTCAAATTTAACTTTTGCCGTCAGTAAGCAATCCTTGTGACAAAAAATGGACCTAAGCCTGAGATCAATTGAAAAGTAGTAAAACGGAGAACCGCGTCACCTCTGCTTTGTTTTTTGTTTGCTTCTTTTTTTTTTGGAACACAACTACTGTGGATTACTATGCGTTTACACACTAACTTCCTTCTTTGTTTGTTTTTTTTTTTGTTTGTTTGTTTATGTCTACCTTTTTGGCAATACTTGTTAGACAATAGTTTTAGGGTTAATGTATTTATTCGATTAAACACCGCATTTACATGTAAGGCAGAAATATTATTATTTATTATATAGACACGAGTGTTTTACTGGGAAATATACCACTCGTAAAGTTCACAAACGCTACATCCGGGACCCGAGTGGTTTATTTTCCATAATCTCACTAGTGAGTTTATCGATGACGTAATTTCGGTCATTTCCCTCTATTACTTTATCGATGTCTTTTTGTCTATATAATAAAAAGAACATTACACGGCGGCTTGAAGATATGAATTTTATTTTCTCGTGGCAAAAACAATATTTTACGAACGAGCGCAGCGAGTGAGTAAAATATTGTTTTGCCACTCGAAAATAAAATTCATATCTTCGCGCCACCGTGTAATATCCTCTATATACATCGCCCTCGAATAAACGCAGCGTCATGCTGCGGCGTTTATTCCAATAATAGATTCAAAAACCAAATAATGTAATAATCAAGTTTGAGATAGCCTATGAAATTATTTTCCTTGATTGTACCAATGTTTTAAGATCAGTATATTCGAAGCTTAAAGGAATATAATCAAAACACAAAAACACTATACGGTAGTTCAGCTTAACCAAGCATTGGAGATTTGCTTTCATTGATAACAAAGTTTTTCACTGTTGGTGGTTGAAAGTGAGTATACTTCAATGCCGTACTCGAATCAAGAAAAATTTAATAAACGCCGTGGCGTTAATCGAATAAATACGGTGAGAAAATTACTCTTAAACTATACCGGTGAGTTGCAAAAAGATTATGTATCATGCAGACGCCGATAACTGTATTTATAAAGGGGATTTGTTTCCTTTCACCATATATGGAGGGGAAAAAAGCGCAAGGAGTAATCTTTCCTTTGAACCCAACCAAAAGAACGCCAAGTGGTCAGCGCGTCGGACTCGCAATTCGATTGTCCCGAGTTCAAATCATCAGTCTTGCTTGTAAATAGCCAACTGGTT
This sequence comes from Porites divaricata, assembly GCA_038088405.1. NCBI lineage: Eukaryota > Metazoa > Cnidaria > Anthozoa > Scleractinia > Poritidae > Porites > Porites divaricata. Next base: position 17,683,301 of record JBBMOI010000013.1, read on the forward strand.
TCCTCCCACCAGTTAGGGTTTTAAATTGTTATGTTGCATTTGATTTATTTGTTTCTTAGCATTTGATTGGAGTGCCTGTAAACTAGCTGTATAAGCTAAGTGCACTATCCACTATAAACAAACCTTTAGAAAGACACGAGCAGAGAAGGGTATGCGTAATGAGGGTCCCTTTTCCCGCTCGGCTGGACTTAAATGCTGATTCACCTCGTCATTGGCCTTTTTTTGTGCAATACGCATTGGAATCTCTGATACAAACGGATGGAATCCTGTACAAGAACTGAACTCCCCACACAACATTGTTGAGTTACCAAGGTGTTATTACAAAGTAATGAACACTTTACCCTAAAACATGTTTCGAACATCCATCTATCTATTTCGGGCGCACCCTCTTTCCTTCGCAGAGGCTCCCGCTGAAAAATAAAAAGCGCGCGGGGGACTTTCCATCGTTCCCGCGCGCTCTCTTTTTCTTTCTCCTCAGCCTAACACAAAGAGATCCAAAGATGCCTCTGTGAAGGAGACAGGGGCGCACCCGCACTGATTTTATAAGTGTGTCCCTTTCCCGTTTGTTGGCCATGACAGATACAAGCTACTGCCTCGAAAGACCGCTGTCAATCTCTAGTTGGTCAAAAATAATGTTGTTGGGCGCCCCTTTGAGTGTCTGTCGTGTTTTGGATCCAAAAGTAATAGTTGGGTAACAGTCTCTTTCTATCTTCTCCAACAGACTAAACTGCGGCTGACGCATCTGGAGACTTGTTGACAACAACAACAAACTTTATTTGCAGGACCATACAAGTAGACACAGTGTTGCAAAGGTATTTATAATAATATCATGTTTTAAGAATAAGAACAAAAATTTAATCACTGACCAATTAATTTACTTTGTTAATAATTCGTCGCGAAAGTCGAAGCAAGATGAAAAATATTTCATGAATTGTAAATGAATACATTACCTAGATGTGTTGAAATTGGAGGTAGATCCCCGTGGAGCTCCTTGTTAAATATGTGAACTCTCCGGCGTCTGTTTGGAGCAGCACGTAGCAGCGTTCAGTACCGGATTTAGACTGGAAAACAGTCCGTATTTTTGCGTATTCGAGTACGCGAGAGCAGTCAAACAAAAAGGTCACGCGTCAACGGCGTGTGAGGCTCGCGAGCTTCCCGCGCGTACGACACATACGCCACGCTCTACCGGATTCAGACATTGAGGTAAGGGGGGCCCGGCCATCCAGACCCTGAGGGGAGGGGGGCTGGGCCCCCCGGGCTCCTCCCCTGGACCCGCCACTGGCCTTGTGTAGCAGCTATCAAGTTGTTTTTCCGGTGCAGTAGTCAATGTTCAACTCTCTGACCCGTACAATAGAACAGAGACAACTAAAGCTCTAAAGAAGCATAACTTTAGATCATAATGAAAAAAAGGCAGCAAAAATATGTCCATTCACGATGTCATTCTGGAGTTTGTCCGAAAAGAACTATGAACCGTTCATGATTACTTAATCTTAATCCGTTTGTTGTTCGCATAAACGGTTGTTTTGATTACATTGTTGTGATTCTGTTTAAATCTTGATTTGTCACTGACAGTATTTACATTGTATTTCCAAAATCACAGAAAGTTAGATAGAGAAAAAATTATCGTCCAGATATCGTCTCAGAAAAGAAAGTCGCGTTATGTCGTTTTCGATAACGGCAGGTAATTCTATAATTAATTTAACTTTAATAGCCAAACGCTTTTATCGACTTTTATGTCTTTACCGCCAGGTAACATATGTGATTTTTTGCCAAAGTTAATACACACATACGGGAATCCGACGTAGTAGGCACGCTTCAGTTCAAAGCTAAAATCAATAGGTCTCCAGATGACTCGGAATCACAGTGGTTTCCAATAATCGGTAAGGGAAAAAGGACAAATGGTAGGAATGAGTTTGCGAAATGGCTTGAGGCATGACCTGTTGAATATCAGGAAACTAGGACATGTATATGGAGAATGTCTCAAAACGAGGGAATATATCTACTAAACAGCGAATGTGCCTCGTTTGATGGCGCTAGGGTTTTTCTAAATGCAGCCAATCTGTGTCCAAAAATTGTTTCGCCCGGCTCGCTGGAGGCATCAGAGACGCACAGCCATCACTAAACATGACTGAATTCTGAGCGCAAACTATATTGTTTGGCGTCTGAAGTAGGGGTGACTAATGGTCTTTGCGGGCATTCGCGAGCATGCCGAGCACTGCGATTTTTTTGCGAGCACGAGAAATAGCAAATTTGCTTTGTGAGCTTGCGAGCAACGCAAAACTTTGGGGAGCACGAGCAAGCAAGCACTCGTTTAAATTTTGCGAGCAAATCGAGCAAAGGTAAAATTTTGCGAGCAGTTAAAAATTTTAATGGACCATTCATCACCCCTTGAAGTAGGTTTTGAGTTGTTGTTATTGTTGTTTTTTTTTTTCGACTTGTTTTTATACTTTCACAGAATGCACAAAACAGATAGTGGCAAATGTTTGGAGGCAAATACATTTAAAACCGCCTAATAATGCTGGTTTTAAACTTCTCTAGAGAGCACGTTGGAATCAAATAAATGGGAATGTTATAGAGCATTTTCACATGACGTCACGGCGGCCATATTGGTGTTCCAAAACAATAAAACGGCAGCCATGTTGGTGTACCAAACCAGTCCTGTGGGAATTGAACTCTTTTCTTATGTAAACGCTTTCTTTTGTTCCAATAAAATTGCATAGTCGCTGGCCACGTGAGTGAAAACGCTCTATTCCTGAATCTTCCCCGCGCGACTGATGAATAGAAAACGCTAAAAACGTTAACGTCGTCGGTCTACTCGAAGTGAAACTACATGTAAATTCAAGCCGCTTCACTTTGATCTTGAAACTGTTTTATTGTAAAGAATCAACCGTTTATGGGGCGATGCACAGGATTAATTGAGTTTTGGCGATCATTTCGTCCCTTAAAAAAGTCGCCGCTCACTGGCACTTAAGATCTCATTATACACACAACTAACAATCCGACTAATTCATAGGCCTGGACACCTAAAGGACGTATTAAGGACGTACGGCCTTTTTCAGTAGGCTACCTATATTTCGCTGATGGAATTAAAACGCTGAAAATCGTCATGGGCTTATTCCTAGCCGGCTTTCTTTTTGATGAATGTCAAAATCATGATTGTCCGAATCTCCCGGAATCTCTCTTTGGGAACTAAATTCCATTTTCATGTAAATTCTTCGAGAAAAATTCTATCGTATTAATTGACCACCAACATGGCCCGTGATTGCAAACCAAGGAAACACAAAAGAAATGCGCGCTTCGTTAATTATTTCCCGAGTGCATGTTACTACATTCCGCGTAGTTATGCCATTCCGCAATTGATGCCACATGCTATTTCATAGTAACTTATAGAACAGTATTTTTCATGCGACTGAAGACAAGCGAGGAGCCCTAGACGCGCTCCCTTTGTGCTTCAAAACGCCAAAGGCCTCAAACGCCCGCGTTCCACACTGTCCACAGTTTAATTTCTGTAATTTATACCTTGGACGAGTTGTGTTTTAACGCACACAACTGGCAAAATTATCTTGATCACTGAATAAAAACAGAAAACAGTAAAATCGCGAACACAATTGACCAATGACTGGAACTCGTCGGCTGCTTTCAGGGGCACCCAACGACAATTTTCGGAAAATATCCGTTTGGAAGACGATTTGAGATCTAGAATTTTCGGAACATTTGTCGTAAAATTTCTTGCTTGCCTGCCTCTCCTAGGATTTTCGAACATCTAACAAATGGTATAATTGCCTATTTTTAACGGATTTTTACCCTAAAAAGGTCACCTAGAATTTTCGAGAGCCTTTTTTCTGGCTGGAATTTTCGAAAAGGTAAGTTTTGAACCCTATAATTTTCAGATCACTAAACTTTCAGCTAGGAAATCCGAACAGATGAAAAATTTTTAGGGGATAAAATATGCCTATATCTACCGTTTAAATACTAAAATACGTTTAACGATGCTATGTTAAAGTGGTTTTGAACTATATTCTCGTTGGGTGTCCCTGTGCTTTTCATGATTTAGAAATTGGCCTCTGAATGTATCAGGAAACAAAAGCGGCGTCGGCTACGAAAACGTCACTTAAAAGTGTATCGCGCTTATTCCATCTCGAGTTCAATTTGTCAAGTGTTGGCAACTATTTCTGGAGTTGACTCCAGTTCTAAAACTCTCTATCGAAGGTTAAAAAATAATTATTCTCAAGAGAAAGTCGTTGTCTTGCGTTCGCGTCCTCCACAAACCGTGAAATTAGACATTTTTGCGTCGTAGTCGTGCAGCGATACACGTGTAAAGCTGTTGTCTTGCCAATCTAAACCTATTGCTTTTTTGCCGTTCTCGTTGTTGATATCCATGGCTTTCTTCTTTCCTTTAGCCTGCGTATTAAGCGTTTTTAATGGAGTTATTGAGCGAAAGTTAGAGAGGGAGCAAATAGAAAAAAATGATGAAAGTCATTCCTATTTTTTGCCGCATCTCCGCGGTCCCAACTTTCTCGACAAACTCGAGCGGAAACGCTTGCTACGCATTCTATCATTGCGAACAAAGTTTTATGGAATCGCAGCCGCAGCTCTATTTGAATCAAAGGGTCCGTTCGATTGGGAAATGAAAATCTAAATCCGAATTTCCCAATCGAACGCAAAATCCGAGTTTCACCTCCGAGAAATCCGTCCTCAGGGTGGATTTCAATTAAGAAATCCAAATCCGGATTTTTTGGATTTCCTTTTTACCGTTCGATTGGGAAATCCGAAAAAGGATTTGCAAAACTGTTGTCGTGAGCAGCGGTCTTCTTTATGCTAATTATGCGTGCGCGTGCAAGGCCGCTGTTCTTAAGAACAGTTTTTCAAATCCTTTTGCGGATTTTCCAATCGAACGGTAAAAATGAAAATCCAAAAACAGATATATCAGCGTTGAAATCCGTTTTCGGATTTCGCGTTCGATTGGAAATCGGAAATACGGATTTTGAAAGTCTAAATCCAGATTTCCCAATCGAACGCACCCACAACCTCGTTCCCAGGGTTCTCTCCTGGTTGAGTCTGGTCACGTGGTCCATAACAAAATTAAGTCCGATGGAGGAGTCCTTTGTCTCTCAATTTTTCTGTCTGGTTCGTTTTCACCGTTCACGCAATGATCGAAAGGGCAAGACAGATTTGCTAAGCCTCCAACTAGCTCCAACTATAACTGAAATTCGGGAAATTTCTGGCTAAACAGAGCTATTACAAGATAAACAAGCGAATTACCAGCGGAGAAATAAAAAACTCGTGTTATTGCAGTTAAACCGATGACAACAATTAGATACTAAAATACACGATCCTGAGTAAGACACAAGCGCGTGTTTATCCACATTGAAGGGAAAATCCCTGTTCGTTGAACTTGCATTGAAAGAATCAATGTTTGTCGGTGACAGCGGCTGGTAATCGGCCCGAATCAGTACATGCAAAACCTAAACCATTAGCGGTGACAAAACAAAGGAGTTACGTTGAGAGCAGAGGATTCATTTTACATTCACGGTCAAAATAAAATTTCAGCTCTAATGGACCCCCTTCGAAATGCATAATCATAGTTTTGAAGATACATACGTTTGCTTTCTAAAGGTGGCCTCCATAACATAGAAATGGCATTAAGCCTACTGCGTTTTGGTATGAATACAACCGCCTAAAATATTTTTGACTGCTCAAGTGGTGAATCAGTGATTTCCTTTGCAACATCCGATAAACATCCAGATATTCTGCAGGAAGTTACGCTTTCGCCATGAAAGTATTCGGCGTTCGAGATTTTGTGTTGACTAGTCCGGGAACTATAAAAAACAGGACCCTTTAGACAAGGTCGGATACGCAGTTTCCACTGATCTCGACGTCTACGCTCAGTATAGAGACAAATCTCACACTTATCCGCCCCTCCCCCAAGTCGTTTGTTTGTAATCTCCCAGATTCTGGGAGACACGTGACCAGACCTAAGACCACACCCAACCAGGGTCTCTCGACGGGTAGGAGAGAGAACCTGGGAACGAGGTTGACGCATACAAAGATTTTAAAACGCACTCTGTTTAGAACACCCAAAACGCGAAACAATGGGATTTGTGACATTGGTACGATCTGAGAGGCTGAAATTTGCGAAATTTTGAGATAATTTTGAGAATAAACCCCAGGCTTAGATTTTGAAAAGGATGTAATTTTGTATGTTGAAGGTCTGTTATTTGTTTCTAACTTATTTCTTTCGCTAAACGGCAAAAGTACTGAGCCAAAAGACGAAAACTATGCAACCTGTTAGCTAGTTTGTCTGCGTGCAAAGGTCTATCGACTATAGTCTGAACGCGAACTCTTACGACGAAAATGATAACTTGACGGAACATGAGTGTAGGAAGTCAAAGAAGGTTCATCCGCTGAAAAGGCGGGATACCAATTACATTGTAGCAAGAGAGAATGAGCTCATTATCTCTTGGTTGCAGTGAGCCGCGGTGACACCAGTCATATAATTCCGATAGCTGATTGACCTGACTTGAGGCTCGAACTTAACCAACTTTCGCTCCTTGGGATGTTCAACCGAGAAAATTTGCAGACGAATATTTTTCACGTCTTGTGCTGTGACTTATTATTTTTCCCTTCGCTTACGAACGTGCACTGATAAGCCCGTTTGCTCCTGTAAGTATCACATGTGGCTGCATGATCGTGAATTTGATTAGCAGCTGTCCTGGCAGTAAATGACTAGGCTCCTTTGGGAAAATCGAGCTCGAAGCATTATTTTTCTTGTTACTTGAGGGCAGCGACGTAAATTTGAAAAGAAGAAGAAAAAAAAAGCAAAGAAGTATGGCAGCCTGGAGACTCCCCGGGGTTTTAAACAGTTGTTGAGTTAACAGGCGAGGGGAATCGTTTAACATGAGATTTCTCAGTTCGCACGAGGTCGTTTTTCTTTCTCAGCTATCTGGCGGTTCACATTTTACAGGAACAAAAATTATGTATGATGATGTAAAACAAAAAGGACGAAAACACCCCTGGGAATGAGACTGACAAATAGGGTACCAATCGAGCCAACCTCGGGAAAAGCCCTGGTGACGGGGTTGATTGAGTTCCTTTCGATCAGCCGCAAATATGTAGCATATATAAAGTAGGACGCCGCCAAGCGCGGCGTTTTTTATCTGGTTTGATCGAGGGATTACTTTCTCTGTTGTTCGCTCTGTGGAGGAACAGTCTCTTTATTTTAACTCCCAGGATGGAGCAGTGACGAAGAAAAACAATTTCACGTTTTGGTGAGTACAATTTTCGGTCATTACTCTGAAATAATTGTGTTCGAAGCTAATTTTATTAGCAATAGCGAGCGCGCAGCACCTCTGTCCGGCAACTTGTTCGATGCATGCTAATCCTAAAACTTCATTTGCTTTTTCGAAAAGGGTGCTTGCATCTTTGAAAAAATTTGCCCTTATATTAGGCTTCCAAAGACTCAGCGTCAGAATTTGTTGTGAATTTCCCCTGGTGTGCTGACCAACACTGCAAACTTGAACTTAGCGTCCCGTCGCCTTTGCTTGCTATGTTCCTTTGTTATTTTCTTTTATGGTCTGCGCTATCTATGTCCACTGTTAAAAGGAGTCTTATTTTACGTAATCAGAACAGCCAGCATAGGCTAATTTTAAGTTCAATAAAAGATAAAATTTCCGTAAGTTGTTAAAATTGTCGCTGCTAGGAAAAGAATGCGTTTCAACTGTAAGACTCCATTGACAACCACGTGTTCAAATTTTCCCGCTATCTTTTGTCCTCGTTTGTCGTTAATGTTTGTTATTTTCAACGTGAAGGGTTTAATTTCATGTTACCCTTGTCGTTTTGTTACTAATTTTTTAACATTGTTGGGCATTCAAGGCACATACACATTTCCGCAATGCTGGTTTATTAGTCCCTTTTGCCAAACCATCTCGCCACCGTTAAGAAATGGTCCCCGTAAGAACTAGGCAGGCAGAATGCAAAATCGATTAAAAGGTGTTAACTTTTAATTTTTAATTTCAATTAAATGGTGGGTTCTGATTGGCTGAAATACAAAAATCGACGAAAAAAACAGAGAAAAACGTGACAAAAACAACCTTTTTTTAGCTTTATTTTCCCCATTCTCCTGTGTTTTACCTCGCGGTCAAGTTTTAGCATTGTTGAGAATCTGGGCTAGTAAATGCTAGCTTCAGCTTGCCATTTTGGCAAGCTGTAAAAATGATTTTCTTTGCACCCTGGCTGGCTGAACCCAATAAGTTTTTGCATCACCACATGATGTGACTGTGTAGTTATTTTGTCCTTTTCTAAACTTCAGAATTCTGTGTATCTTTACTCTTCCCTGATTCGATTTGTTTTCATTCTAGACTGTTCCATCAAGCTAAGTGCAACTTAAGACAAACAAATTGAAATTTGTGATTGTAATTTTGCAACAGTTGTAAGACGGCAGCCGCTTAGTTATCATAATATGTAATAGCGGAGCTCTGGCGGGCGAAGCCCACCTGCGGAGCACCATGGGTAAGTAAATCTACCCATCCCACAAAATTTGGTAATCACGTGACCATACACCGCCCGCCCGCTGCCCATCCGTCCGCACCACAGGGTAACCAGTGTTCAATCCTCACACTTTCTACCTAGTTTGGGAGCACAGGAAGACCGATATTGCACACATATATTGCACATCAATGTTGTGATCAATTGACAGCTGTCAAAACAGGTATCCGCTGACCAGTATCACCGACCGTATCGAGGGCTCAGGTGTCGACCCATCGAGGTCGAGTATCTTTTTGAAGTTATCCGCTGACAAGTTACTAGTTTTCAAATGATCGCAGGCTCAAGTTTAATTTTGTTTAAAATTCATATGAAATATGTTGTGTTTTTTGTGCCGCACAATTAAAATTTTGATTTCAAACTGACCTCGGAAGCTAAAATTCAGCAAGTTTTTGCATGCAGGGAATACATGCCAGTTGCTTTTTGACTTTTCTCACCAAGGTCACGCTTTGGTCACGCTCTACGTCCAATTTCTATGCTGTGATTGGTCAAAATTTGACCGGTGAGTTCATGCGGAAAATTTATGCAGCATCTTGAAACCTGTTTACTTTGACAGCTGAAGCTGACAGAGTTTTGTGTCAACTTGTGATGTTTTTAACTGTCTTTTTCCACTGAATGTACAAAATGAAATTCAGCTGCTATCAAGAGTCTTCTGTTATTCATTGCTAGTTTGTTTATTGGGTTTTTGGTTGAGAAATACGTCGCTTGTTTAAGTCGGAAATCCGATTTCGGATGGCATCGTTTTCCTTTTTCACCTTGCTTGATGTGTGAGAGGGTTGAAAAGTCTGAAGCGATTCTGGCCTTACTTCATAGTTTTCAGTGCATCTCGAATGGTAAGCCTGAGTAATTATTGTTTTTGACGTTTGTTCTTTATATCTAATTTAATGAAGTCGGGCGTAGTTTATGCGGCTATTTAGTTTATGCACGTTTTTAATTGTAAGATTTGAGACAATGATCTGACCGAGTATCAGGTTTGATTATAAGCTTATAAAACTGTAAAAAGCCTTTAGTCATTTTCTTACCGCGAATAAAAAGAAAACGTTCCAAAGAATATTTCGTTATAATTCTGGCTGTAAAAGAAAGCTTTGAGCGATTTTCTTGCCTCGAGTTCATCTTTGAAAAAGGCAAACACCGGGAAGCCGGCTTACAAAATGAAAAACATAAACGAGGATTTTCTGAGACACTTTAATACTTGTCTTCATGAATGAAAATTGTTGTCTCTGTATATGTTTCACCGAATTATTGTCATTTTATTGATTGTTGATAGTCTCTTTTGCAATTTTTATCGCAGTGCTGTTTGTTTTCAGTCGCTCATGAACATCGCTTGCATGCAGGAGTAGTCAAAATGCCACACGTATCAAACGCTTTTGAAGATTACACATCATTATAAAAACATTAAATAAAAAATAAACATAATAAATTCTTTATTATGTTGAAGCGTATAACTCTATTAATCATAATTTAAACAGTTGACTTTGGCGCTTGTCAAAAGTGAGAACTGGCTAGCCGTATAGGTGATTTTGGAAATTTTTTTGACAGTTTCGCTAAAAGCCCACACGTCGTGCTTCGATCGTCCTGAATATTGAGTGAGTGCAATACAAATTATTTGTATTGCAAAATTGTGAAATACTGCATTCTGTCCGAGGTCTGTATGATGAAAACAGTGCCTCGTGATACTATTTCACCTCAGATGTGATGTATAAAAAGTATAAAAGGTTGGTTTACACGTCCTCAGACTACCCTGCTAGCAGAGGCTTTTCCCTTGTGTTTCTCAGCGTTGTACTGCCATTCTCTTCGCGGTTTTGGCTGCTCGTGTTTTGTTTTGGTTGTTTCTGTGCCGAGGAAAAGACCTCTGCAGACAGCCGTTTGGGATCCTGTTGAGCATGCACAAGATGAAATTTCGGTTACCATGGAATTTCTGGGTCACGTGTCGGTAATACGACAGTTTCACTTTCTCGCACTTCTGGTTTCTAGCACTTCATGACCAGCCAAACTGACAGTATCTTCAAGAGATGAGGCATCGAGCTTACAGGCTGTAATTCCTAGCTTGGTAACTGAGGCTATCTGATCATCTATCAGAGCGTTCAGCGGGGAAATAACAAGTACAATCGGCACTTCACTGAGGAGACCAAGATGCTTGGAGACCGATGGAGCTAGTTGATATATCAACGATTTCCCATGACCCATTGGTAAACTAACGAATGTATCTTCGCCATTCAATACATGAAACAAAGCTTTGGATTGATATTTAGTCATAGACTCGATTGAACTATCTTTAAGGGCTTCTAAAGCCTTTTCAACAGGCTTTAGCTTTTCAACAGCGTCGTTGAAACTCTCACGGGAAAGACTCACACTCGCCATGTTGACATAGCGGGCTCACTTTTGCACAGCAAACTAGTACAGAAAAGATGCGCGAGTCAATAAAACCGGGTCCACAACCAGTTTAGTCATGTGATTACCGCCTAGATCTTGGAGGTATCTAATACGCATGCTCAACAGGAATCCCAAACGGCTGTCTGCAGAGGTCTTTTCCTTGGCACAGAAACAACCAAAACAAAACGCGAGCAGCCAAAACCGCGAAGAGAATGGCAGTACAACGCTGAGAAGCCTGTGCTAGCAGGGTACCCCAGACTTGCTGGCAAGATTTTGTAAAGTAAACTTGTCGAACGCAAAAAATTCCGCCTGATTTGTTTTCCAGGCCTAATCTACTGTGATCAAGAGCCCACGCTCTTAAATGTGATCGAAGATGATTGCTATTTTTTGGGTGTACATATATAAGGCTATCAACTCGATGTAAGATTAAGTTCACTCTTAGCTTGGACTGTTGGCAAATTACTGTTCTCTAAAATCACTTATCCTTTCCCTCAAATTAGTCACATAAATGTGTTCTAAAGTTAACTGAATTGTGGAATACAAGCTTATTGTTTGATTTAAATCATAAATTCGAGTTAATAGGAGCTTCGCTTTTAGCCCTGGCTAAATCTATATATTACAAATGGTTGAGTGTTACCCACCATGAAAGATCATGCAAGTTTGACTGTAACTTTTGCCTTTACTTTTTCTAAGAATGAAAGTAGGTTTTGTGGAGATATTTAGACTAAAAATATATCTACCATGTAAGACTGCGAAGTATGGACAAGCGTCTTTTTACTCAAGTGCGGGCCATTGGGATGACCTTCCGACATGATTTTATGAAATTGTTGTTCTTTATGGTGGCAAAATAAAAACGTGCAGCTTTGGCACGTTCGCCAGGTGAGCTTGAATTATTGCTGTTTCCGATCAAGGTTTTGACATTTCCTTTGTGACAGCCAAAGTAGCTGTCTTTCACAAGGTTGCCAATTGATGTATCCCTGTTCCATTTTCATGTAATTTTATATCACTTTAACTTTGCTCAGGATTGGTGCATAGAAATCCTCTAAATTTTAGATATGTTATATTTTTCAACATATCAAAGCAGAAGACAAAATAAAAAGTTGTTTGAATGACTCTTGCTGTCTTCAGTCATTTCTAAAATTCAAATTTCGTGCTTTTCGCCCTATTGACCAATCAGAGCATTCAAATTTAATTTGATTAGAGAAATTGGCACCTAAAAAATAGCTGCTGCTATTGCACTGGCCTATTTTTGTTCTTTTGTGTAGTTTTTAAACGGACCATTACTTAAACGAAATCGCCACTGAGAATGGAACTTGGCTAAGCTTTGGGAATTGGTTTTTTTCGTAGGGCGCTTTCCATTTGTCAGAACTGACCAGGCAGCTCATTCCAATCAAAAAAAGAATTTTACTTTAAACCACAAAGGAGATGGTTTTTCAGCAAAACCTCTTGGAAAAAGCCTGTTACATTGACAAAATGTCTGGTCCGGCCAGCCAGTTCTGACTTTTGGAAAGCACCCTTAACCGTTACTATATTTTCATATTTCAAAGAAATAACCAGCCGTTGTGGACAGATTCTACCAATTTTGTAATCTCTGAAATGTCAAAGTTTACATTTACCAAACATGCAGTACATATATTATTAGTATTTGCACTACCAAGAGCAAGGATAGTCATTTAGGATAGACAGATTTGTATTTAGACCGACTTTAAATTTGAATGTGAAATATTTCAGAGCTGTTCCTGGTGATTTCAATGGTAGCTTGATGAGGGTAAACCTTTGAGAAGCCTTATTTGATGAATGCTTATTCTTAACCTTGGTTATTTATCAAGCTTGAAAAATAGATTCTAGTCTCAGAGGGTGCAAATTAGTTCTATGACAACAAATGATTAACAATTGCAAATAAAACCTGAAAAAATAGATTATAATCAAAGTCTGAGATGAAGAGATCATTTCTTAACCACAGTGGAAAAAATTGTACTCAACAGCTGAAGACAATTTTACAGCTTACTGACAATTCACAAAAAAAGGAGGTGCCCTTCAGATCTATTGTATCCAGCATTGGGAGTATTATATGAAGCAGTCAAATATTTCATGCAGTCCATTTGTGGGAAAACTGAACACAATGTGAAGACTAGCATTGATTTTGTTTAAAAAAATAATGGTTTGGAGGTACCTGTTTGGACAATTCGTTGAAGCATTTGGACAAACCATTAAAGAAAGAGAGTGTTAGAAAAGCTGTTAGCTATCTGTTAGTTTTCAGCCACTAACAGATTATTGTCTGTTTATTATTCCACTATTGTGTCATTTTACCATATAAGGTTAAGAGAACGCGCAAAATACGAGGCCGTAATACACTGTAGTGTCCTGGTTTAACCGGTTTACAACAGGGCGAATACCGGCGGATTCAAAAGGAGCAACTATGGCTGAACTGGATGAACTGGCGGACGAGAATATAATAGAAAATAGAAGCCAAAATAACATGTTTTTGCAGTAGAATAATTAACCTCTCATTCAATTGTTTGGCATACAATATGCGCAAAGATTTTGCTCATTGTTAACATCATTCTCACAGATAGAATCAGGATGTTTCTGAGTACTCCTACCAAAAAATAGAAGCCAATTGCAAAATAACAATTTTTAGTAGTGGAACAATAAACCTCTTATTCGATGGTTTAGCATATAATACGAGCGGACATTTTGCTCATTGCTCGTATTTTTCCTTGCCCCTGCGGGGCTCAAAAAAATACTACACAACTCACAAAATATCCGCATGTATTATATGCTAAACCATCAAATAAGGTGTATGTATTATTTCCCTGAGAAGGTCACAAATGTGTTTTTACCCTCTCTGGTAGGTGTAAAAGGCTGATTTTTTTTATCATTTCAGGTAGACATAAAGCCAGTCAAGTTCAAGAGGCAATCATCATCAATGGCAACTGGAAATAAGGTAACATACATTTAACAGTTAACCAACTACGATCAGTTTATATTTAAGCAATAGACCACACTTTCTATGGGTTTACCGGTGGGATAACCCACTTGGGATGTTGGGAGAACACTCGAAAAGCTTGTAAATCACGAGCCGAAGGCTCGTGATTTACAAGCTTTTCGAGTGTTCTCCCAACATCCCAAGTGGGTTATCCCACCGGTAAACCCATAGAAAGTGTGGTCTATTGCTTTTATAAAAAAACTTTTAGTAGAATGGAGTCTTTTAGGTAAAAATATGGTTTTAGTACCGTGATCAAGTCATGTCTTCTCTCTAAAGTCATCATAAGCCAATCATGACTCGCAATTTAATAGCGCTGAACTTTCTCAAAACTCAGTTCAGTCAAACAACAAACAGCAGCACTTCAAAACATGAGTTTTTGCACTCATTACATGATAACTCATGAAAGCTGTTTTACAGGAAAAGTCGACATTCATTCATGTGATCGTACAATGAAAGAGTAAGTTCATGGTTTGTTTACTACAGAAGTAGAAATTAATTGAACATCAGACTGTACGCAGCTGTATTTTGTTGAGTCGATCCGTAAGAATTTCGTGCTTACATATGGAACTGGCAGCTATGTAATGGAGGACTTCATTCACATTTTACAAGCCGCAGTGGTTTAACATCTGTTTTCTGGACTTTATTATGATTAAGAAATGCCTTGGTAATGACGTGGCTGCATTTGCGAAGTTGTCGCATGTAACTTTATATGCACATACAGCGACCGATGAAAATATGTCAGTGGTGGAGAAAAGTTTCTTTGCCGTAGCCACATATTCGCGTCAATATTTGTTGATTTGTAAAGTCAGGTGGTTTGAGGTAGGTTATGACATCGATATCACCGAATGATTTGTGCAAATGTTGGAAAAAACCAGCCCGAAACTCTGACATCTTTCATCATCGTTGGCAGCTTGTTTACAACCTGCAGCGGCCGATTTTGTACTATACCTTGATTGGAGATCTCTTTTTGGAACAATTTCTTTCATTAAGGTTTTTTTTGTTGACATAAAGTGAATCAAGAATGCTAAAACTATCCGTTTTGTTGCTGGTTGGCACATGGTTAAGTTTTCCTGGAGACTTTCTACACCAGAAATTCACACAGTTGTTGTCTTTCTCTGCGATTTGGCATCGTCGTGAAATGTAAACCGCTTTCCAGCTTTGTACTTCATTACTTTAAAAGCTCTGGCAGTAATAAAATGTGGAAACGAACGCTTTTGATATTAAGAAAGGCTGGGTAAGTAACTTCTGCTGTTTTTTAGCCTTTCTAAAATCATTGTTTGCAGATCAATAGCCAGTTTTGCTTATGGCTCGTGGTCCGGATGCCTTTTTCTATGGGTTTACCAGTATAATAAACCATAGGTTCTTGACCAATCAGATCACGCGTACTATCTCAGTTATTTTATAAATAAACATGTGCACATTCAATTATTGTAATTCATAATATTGCGGCCTTCACACTAAATGTATGCCCCCTTTGGTTTTATGTTTAAAAGTGAGGCAGACTAAGTTCAAGGGGTTATTTATGTCAAAATTTAATACCAGAAAATTGTACATGTAGCTCGGACTATGTCCATTTATAAAATAACTAAGATAGTACGCACGCTCTGATTGGCTGAGAGGAGTGTTTGCATGAGAGTATGTAAACATGGTTTTGACGTCAAGATGTTTTGCTTTTCGCGCGCTAATCACGCAAGCACGAATTTGAAAAAGTTTTTTAGTTCAAAACTCGACAAGTTTACTTTATTTACCCATTCCTTTGGCAGCTGAAACTTGGAAAATCATTACAAAGAAGGTGTGTCAATTTTTTTTGCTTAAGCTGACATTGTAAGCGAGAAAAACCCGTATTTTGGAAAGCATCTTTTTTGCAAAACAAAGGCTGATTACGCATACAAACTTTGTGTACAAGACTTTGCGACTGGTAAGAATTTCTTTTAATCAATGCTTTAAACAAGAGAGTTTTGCTTTTTTCTGAGGAAAGTTATTTTATAAAAGCAATAGAAAACTTTTTTCCCTGTGTTTGCATATCCTGATATAAACACTCAAGGGGTTGGGAGAATTCTCGCCAGTTATGCAAACCCTCGACTTCGTCTTGAGTTTGCATAACTGTCTCGAATTCTCCCAACCCCTCTCGTGTTCATATCAGGCTATGCAAACACGGAAAACGTTTTCTATTGCTTAATTATATGCTTGTAAACTTGAATACAAATGTTTACTTTCATCTTGAAAAAAACGGGAGCCAATTTAACTTCAAAAATAGTCTAACACTGTCTCTTTCAATATTTTCTAACAACATTTTGGTCAGGGGTGTCGTCAGGGGTTACAAATTTCTCCCCTCCTTTGGAGTCACTGGAGTCGCCTTTTCCTCAAATTTTGGAGTCATTTTTACAAAATGTGTAGTCAAAGAATTTAACAAACTTTATTTTGCATGAGAAACAAGAAAACTGAATGTTCCACTCTCTTACTTTAGTTTTACTGACAATTGGTTCATCACAAATACACCAACTTTCATTTTGTCCTTTTCCTGTAGAAATGAAATGAAATACTTCTATGCAAATACTACTGCTATAATAAAATGAAATAAAGGAAGTAAAAATTGCTCGGTTATTTTTGTTAGTTTTCAAGTCTTTATAAAACGGTTTATACATCAGTTTTTATGCCAACTTTAGGGACAAAAAGATATCAACAGTCATAAAAGCGAATGGCTTCTGCTGCTTTGATTTTTTTAGTCCAGAGTTCAAGAGGCAATTTAAATGTCTTGTGTCGAAATTTTTAAAACTCGACAATTACATTGATTTTTGATAGTAAAGGCGAGGAGTCCTCAGCTTCTACGTTTGTAAGATTTAATGGATCAACTTTCAGTAACATTTAGTTTATTGGCTCAGTTATGCTTTTGTCAGAATGATATGCTTGACCAGGGTTTGAGCCAGGCCGCGGCGTTGCGCCAATCTTCCACTGCAATTGAAATTGTCCCTTCAAAATTTAGGGAAAAAACTCGAAAGGAAGCACACATGAAGAGATTTAGTTCAGTACAGAAATTGCAAGCTAAAACAGAATGTGGAAAGTATATTTATCACACGTCATGCGTCAGTCATGCTCTACTGAACACGTGCATCTCATGCTTGTGGCGTGATTGAAGGAAACCAAAAAATGATTAACTTTTGACTTAAGGATGCTCAGATAAACAGACTGAAAGCTGAGATGCTGGATGTGCTCATGACCACTGACATTAAGGGGCCACCTTCCAAGGACTTTGACTTTTCTACAGCCCTTCATGTTTGGGCTAGAACCAACAGAAGAATTAGTACACGTACGTCTACCAGTAATTAAGAAAGGAATTTAAGTTTACAAGGGACGAGATTCTGCTGTGAAATGTTTTGAAGTGTAAAGCATAGTCATTGATCCTCTGTTTAAATATGATGAAAAAAAAAGTCTTAACACCAATAACTTTTTATCACTTTCCTTATATTACAAGGATCAGGTGAAAAAAATGTTTTTCTTGGCTTGCCTGTATTTTATTTATTTTATTTTATTTGCCACATAATAATTACAAAAAATATTTGAAAAGAGGAAGAAAAAAAAAAGAAGTGGCGAGGAGACCTAACAGAAACTATAGGAGCTTATGACAGGTTAGGCCTCCTCGAACTATGAGCTAGAGCTGTTTCACATCAATAGAAGAAAGGAAGGCGAAAAGTCGAAGATGGAAAGATTTATAAACTGTTTTCATACTTACTCAATAATTTAATCTTCAATTTTTTCTTAAAAGAGGAGAGGGATTGAGAGTTGATGACCTTGTTGTCTAGTGAATTAAAAAACTTAGGCCCTTGAAAAAAGGGCGAGAACTTCTTCGTGTTTGTACGACAATACGGTAGACGGTAGGCCTGGGAATTTCTTGTATTGTAGGAGTGGAATTGATTGCTTTGAGAGAATTTGTTATTAAAGTTTGGGGGTAAGAATGAATTTTTGCAAGAATACATAAATTGGCCCAGTTGAAGCAAATGGATATCATTAAATTTTAGTATACCGACGTCCTTAAAGATGGGATCAGTATGAGCATTGAAATGTGATTTATTAATAATTCTAATAATGCGCTTTTGCAGGATAACAAGGCAGCGGAGATTGGTTTTATAGGTCGAAGCCCAAACGATATTGCAGTAGTAAAAATAAGGATAGATTAAGGAAAAGTAGAGCATACATAAAGACGATTTGGGAAGAAAGAAGCGGCATCTAGATATTATACCGATTGACTTTGCAACTTTACTTGCAACGTGTGAAATTTCCGACTTCCAATTTAGGTTTTCATCCAAAATTACGCCTAGAAAATTTGTCTCCTTTACTTCAACAATATTTTGATTATCTATACTTATTTGAATATTACAAATTGAATGCTTTTGTCTTGGTTTAAAGACCATAAATTTAGTCTTTTTAAGATTTAGAGAAAGCTTGTTTGCTTTAAACCAGATTGACAGTTTGTTCATCTCCAAGTTTAACATATCTGAGAGACAGTTAAGATCTTTATGTGACATGAATACATTTGTATCGTCAGCGAACAATATCAGATTTAATAGATTAGAAGCATTGTTGATGTCGTTAATGTACAGTAAGAAAAATAGAGGTCCGAGGATAGAACCCTGAGGGACCCCACAAGAGATTTCATTTCTTAATGAGCGGTGGCCATTATATTCAACATATTGCTTTCTGTTTGAAAAGTAACTTCTTATCCAGTCCAGCGCTAAGCCACGAATACCGTAATGTTCAAGTTTATCAAAAAGGATGATATGATTTACAGTGTCAAAGGCTTTTGAGAGGTCAAGAAAAATACCAACGGAAAATTCACCTCGGTCAAAGGCCGTGGAGATCTTATCATGCAAGTCGATTAGCGCAAGTGCAGTGGAATGATTTTTCCTGAAGCCGTATTGGTTGCTACAGAGGATGTTGAAGTTCATCAGATATTGCATTAAACGATTATAGATAACTCTTTCAAAGAATTTTGAAAAGCTGGGAAGCACCGAGATAGGTCGGTAGTTGGTGAAAAGCGACTGATCATCAGATTTAAAAATAGGTATCACGCGAGCGATTTTCATTTCATTGGGAACAATACCATGCTGGATTGATAAGTTTATGATATGGGTGAGTGGTTCAGAAACAAGTAGAATGGACTCCTTAATGACTGACATTGGAATCTGGTCGTAGCCAGCTGCTTTGCCTGGAAGAAAAGTTTTCGCAATCTCAGCGATCTCATCTTGAGTTGTAGGGTTGAAGAATATTGACTGTGTGAAAGAATCATTAAGAAAACTACGGTGTGAAGCTGACGACTGTATACCCCTTGCTAAATTAGGACCGATGTTTGAAAAATAACTGCAAAACTTGTTGGCAATTTCGACAGGATCAGTAATTTCATGATCATCAGCTTTAAATGTTGAGCATCTATTGGAATTTCTTTTGCTTCTGTTTAGAATTTCATTTAGAACTTTCCAAGTAGCACGAGTATTAGATTGAATGTTATTCAATTTCTTCTCGTAGTATAAACGTTTTGCTGTCCGCAGAGAATGATTTAATTTGTTTTTATAACTTTTATAAATTGATTGACGATCCATTGTTGGATTTCGCAGATATTTTTTATAAAGCCTATTTTTCTTCTTAATACACTTAATAAGCGCATTGGATAGCCATGGTTTATTTAAACAGGACTGTTTTCTAGTTAATTTTTTTACAGGGAAGCACACATTATAACTTTCAGAATACTTCTTTATAAAGCTACTATACGCGTTTTTGGGGTCATAATAACCATCAAGGGATGACCAGGTAATTTCTTTTAGCGTTTCGAGAAAACTCACTAAGTTTTCTTTATTATTGTCTTGAATGACCACTGGGTCATGAGCGTGGCTGTAGGAAGAGTCATTATTTGAAAGAATCGAAAAAACAGGTAAGTGATCAGAGATATCGGTAATCAATAAACCACTACTCGAGTGATCAAAAAATGTGTTTGCGAAAATGTTATCTAACAATGTTGCGGTGTGGGAAGTTATTCGGGTGGGACGTGTTATCATGGGAAAAAACATATACGAGTGCAAGCCATCAAGGAATTCGCCAGTGTTTTGGTGATGTTGAAAGTTAATTAAATTCAAATTGAAATCACCCATAATAAAACATATTTTGTTCTCTCTAGAGATTTTCGCTAACAGATCATTGTGTTTTGACACAAAGTCACCAACTCTCTGATTAGGTGGCCTGTAAATAACACCACCGATAATATTTTTCCCATGGGGTCTTGATACTTCAATAAACAAAGATTCTGCAACATCAATATCGTCAAAACTCAAGTCAGCGCGAATTTTAAAATCGAGATTGTCAGAAATATATAATCCAACACCACCACCAGTTCTATTTGGGCGATGTTTGTGGATAAAATTGAAACCATCTATGTCTGCGGAATGGGAATAATCGTGTAGCCAAGTCTCAGAAACACCAATTAAAGAGAACTTAATATTCAAGCATGTCAAAAGAATAGAAAGGCTGTTTAGATTACATTGAAGACTACGAATATTTAGGTGTAGGAGCGAAAAATCTTCATCAAATAAATTATCATTTCTCAGCATTTCGTTAAATTTGTCTTCAGTGTAGTAATCACAGTCGACGTCGTCTGTGCAGAAATTAACATCAGGATCTATATCATCAGAATGAGTTAGGGAAAGATTGTGACTTGAAAATAAAGGGTCGTAATTTAGACTGGAAAGTCTTTCAGGATCATAACGGACCCGGCCATGTTGGAGTTCGTGAATTGCAAGGTTAAAACTATAATCGTCTAAAGCATTAAAAGGTAAAGTGTCATCAGGAATCAAAGCCATAGCTAATAAATAATAAATACGTACTATAAATATTATAGAAAGCTAAAGCACAAAAACTACACAGCTACTTAACTGGGACGCTCAATTCTGTCTTTGATAACCAGCCTGTCTAAAACGAAATAGGCTATTTTCCCGTTTCTTCTCGCTTCTTCAAACTTAGGACGCTGCTCTTCCCTCTTGTCAAGGGTTTCTTGTGCCAGGTCTTCATTAACAAAAATTCCAGGGGGCTTGATTCTCCTTGCACTTCTGATGATCTGTTCTTTTTGCTTCCAATCGTGGAGGCGACAAACGATGGTCCTTGGACGTCTTACGGAGCCAGTTGTAGCATTTGCTCTTCTTCTGACTCGATGAGCCCGCTCGATATGCGGTTCTTCATCGAGGTTAAGCTTCTCTTTGAGTATCTCCTTTACTTTGGTTTCGGTGTTGTCCCAGGTTTCTGCTTCTTCCTCTCGAATGCCGTCTATTCGAATATTACTCCTTCTACTTTGGTTCTCCAGATATTCGATCTTATCAGTGTGGTAATCGAGGAAACCGCACATCTTTTCAATCTCTTCTTCGACCTTATGAAGTCGGGATGAGCATGGTTTCAAGTCCTTGATATCTTTCTGGGAGAACTCAAGGCTCACCTTCAAGTCGCTAGTGTCTTTCTCGTAAATATCTAGTCTAGCTTTGATTTCTGTGACTTGGCCGATGACGGTATCTAGCCGTGCGTTTACGTTGGCCAACAGTGAGTCGAATAAATTCTTAAACATTCTTTCTTGCACTTTCAACAACTCCCTCAGTGTCGCCATTGTGACAAGTTCAGATCCCGCGGAATCAGCTCCTTGAGTGCTAGCAGCCTTCGTGGTACGAGTTTCAGGCATAGTTAATTTTGTTAGAGTCGTAAATGGCAAATAGCGATAAAATTTGAGTGGAAAAACAAGATTCACTAAGAAATTAAAGCAATTATCGCGGAGTAAAGAAAGTACGACCGTACGCCACTCTCTTCACGAGCATGCCTGTATGAATGTAAACCCTGCAAATCACACACACAAATTCAGTCTTGTTGCAAAGGTGCAATGCCAACAAATAAAAGCTGGAGTTATTGGCCATAACGTTCTAAAGGTGGAAAAAATTAAAATTATTTATAGTAAAAGAAATCACCGAAAATTTACTGTAATTGTCAAATTTACAGAATTAACCAACTGCCTCGCTTAAGTGGAAGGTGGGTGCCCGGGATACCCAGGGGCTTCCACTGTGTCCAGCCAGCCCCCAGATAGAAAAACTGCCCCCATGGCTGGCAAATCCCCACAACCCAGCCATGAGCCCCCGTTCCAGGTACCCGTCACACTGATGATCAGAAACAGTGGAAGGAAGAAAAAGGGGATGGGAGGGGGGGGAAGATGCTGAATGACCACTCCACAAAAACCACTGTACAAACGCTCAAACTCACAGATCCTAGCTGAATACAAAGCTACACAAACCATGTGAGCCTGCACTTATGGGATTGACCGCTGGATCCATGCTAAGCTCGTGGGCTACTTGACCGCTACGCTTGTGGACCGCATGCCCGTTTGATTTGTGGACCGCTAGACCGCTAAGCTTGTGAACGGCTAGACCACTAAACTTGAGAACCGCTTGACCGCTAAACTTGTGAACCGCTTGACCGCTAAGCTCGTGGTGGTTAACTTAGTTAAATTGCATTTAACCAACTGCCTCGCTTAAGTGGAAGGTCCCGGGATACCCAGGGGCTTCCACTGTGGCCAGCCAGCCCCTAGATAGAAAAACTGCCCCCATGGCTGGCAAATCCCCGCAACCCAGCTATGAGCCCCCATTCCAGGCACCTGTCACACTGATGAAGCAGTGGAAGGAAGAAAAAGGGGATGGGAGGGGGGGAAGACGCTGAAAGACCGCTCCCCAAAAAACCACAGTACAAAACGCTCAAAAACTCACAGATCCTAGCCGTATACAAAGCTACACCAACCACGTGAGCCTGCACTTATGGGATTGACCGCTGGATCCATGCTAAGCCCGTGGGCTACTTGACTGCTACGCTTGTGGACCGCATGACCGCTTGACATGTGGACTGCTAAACTTGAGGACCGCTTAACCGCTAAGCTTGAGAACCGCTAGACCGCTAAGCTTGTGAAACCGCTAAACTTGTGAACCGCTAAACCGCTAAAATTGTGAACCGCTTGACCGCTAAACTTGAGAACCGCTAGACCGCTAAACTTGAGAACCACTTGACCGCTAAGCTTGAGAACCGCTAGACCGCTAAACTTGAGAACCGCTTGACCGCTAAACTTGAGAACCACTTGACCGCTAAACTTGTGAACTGCTTGACCGCTAAGCTCGTTGTGGTTAACTTAGTTAAATTGCATTTAACCAAATTTAACCAACTGCCTCGCTTAAGTGGAAGGTGGGTGCCCAGGATACCCAGGGGCTTCCACTGTGGCCAGCCAGCCCCTAGATAGAAAAACTGCCCCCATGGCTTGCAAATCCCCGCAACCCAGCCATGAGCCCCCATTCCAAGCCGAAGGGACTCTCTGAGCTGACGCAGCCAGATCGGAGAGGGAAAGAGGGGCTCAGGGCTGGGGGAAGCCCTGGCCCCGAACTACCCAAGTCCCAAGGCACCCTGGAAAGATGACAAGGAAAAGAAAGATACACAAGAAATACCTGTCAAGAGAGAAGGCTTGCTACTCCCACGATGGTACTGACGGGAGTGCGAATATAGATCTGATATGCATCGCTGCTCCATCTGCCCAGCGTCTTGATGAGGTGATCTGGAAGGCCACGAGAGGCTGCTGAAGTAGCTGCGCCAATGCGGAAGCTATGACCGGTGTAGCAACCAGGGACCCCAGCAGCGGAGAAGATAGATTGAATATTGGAAGTGAGCCATTGGCGATGTAGAGGGGTGCCATCAGACAGAAGGAACAGTGGGCCAGGAGTCGAGCCACGGACGTGTAGATACTGGGTGAGGGCGCGGACAGGGTAGAGATCACGTTTTCCCGCACCAATGTAAATATGGCAACCTTGGCAGAAGGGGTCCGTCTTGGAGCACTTAATATGAATCCTGAAGCTGCTTGGATTGACGAGGGAATCTGCCTGGACATTGCTGACAGCAAGGTGGATGTCAGGATTGAAGGGGGAGTTGACAGTGAACTCACCAGCACATAAGAAACCAAAAAACCCGAGACAGCAGGCAGCCCAAAGCATGGTATGGTTGTAGTCAGAGAAGTTTAAGGACTGGAAAATAATGTGCATCAGCTCAATGGTAATTGGTTGGCGTTGACGCCTCGTTGAGCCTTGGTGGCATTTGATACCTCACAACACACGCTGTAGCCGCAGGCAATCAACCAATGGAGACGGATGACCCTCCTCAATGTGAAGAGACCGGATCGCTGAAAGGTAAACCTTTATGGATGAATGATGGAGAGTATCGGCAAGATGACAGCAGAAACGGATGAGCACGTCTTCACTGACTGGAAGAGGTGATCCCGAAGGAGATAGGCTATTGTCCTGAACACAGAAAGCCAAGAAGCGGCGTTTCGCCGAAGCATAAACTTTCCGAGTAGAAGGGGCAAGCCCCTGAGTCAAATAGAAGTGGCATTTTTCTGACAGCGAAGATCCAAGTCCAAGAGGAGCTGCTGCGGAATCTGGGTGGGAAGGGAGTCTGCATGAGGAGCTAGCCGGCGAAAGCGCTGAAACTGAAAGCGAGACAGGGCGTCAGCAATAGGGTTGGACTTCCCTCTAACTGGGGAGACAGTGAACGAGAAGGAGTGACGAGCCGCCAACACGGACAGATAGCGAACCAAGGACATTATGGTAGGGGCTCTTGAAGTGCCAGACCGCAGAATATCCACTACTGAGCTGTTATCTGATAGGAAGTTGACTCGTTGACTCACCCATTGGGGACCCCAGAGGTAAGCGGCCACGATGATCGGGAAAAGTTCCTTGTACTCATTAGACTGCGAGACCTGTGCTGGGAGCCATGCACCTGAAAACCAGTGACCCTGGAAGACTGCTCCATAACCAAGAGCCCCAGAGGCATCTGAAGAAACCTCGAAATCGGGGAGTGGAGCCCACTGGGGGTACTGAAAGAAGCTGCAACCGTTCCAAGACTGGAAGAACTCTTGCCACCACGCTAGGTCAAGAAGAACTCCTGATTGAGACGAATCGGGTGGTCATCACGACGAAAGGCACATAGCAGGTTGATCATTCGGCGCAAGAAAGAGCGACCTTGGGGTACAACCTTGCAGGCGTGCTGAAGGTGACCTATTAGAGACTCCAGTTCCTTGCGTTTACACCAACGCTTCTGTGACCAATCCTCCAACAGGGCAGACATCCTATCAAATTTGTCCTGAGGAAGGTGAGCCTGCAGATTAAGAGAGTCCAGTTCAATGCCCAGGATGGTAAGGCATGTCGAAGGCCCTTCTAGTTTGTCTGGATGGAGGGGGATGCCGAGCTTAGAAAAACAGTCAATAGACCTGTCCAGATTGTGTTGACAGACCGAGGAGCCGGGAGGGCCAAGAGTGTGGAAGTCATCAAGGTAGTGCATCAGGAAGGTGACATCGTAGTTTTGCTTAGCCACCCACTCCACTAAATCTGCTATACATGTGAAGATATATGGAGCTGACCTGACACCAAAAGGCAGGACCATGTCAACATAAAAGGCGCCACGCCATTTCATACCCAGCAATGGGCGATCTTCTGTATGGACTGGCACAATACGGTATGCATTTTGCACATCAAACTTTGCCATAAGGGAACCCCGCCCCAGTCGCATTATGCCGGCAATAATGTCATCTACCTTCATGTACTGCAGAGAATAATCCTCGCCCGCAATTCCATCGTTGACACTGTGGCCCGCAGGGCTAGACAGGTCCAGGATAAGATGCCATTTGCCAGGTTGGTGGCGTTTGGGGATTGCGCCGAAACGACTCACATGGAGGCCCGAGAGGGGAGGCTGGGAGAAGGGGCCCGCCACCCTGCCTGACTGAACTTCCGACTGCAAGTAATTGTCGATGACCTGAGGGTTTAGGAGTGCTGAAGCCATATTCCCCGTTGCCGACTTAAGGGAAGTACTGTAAGTGAAGCCTAGGTGAAAACCATTGCGAAGGCCTTGGATCACGTACGCAACTTTGTCTGGGTGAGGATGATGACAGAGTTCATGCTGAAAATTATCCACGTTAATGGGAGTAAGCTGAGCAACTGGTCTTAAAGGACAAAAAGCTGGAGAACACAACGAATAACCGGAACTAGACAGACCCTGCTGCTGAGAAGGTAAAACAAACGAAGAACGCAACTCTCATGGGGAAAAATTACCACGAGAACCAATGTGAACAGAAACAAAACTATTTACAGCTGACTTGGCTAGAGGTGGCCTAGCGATGGCGGGGGCCCCCCTTTGACGGAGAAGGGGAGCGGGACCGATCTCTTCGTGCGGAGCAGTGAGGGCAGTTGATGCTGGGGTGGTCCCCGTGGCACGCTTCACAGGAGTGACAAAACCGGCAGCTGCCAAAGGGCCAGTGACAGTGCCCAGCATTCCAGGAGTGGCAAAACTGGCTAGACCGGGGGTTGCCTGAAGACCCCAGAGGCGCTGTTAGTGACAAGGCAGAGGAAGTTGAGGAGCCTGAAGCAGCTGAAGCGGTGACCGGGGATCTGGTGTGAAAATTGTAGAGGTCCGGGTGCATGCGAGACCAGTCGGTTGAACCTGAGGCTGCAGCTTCTTTTCTGAAGGTGATGTCATAGTGGAGCCATGATTTGTCAGGAAAGCGCCTTGCAGTCTGAATAATGAGTAGCTTGTACTGATTTAAATCTTTCCAGCAAGAGGGGAAGGTGTGGCAGAGAATCCTAGAGAAGATCGTGGAGGCTTCTATCCAGGTGATGATGTCAGCTATTTCGACAACCCGCTTCTTTGACCCTGAGACCACCAGTTTCCCTTCTAAAAACGCTTGGGGCTCGATCTCTTGAGCCCGGATATTATCAGGAAGTAAGTCAGCCAAGTCTACAAAAAGCCCAGCTGTAATCCTGGAAACAAGCTTATACGGGATTGGAGCGTAGCCAGGACCCACCACAAATGCTTTGCTGAGGTTTGGAAACGTAGAGAACTCCGTTCCGGTCGCGCCACCACAAGAGCCCCCAACCACTAAAGGCAAGATGGCGGAGGATGTGGCGGGAAGAGAAGAGACAACCGAAGGACTGCCAAATGAGCTGTAGGTTGAAATAAATGAGGGCACAACAAGTGTACCTGAAGACTGAGAGGTAGGGCCGAGAGTACTGGAGCTGGAGGATGCCGGAGGCGGCGACGATGTCGAGGCCGAGGAGAGAGGACCAGCCATAGTGGCCATGGTTGTGTTCCCGCCACTTGAATCTCGAAGGGCAGACAGCAACGTAGGGAGCGATTCTGCAAGAGCTCTTAAAATTGCCTGTGCTAACGCGTTATTTTCCGGCAGAGAAACCGGTTGACTTGGCGGTGAAGCTGGGGTGGCAACTGTAGGAGCTGGGGTAGAACCGCTAGAAGAACAAGAAGACGCGGGAACCGGGGAAGACATTGTGGACAAGCTGTTGTTCGTAGTTCGCATCCTCCACGAACATGACGACACGCACGCCTTGGAAAAAACGTGAGACAAAAAGGATACAAGAAAAGGCACACTGTAGGACTGTAGCTCCAAAAAGAATCGCTAAAGAGACGGACGATGCTGAAAGACCGCTCCCCAAAAAACCACAGTACAAAACGCTCAAAAACTCACAGATCCTAGCCGTATACAAAGCTACACAAACCACGTGAGCCTGCACTTATGGGATTGACTGCTGGATCCATGCTAAGCCCATGGGCTACTTGACCGCTACGCTTGTGGACCGCATGACCGCTTGACATGTGGACTGCTAAACTTGAGGACTGCTTAACCTCTAAGCTTGTGAAACCGCTAAACTGCTAAACTTGTGAACCGCTAAACCGCTAAATTTGAGAATCGCTTGACCGCTAAACTTGAGAACCGCTAGACCGCTAAATTTGAGAACCGCTTGACCGCTAAGCTTGAGAACCGCTAGACCGCTAAACTTGAGAACCGCTTGACTACTAAACTTGAGAACCGCTTGACCGCTAAACTTGTGAACCGCTTGACCGCTAAGCTTGTGGTGGTTAACTTAGTTAAATTGCATTTAACCAAATTTAACCAAATATTAATATATCCAACATAGTTTATGAAGGCAAAAAGGGGATAAGGAAAAACAATAATGATTATAATAGTGATAATCCTACTGAAACGTAAAACAAAAACCACAGCAGCAAGAGAACATGTATGAGTGTTAAAAAAGCATTACAGGAGATGTTGAAAGATGTGTTCAAATGTGGTTTACGATTTTGTATTTGATTTTATATCAGTTAAAGAATGTGTGCAGAACATGAAAAAACACAAGGTCTAAATATGTTAATTATAAATAATTTGTATCTGGAGGAACATAGGAATTTTGGCTTAAAGCTCAGCAAATGCCAAGTTCAAAATCTTTGTCTGCTTCCGACCTTCCTGCAATTTTTTTTAAAGAAGGTTGATGAAAACCACTGGCCAAGGTTTGTGCAACTGAAAATTCATCAACTGAGTACTGATCCTGGAGGCCAGAAACAGTTCTTTGGAGGAGTTTGAAGTCCTTGAAAGTTCAATAAGACTAAAGTTCCCCTAAAATGACCAAACAGGTAAAAATTTCATGTGACTGCTTAGAAAGTATTTCTGAAGGTCAAAACGTACTCTGGATAGCCTAAAAAATGTTTTTAATGTATTTCGGAGGAAACTGTTGTTGGGTGCGCCAGAGGTCTTTGCTCTCAAGTTGGCATTACGAAGGTATGAAAATGAGATTCTCAAAATTTTCGTTGTTTCTCTTGAACTGGTCTTGAATCCATGTATACGGTGAAGTCAAGCAAAGAGGATGAATGATGGTTTGAAATAGTTTTTTCTCCTATATATAATTATCTGGTGACACTTGTTCCTGATTGATGTGGGTGTAGAAATACACTATTTCAATAATAACCATTTTGGTGACTTTGACTTGATAAG
Source organism: Porites divaricata (assembly GCA_038088405.1). NCBI lineage: Eukaryota > Metazoa > Cnidaria > Anthozoa > Scleractinia > Poritidae > Porites > Porites divaricata. The sequence goes on from JBBMOI010000013.1 coordinate 17,712,082, forward strand.
TAAATTACTTATCACCTCTATTGGTTGATGAGTTGAGGGGGTTATCTTTTGTCTCCATTGTTGAAATTATAAGATGTCAGGTCACTTTGAAAAAAATATGAATGGCTTTATGCTTCTTTGTTTCTTTTCAGTCCAGAGTTCAAGAGGCAATTTGAATGTCAAGTGTGTTGAAATTTTTAAACCCCAACAATTACATTCTTGATCAATAACGATTTCTTAAAGCATAAGCAAGCGAATATTAACGTTAAAAGCCGACGTTTTGGTATCATCATGACACCATTCTCAAGGCAAAATGAACAAGTAATGTGAAGATTTGGTTTCTATAGTCTCTACAAATTAGCTTAATAACAAAGGAGCACAAGTTCTTCAAGTGAATACCTTTGCGCGAATCGAGTCCTCCTGCACGTTTATGGATGGTTTGAGTTTTCTTATAAAAAGCATCTCCTTAATTAGGCAATCAAATTTGTTAGAGCCTTTAGCGAGCACGTGAAATTGTTCTGAAATAAAAGGTGGTACGACCGAGTTATGTTCGCTAAGATAATGTTTACAAATTGACGACGATTTCTGTTTGTGTCCATCAACGCGTTCGTGAAGGTGGCCGCGAGTATAACCAACGTCCTGCATTGCACAGGTTTCACTGAAATTGATAAACTAACATTGTTGGTTAACAATGGCTGGCTTGACTTCTCGAAAGTTAAGGTCTTCGTTGAGTTTTCTGCTGATAAACACAGGCTGAATAGTGATCTTGATTTTTAAGCTGAGGTCTGTGAGACGTTTTTTCACTATATTAGCAGAGACCTGATCTTTAAATGGTATGGCAACTCGGATGGGGGCTGGAGTCGTGTCGGTTGATGGAATTTGCTGCTGGTCTGCTACCTTGGAGTCTACGAATTGTTTGACAGCCAGGTTGAATAGGTGCCTCGGGTACTTAACCTTTAAGAATACAGTCTCAAGTCGATCGCATTCTTGTGAGAAGTTTAACTAGTCGGAAGATATGCGGTGAGCTCGATCTAACATGGTGGTAATTAGACTGCGCTTGTACCGATTGTCCACGTGGCTCTGGTAGTGGAGTAAAAGGCCTGTATTAGTTGGTTTTACGTAGACCTTGGTCTTGATTCTGGGAGCTAAGTTTAACAGTTCAACACTGATGAAAGGAAGCGAGGCATTCCGTTCAACCTCCATAGTAAACTTTGTTGATGGGTGGCAGTGGTTTAGGGTATCTGGTGACACTTGTTCCTGACTGATGTGGGCGTAGAAATACACTATTTCAATAATAACTATTTTGGTGACTTGGACTTGATAAGTAAATTACTTATCACCTCTATTGGTTGATGAGTTGATAGGGGTATCTTTTGTCTCCATTATTGAAATTATAAGATGTCAGGTCACCTTGAAAAAAACATGAATGGCTTTATGCTTCTGTTTCTTTTCACTCCAGAGTTCAAGAGGCAATTTGAATGTCTTGTGTTGAAATTTTTAAACCCCAACAATTACATTGGTTTGTTATAATAAAGGCTAGGAGTCCTCAGCTTCTACTTTTGCAGGATTTAATGGATCAACTTTCGAGGCTTAGAGGGAATGAAAATGATCAGGAACATTTAGTTTATTGCCTCAGTTATGCTGTAGTCAGAATGATATGCTTGACGACAGGTCAAGCACAGTTTCGTAATCGAAGGACAGTAAGTAAATGTCAAGGTTGATCTGAAGGGCTGATTTGAAGGGATGCATTGGTGAATTTGTGATGTCTGCTGAAGGCATATTGTTTAAGCTTTTCTGCCACCTGGCACGCTGGTTTTGGCACTGAATTTGATAATATCTTAACAGTTTTGTTCTTTTTAGGATGACCACTGGGTCACGTTGTTGGGCCTGTTTTGAAGGGGAGATTTTATGGGCTGATCTGACGGGAAAAATGGGCAGATGTATGGGTGTGTTTGTGATATCGCTGGAAGGCTTATTGTTTATGCTTTTCCACCAGCTGGCATGCTGGCTTTTGAACCAAAGCTGGGAGTGAAACTAAAACATTGGTAAAGGAATCACACAAGACGTAACTTAACAAGTCGCACAAATTCAGTCTTGTTGCAAAGGTGCATGCCAACGAATAAAAGTTGGAGTTACTGTCCATAACATTCTAAAGGTGGGAAAAAAATTGCATTACTTAAAATTATTAATAGCGAAAGAAATCGCAGAAAAATTACATTCATTTTCAAATTTACAGAAATTATTATATCTAACATATTTTATGGAGGCAAGAAAAGGAGTAATAGTGATATAATCCTACTAAAACACAAAACCAAAACTACAAGAAAACATGTATAGGTGTTGCAAAAGCGCTACAGGAGATGTTAAAAGATGTGCTCAAAGGTGGTTCCTGATTTTGTATTTGATTTTATATCATTTAAAGAATCTGTGCAGAACATGAAATAGTGCAAGGTCTAAATATGTTAATTGTAACTAATTTGTATCTGGATTAAGTTTAATTTTCACATTTCACTCCCCAGGCTGGGCTATTTTTCATACAAAAAAGGAAAAAAGGGAACCTAAAAGATATAGGGTTCAAAAATGTGATGGAGAGAGGAATCAAAAAAATTGTTACTTTTGCAATAGCTTAAATTGCCTTTAAAACTTTTGGAGAGAAGAAGGAGAAAAAGACTAATTTACAAATCTAATTATTAACAATAAATGAAAAAATAGGAATAAAATTAAATTAAGAAATAGCTGCAATAATATATCGTATAATACTATATCCATATACACATACTTATTATTGACTCCTTGAAAATTCAATACGACTAAAGTTCCCCGAAAAGGTCATAATGTAGTCTGGATAGCATCAAAAATGTTTTCAATGTATATTGGAGGAAACCCTAGTTGGGTGCCCCTGAAGTCTTTGTTCTCAAGTTGGCATTACTAAGGTATGAAAATAAGATTCTCAAAACTTTCGTTGTTTCTCTTGAGCTGGTCTTGAATCCATGTATACGGTGAAGTCAAGCAAAAAGGATGAATGATTGTTTGAAATAGTTTTTTCTCCTATATATAATTATCTGGTGACACTTGTTCCTGATTGATGTGGGTGTAGAAAGACACTATTTCAATCATAACCATTTTGGTGACTTTGACTTGATAAGTAAATTACTTGTCACTTCTATTGGTTGATGAGTTGATGGGGTTATCTTTTATTTCCATTCTTGAAATTGTAGGATGTCAGGTCACTTTGAAAAAAAACATGAATGGCTTTATGCTTCTTTGTTTCTTTTCAGTCCAGAGTTCAAGAGGCAATTTGAATGTCTTGTGTTGAAATCTTGAAACCCCAACAATTACATTGATTTGTTATAATAAAGGCTAGGAGTCCTCAGGTTCTACTTTTGCAGGATTTAATGGATCAACTTTCGAGGCTTAGAGGGAATGAAAATGATCAGGAACATTTAGTTTATTGCCTCAGTTATGCTGTTGTCAGAATGATATGCTTGACGACAGGTCAAGCACAGTTTCATAATCGAAGGACAGTAAGTAAATGTCAAAGTTGGTCTGAAGGGCTGATTTGAAGGGATGCATTGGCGAATTTGTGATGTCTGCTGAAGGCATATTGTTTAAGCTTTTCTGCCATCTGGCATGCTGGTTTTGGCACCGACTTTGATAATATCTTAACAGTTTTGTTCTTTTGAGGACGACCACTGGGTCATGTTGTTGAACCTGTTTTGAAGGGGAGATTTTATGGGCTGATCTGAAGAGAAAAATGGGCAGATGTATGGGTGTGTTTGTGATATCGCTGGAAGGCATATTGTTTATGCTTTTCTGCCAGCTTTAACAAGTCGCACAAATTCAGTCTTGTTGCAAAGGTGCATGCCAAAAAATAAAAGTTGGAGTTACTGTCTATAACATTCTAAAGGTGGGGAAAAATTGCATTATTTAAAATTATTAATAGCAAAAGAAATCACAAAAAAATTACATTAATTTTCAAATTTAGAGAAATTATTATCTCTAACATGTTTTATGGAGGCAAAAAAAGGAATAAGGAAAAATGATGATGACAGTAATAGTGATAATCCTACTAAAACATAAAACAAAAACTACAAGAAAACATGTATAACGAGAACCACTCCGTGGAACTTACCGGGTTCCAGTGAGACACGGGATTGCATAGATATAGTTAACCTCTCGCACCCCTCCCCCCTCCTCTGTGGAGGCTAATACTTACTCGGAATTAACTCGTGCAGAAGAAAAGCAGCAAAATGCACGAGAAAGGAGGATGTTGTCGTAAGTTTGTTCAGTGTTATCACAGCTAACGGTCTGTGTTATAGTAGTGTGTTTACATTGTGATGTCAATAAGTGTGATCTATTGCCATTGAAAGGTAGAAGATTACAAGTGCGATATGGTCATATAACAACTTGTAAAGTTTTCAATCAACGGAAATAAAAACTAGGCAAAAAATTAAGAAAACTTCCGCATATTTACATTGATGTAAGTAATTTTAATAGTTATTATGTCAATCAACTTATAATAATGCAATTTTCTTTGAAGTATGTATTTTCGTTATAACATTAACACTTTTTTTAAAAATAATCGTTCGTTTACATGAAATATTCAATTTCGAACTTGTCCTGATTGTGCGTATAGAAAGCTCAATATCCAAAAAATTCTCGTAAAAATATTACAATTTTCATTGAAGTGTGTATTCTCGTCAGAATCGCATAATTGAGTAAGATCTTGCGAGTTGAAAATGAGGGTAAGCGATATTGTTTTGCATCTACCTAACAACTATCGTCAAATTCTAACACAATAACTGCAAAAAAGGTTTTCTATGATGTCATTTAACAATGTTTTCAAAACCATTGTCACCTTTTGAAGAGTTAAAAACAAACAAAAGCGTTTTATAAAGTGAACACAGCCCAGAAAATGGCAAGACAAAGTTCGACCAAAGAAAACGGCCAAGGAAATGTCTAGTTGATTTTAGAAACAATGAAAGTGTCTTTGCTGTAAGTGATAGAAACATTTTCAACAAAAAGCAACTTTTGTGCTAAAGTTTGTTTGTCTTGATTAAAGATGTTGTCAATGAGTTGGCCAAGGATTTGGTCGCCCATCTTTACAGACAGTTTGTTGTTGTGATCATCCATGACAATTATTTTAGCAGTTATCCGTGTTGAACATTCATCGCTTCGCATGGTTCCGCACTGATCACATTTAACAGTGTCTTGGCACGTCCCAGGAAGGCGTCTACTAAAGTCCGGGCATTTGCTGAACTTGTCGAACTTTTGAATTCTCTTGAAGCGTTTCACCATTATAGTTTCTTGTGTTTGTATTTCTACATCCTTTAGTTCTTTGTCTTTTATTTGCATAATGTTGGTCTTCTTTTGGGTTGCCAGTTTCTTTTTGTTAGACCATACCCTTACTTGCAGAGGTTCCATGAGGTAGACTTGTCCAATTTCAATGCGTTGAATATGTTCTTCCCGTATATCTAAAGGGATCGAAGCAGTTGAGTCGGCCACGTTGGCGACGGCCAGCTTAAGCTTCTTCGATCCGACTTGGATGGCTTCTTCTTTTTGGATTACTTTCGCTTTTAAGGAAACTCTGTCCCACTCTTTGCCTTCGTTTAGTATGTCGATTATGTTCGTAGCGATTTGCTTTTCCTCTGGCACGTCAGCATACTGAAATGAGTACTCGCCGGCTGTAGGTTGACCTACATATGTCATGTCATTGATTACTATTTTATCATCGCTTGTTCTTGCGAAGTCTTTAATTTTGATTGGCGTCGTCGTTTGTTGGCTATGAACGAAGATCTTGCGTTTCTGCGGAGAGTACAGTAACGCTTGGCACATTTTTACTGGCGACGTCTGGATTGTCTTGGTTACATAATCCGTGGTGTTACTTCAGTTTCTTTTCACTTCTGATACGTCTTGTGCGTATCCTAGGAGTGTCTCTTCGTTTTTACGCTTACTGCTTGTCTTGTTGAGAGGGAACGACATTTTATAGCTTTAAGGTATCAGAGTTGTTACGGTTGTGAGCTGTCGTAGGTGATCTTGGCTATTTATACGCAGGAGCTTAGTTTATTTCACCTTTTAGGATCAAGATATGTTTCAAGCTGATTGGTCGATACTGTGCACTTACCCGTGAGACATCTTTCTGGGTTGTTCTGTGCCGACAAGGTGATTTGTTGTCGGTCCATTACATCTGTGTTTTTATTGGTCACTTTTACGCCATTGCTGATTTTGATTGGTCCCGAACAGGGGGGCTGGCAACGGCCTTTGATCTTGCCACTTTTTGGCTTTCCATGATCGCCCCAGTTAAGAAATCTGTCAATCATCCGAGAACTGTAGCAAGCATGCGCGTAACGGGTTGGGAATCACAACAAGTTCGTCTTCACAGCGATTCTAAATTGTGAAGTGAATTCGCTTTTGGTCCTGTTGGTCTTTGTTTTCTTTCCTGTAACCAATTTTTTTCCACAGGAATGTATATGTGGAGCTTACTTTTTCCTTTCTTCTGGTCTTGCATTTGTCATTACATGCGGTTTACTACGCTAAGAACGAAACCAGTGAACGTGTTTCTCGGTCCGACCTTTTGCCTACGTATTTCTGTTTAGAAGACCCACAAGACTAAAAGAAAGGCCAACCCTCCAATACGTATGTAGAAGAGTTTATTTCAATTGAAAGGCCTAACAGTAATTCTTGGCGATAATAAAAAAAAAAGTGTGGCGGCTGTGGTCAAGTAGAAGAGTTGTCAGAGTTGTTTACGGTTTTACTACGCCTTTAAACTTATCTTTAAACTTATCTTACTTTGAACTTATCTTGGCAGAGTTGCGTTGGATGATTGAGTGGCATGGTCAAATCTCGTAGTTCATGTATTTTTTTATGTACTAGAAGGTAAAAAATTTTGCCAAGAGATCATTATTCTCTCTTGATTTTGCACATGTTGATATGTTTAAGTTTCATTTTTCGTGTGATTTGATTTAAACTTTACCATAGTTTCCATCAAAGAATCTTAGGCAAATGAAAGAGTAATTATTTTTTGTGTTTGGAATTCTCTTTTCATGACAGCAGTTATAACACTGCCTTCGGTTTGAGTCCTCATTCAAGTGTCTTTTGCTGCAAACGAAGGGGGAAAAATTATAAATTCCAAAAAGTACACTACCCCTTGGAACAAGATTATGGTCAGGAAAATGGTGACATTTCTATTTTTGCCTTTCCTTTGGCCACTGTGATCAGTTTTTGCCATACAGTTGCATGTAATTTTTACACCTTTGAAAATCAACCTGACAGGTTAGTTGTGTCTGTATATAAATGTAGTTAATGAAATCAAACCCTCTCAACTTAAAAATTGCCTTGTACTTGGATATGAAAAACACCATAGGATGCCTTTTTAAAAAATGTAAAATCATATTATTAAGATAATATATTTATTTGTAGTCAACAATAACAGTTAGAAACTTGTGTTGAGGCAGGCAAAAACATTTTTCAGAAACCATAAACATTCACTGACTTTGCTGTTACACCAAGTGGTAAAAGGGTACTAAAATGTGAGATCACCTCCCTGGACTTGCAATGAAAGAGAGGGGTATATAGTAGGACACATTGTTTATTTCCCTACCCTTTTTAATCCAAGAGACCTTATTTTATAATTCTGATTCATTTCATTTAGCATACAGAATTAAGTTAGCTTTTAAACTTAGAAACATGGAGAAAACTTGAAGAAAAAATGGTGGTACCAAAAATGTAACTATAGACTGCTCTTCATCAACCTTCACTGCCCAAACAGACACCCTGTTCAAACTCTAAAGGGTGAAAAGAAGGAGAACCCTGTTGAAGTCCACTTTGCTCTTTAGAAACCAGCATGAAAATTCTTTGCACTGTATCTTCCCTTTGATAATGTAACATCTGTGCAACAAGGGACATGAGTTTTAGAAGTTATGAAAAACTGAGTAGTGATCTCACCTGCAGAGTTAGCTCATCCCTTCCAGAGGAGTTTTTTGTTTTGTAATCATCGAAGTGTAGCACCTCTGAATTGTCCCTCATCACCAGCAGATTTTGTTCTTTCAGGTGTTGTGGCTCCAAACTGTCTGCCTCTCTGACAATGTGAAGAGTGCGTATTTCGAGGCCCCGGGATGATGGTATGAACACATACAGGCTTAAAAGGGCCAAGTTACAGCATTCCCTGGCTTTTGCGTTCACCTCCCTGGTAAATTGAAAGCGTTCACGCTGAGTGGAGACGGCACGCACAATTTCGTCCCTGAATTAGAGCAACAGGAAAGAAGAAATAGGTCAATCATTGTTATTATTACTGTCAATACAGTTTGGACAAGTAAAACTTCGAGACTACTTGTTCGTGGGACTAGCATATTTTTAATTTTAAAAAATACAGAAACAGTTGAAAATTGACTTCAAATTACGGGAGAATTAAAATTCATCTTTTAGTCAAAAAAGCAAACCTCCGGCTTGACAAAATAAGGTTAAATATCACCTTAAAAACTTCACCATTCCACAGCCATGTCATTTGTTTTTTACGAGTAAATAAACAGAAAAATATATACTCAAACCTATTCGGACAGGAGCCCTTGGGTTTCGGACAACCAAATTAAGATGGAATCCGTCACGAAATTGAGTAGTTTTAAAATTCAGTGTACGAAAACCTTGTACCAGAATAATTTTAATTATATTGCATTCTTCTTCACATTTTTCAAGGGATATAAATGGAAATTACTCAATTTCCTGGGCCGAGTTGTTTGAAGGACAGTTAGGGCTAACCCAGGGTTAAATTTTAACCTGGGTCTCTTTTTCTTTTCATCAAAAGCATTTTCTCCGAAAATTTTCGCAATATCTTTTTAGAGTCGCGAATAATCCAATTGTTGACAAAAAGAATTAAACTGAATTTGCTTTTTAAACTTTCATATTTGAATAGTTAATCAAATTTCGTGCTATCCCTGGGTTATCTTAACCCAGCTTTGAACAACCCGGCCCTGATCGATTCCGTCTTGACAAGTAGACAAGAAACTTTTTCTCTTACTCTGAAGCATTGATATTAACAAGGAGAAATGTGATGCTGATCACTCCTGGGGCTTAAAAGGGTTCAGTGTCTTCCTCCCCCGAAATACTTGCTAAGAGGAAACTTGAGATAAGCTCAGTGCAAACTGACCGAGGAAGCCAGCGATTCTCAGCTTCTAACTCTTCTCGCGAGGACGGCCGTTCTCGATCTCCTGGCTTCTTATAATCGGGGCCATGCTCTCTGCAAAAACTTGACTGAATAAAGCAGTGAGCTGATGTGGTTTGAAATTGTCACTGCACCACAGTCACTCATTCTTCAATTCAATACAGTACAACAGAAAAATCCTCATTAAAACAGATTAAGAAATTACTAAAGAGAGTTCCTCATTTTATTTAATTGGGGCGGGGTTACCTTAAGCTATTAAACCAATCAGTTATGCAGACGCAGACAGACCTTGTCACGGTTTTGAAAGCCAAATTCTTTGGTTGGAATAGATAACATTGTAAATTCTTGTGCTAAATTATTGTTAGTTCATCACTGGTTTCAATATTTTATAACTTGTAATATTGTTACACAGCATGTCTGAAAACCAGTTTGCTGTGAGCCATTTACGGTTTTTGAATAAAGTTGATTGAACTGAATTGAATTAAATTGATTCCTGGTCATTTCTTAGGTAAGGAGTTAAGAAAAAGCGACTGTAAATGAAAAGGGACAGTTGCACGTATTCTGTTTTGACAATTCCGGAGCCTAAAATGGCCAAGAAATGCGTAGGCTTTACTGGCAAAAATTCAGTGACACAAACCATCGATGCTGACTGATCTGTATCAAATTGTGCTGAGAGCCCACAGCAAACCAAACAAACAAACTTCATGCTCACTGTATGCATGAACTTCTCAAGATTTCTGCGGAGATGGTTTTCTCAAATCATGCCCTCGTAAAAAGCTGCAAACCCTTGTAAACAAGCGCAAGAAATGAATGGCCGCAGGTCGATTTTGCGTGGGCTCATTGGGCGGTAACTCACACCTTTACCTTATGGTGAGGTGAAAAGAAACTAACCCACTCACCCTGAGAAAGTTCAAATACTGCTCCATGAGTGGGACGCGTAGGAAAACCTCCGACTGGAGTTCCAGTCCTGAAAAAGTTCGCCACTCCATCAAGAAAGGAGGAGGCACATCTCCCGGACTTAGAGCATAGGCCCGGTCGTTTCTGTCTGGTAGGCAGCTCTGGCATCAAGTTCCTGACCTGCCCATGGACACTGGCAACGCAATCTGGTACTGGTGCATCCCGCGTGGTGGCAGTTTGTCCTTCGTCCTCGTGGTGCTGGCACTCGGAGTGATTGTCGTCATCACAACTGACTGGCATCTTCAGTGCAAGGAGCGGCTTGCTCAGTGGAGGCCGCTTGGGCTTGGAGGGGAATCTCTTGTTCCCCTTTAGATTCCTCATGCTCAGAAGCGGATCCATAAGACAGGTCTACGAGGGTAAAACATCACTTTATCACTTTCACTTTATCACTTTATTTGATTTACCACAAAATATAAATAACGATAAAACAAGACAGTTACACAAAAGCAAATAAAAGTGGTGAGGAAGCCCAAAAAGAAACCATGAGGCTTATAGACATTGGGCTCCCTCAGAGTAAAATTAAATTAACAGTAACAGTAAGGCCAGGATTGAAAGTAAAATAGAATGAACGTAAGTATAAATTAACTAATTACATAGACTGAGTTGACAAAATATAAAGCATGGTACATGTAACAACAAGTATAAAAATAATATCAGACATGTGAAGAAAGGTAACTATTTACTACAAGATTTATAACTAATAATTCATATAAAATTTTTTCTTCAATTTCGTTTTGAATAAGTAGAGAGAAATAGATTCTTTAATATCATCTTCTAAAGACTTATAATAAGTAGGTCCTTGGAAACTGACAAAATTTACGAAGGTTTGTTCTACAAAAAGGAAGGTGAAAATCGTTCGCGTATTTAGTGGCATGGCTATGGACTTGTTTGTTTAAAGAAAAATAATTGTTGAACTTTGAAGGCAAAAGAGAATGGTTGAGAGAAAACAAGTTTACCCAATTCTAGTTGTCTAATATCGGAAAGTTTTAGTAGCTCTAATTCTTTAAAAATAGGGTCTGAATGAGAATTGAAAGTTGATTTAGAAATAATTCTGATAGCTCGCTTTTGCAAAGAGACAAGATGGCGGAGATTGGTTTTTTACGTAGACCCCCAGACAATAATACAATAATGAAGATAAGGATAAACTAAACAATAATAAAGAGTTTTTAGACAAGGTTTGGGTAGAAAAAATCTTGCTCTATTGATGACTCCTATTGATTTCGAGATTTTACGAGCTACTTGAGAAATGTGCAGTTTCCAAGACAGATGTTCATCAAGGACTACACCGAGGAAGACCATTTCCTTAACCTGTTCGATTCTCTGTTCATTTATGCATATTTGCATTGGAAAATGATAGCTTTTCTGTCTAGGCTTAAATAACATAAAGTTTGTTTTCTTCAGGTTTAAGGAGAGTTTGTTTGCCTTGAACCAAGTGGATAATTTATTAGGTTCGGAATTAAGTGAGGCTGCCAGGTAGACAGAATCTTTATGGGACATAAATAAACGGTATCATTGGTGAATAAAATCAGCTCGACAAGCATCGATACGTTATTCAAATCATTAATATAGAGCAAGAAAAACAAAGGGCCCAAAATGGATCCCTGGGGGACACCACGGCAGATAGTTTGTGGAGAGGAGCATTGACCGTTAAACTAAACGAATTGCAACCTGTTGGAGAGGTAGCTTCTAACCCAGTCCAGAGCCACGCCACGTATACCATAGTGTTCGAGTTTGTCAAGCAGAATATTATTATCGACGGTATCAAAGGCCTTAGAAAGATCAAGAAAAATGCCAACAGCATGTTCATTGCGATCAACAGCATGGGAGATTTTTTCGTATGGGTCAATCAATGCTAATGAAGTTAAATGATTTTTCCTGAAGCCAAATTGATTATCACAGAGAATATCTAGTTTACATAAATAATTATAAAGACGGGTATAAACAACCTTTTCAAGAAACTTAGAAAAACTAGGGAGAATCAAGATCGGTCTATAGTCCGTAAAGAGTGATCGATCACCGGCTTTAAAGAGTGGTATCACGCGAGCAATTTTCATTTGGTCGGGAACAATGCCATGAGTGATAAATAAATTGATTATATGAGCTAAAGGATCGGCTATAATTTGAATTAACTGTTTTATGATGGAAATAAGAATTCTATCATGGCCACTTGCCTTACCTGGTCGAAAAGCATTGGAAATTTCCGATAGCTTATTTGGAGTCGCAGGATCAAAAAACACTGATTGACAAAAGTGACCAGAGAGAAAACTGCGGTGAGAGACGGACGAGTGAATTTCTTTGGCTAGATTAGGTCCGATATTAGAAAAATAACTACAGAATCTATTAGCGATGTCTACTGGATCTGTAATTTCTTGGTTATCAACTTTAAAGATGGAATTGATTTTGAACGCTTTCTTTTTTGTCTTAATAATTTCGTTTAGAACTCTCCATGTAGCTTTGGCATTTGATTTAGAAGCATCGATTTTCTTCTCGTAATATATACGTTTAGCAATTCTTAATGGGTGATTCAATTTGTTTTTGTAATTTTTATAACGAATTTCATAATGCGAAGATTGATTTGTGAGATACTGACTATATAACTTATTTTTCGTTCTATCGACTTCAGAAGTCCTTTCGATAACCAAGGCTTACTCAAACGGTAATTGCTCACCTTAGTTTTTTTTTAAGGAAAACATGAGTCATATGCCGTAGAGTGTTGTTTGAAAAAGCTGTTATAGGCATTATTTGGATCATCAAGAGTGGCATACTGAGACCAGTCAATTCTCTCCAAATGCAATAGAAACTTAGTTGTGTTGACTTGATTTACATCTCGAACAAAATAGTTTCATTAGATGCTGAGATTGAGGTGTCAAAATGAATAGAAAATATAGGCAGATGGTCAGAAATGTCAGTAAAAAACAGTCCACTCCTAGATCTATCGAAAAATTGGTTGACGAAAATGTTGTCAATTAAAGTTGCCGAATGACAAGTTATTCTTGTAGGGCGCATAATCAATGGAAAGAACATATTAGGATATAGCGCATCTAAAAATTCACCAGTAACGGAATGACTGGTGGTTCATTAGATTTAAGTTAAAGTCACCCATTAAATAACAAACCTTATTTTCTTTTGAAATCTTACTTAATAGCTCATTGGTCATTGTTAAAAATTCATCAACATTTTGGTATGGCAGCCTGTAAATCACACCAGTAACAATGTTCTTTCCCTGGGGCTTAACAATTTCAATAAACAAAGATTCTGTGACGTTTGGCAACAAAAAATCAAGATCGCATCGAAATTTAAAATTCAAATTGCTAGAAACATACAGACCAACCCCACCACCGAATCTATTCTCCCTACATTTATGAATATAACGGTAATCGTCGATGTCGACTGACAACGACGAATCATTTAGCCAAGTTTCGGAAATACCAATCAAAAAGAATTTTAAATTTACGTTAGATAAGAGATCCGTTAATTTGCTAGCATTACATTGTAGGCTACGAATGTTTAGATGCAGTAGAGAAAAACTATCACAAATACGCGAATCTTCACTAGATAGCATTACATTAAATTGATCTTCAATAAAATACTCACAGTCATCGCTAAATAAATCCCTGAGGGTTGGCGTCAGGGTCAAGGTCAAATGAACGAGCTAGATTTGTTGTAATATTATGGAGTAAAGGATTGAAACTTAAAGTAGCCAATCTATCAGCATCATAGCGAACAGGACCATTTTGCATTTCATAAATTGCTAGATTGAAGTCAGCGTCATAAAGGTTGTTAAAGGGAAATGAAAATTCTGCAAAGACAGACATTTTCAATGTGGGGGAAAACAAAATTTAAAAAGAGAAGATGAAAAAAACAAGAGGGAAAATAGCAGTAAGAAATAAATAACTTAGCTGTTCTCGACATTAGGTCTGTCTCTAATAACCAGTTTATCTAACACAAAATAAGCGATCTTCCCTGCTCTCTTGGCTGCTTCTATCTTTGCACGTTGACTTTCTTTTTTCTCAAGGGTTGCTGGAGATAAGTCCTCTTTCACAAATATATTGTCGGTTTAATTCTTCGGGCACATTTCAGGATCATTTCCCTCTCTTTCCAGTCACGAAGGCGACAAACAATGATTCGAGGACGACTTGCAGAATTCTGGGCCGAAGCTGGCCTACGAGAACTTTTACCCATGCGATGCAATCTCTCAATGTCAGGAGCACTGTCGAGATTCAACTCGTCTTTCAAAACTTGCTTTACTTTAGCTTCAGTTTCTTCCCACGTTTCGTTATCCTCTTCGGGAATACCATTGACTCTGACATTATTTCGCCTACTCTGATTTTCTAAATACTCCATTTGTTCTTCATGATGGTCCAAGTCGTCTTAAATTTCCTCAATGGTGGAGTCCAGTTCTTGCAATTTAAGCAATGATGGTTTCAAGTCATCAATGTCCTTTTGCGAAAACTCGAGGCTGTTTTTCAGATAACCCGTTTCCTTTTCCGAACTAGCAATTCTTGCCTTTAACTCGGCTACTGGACGAAGTAAAGAGTCAAGGCGGGTGTTCACGTTAGTTACGATCGAGTCAAAGAAGCTCTTGAACATTCTTTCCTGCATCTGTAGCATCTCGCAAAGTGTTGCCAGTGTTACATTCTCACCTTGAACATTCACTTCAGCTGCCAAAGAACTAACTGAGGCTTTCGAATGATGTGTATCGGGCATATTTTGGACTGAAATTTTCGGTGATTTCGATCTTGGCCAGAGCAATCAGATCCTGCGTCCGCACACGACGCGTGTTTCGGCTGCTACGCAGTGTTATGATAACATCAGATCCCGTTTTTGATTTTCGATTTCCATAGATGTGGCAACATGCCATTTTATTGCAAGACAGTTGGGAAAAGATGCAACTAGAGGCTACACTGCTGCGTTAGTTGCCTGTCCCCTAGGGTCCGCTATGTATTATTTGTGATTGTACGAAATGAGATGGGTCATTTCCTGTAGGGCGAAGTGGGTTTCCTTTGTGCACAAGTTGTCTGTGATTGGTCTATTAAAGAGGTGAATGGGGGTATTTTTGAGGGCTTGTTACCGGCGGGGGGAGGGAGTTGCCAGCTAACAGCCGTGCGTATTGTATAATAGAGTGAACTGCATGCTGGTGACAGTCTTGAGTTTGTGACACACGGTGTTTGGCTCTGAGAGATGAACGAAGATTGGCTTGTGATAGAGTATAAATGTGACGGTCTATGGAACGGGGGAGACTGGAAACTAAACAGCGTCCGGCGCGGCCATCTTGTCAGGTGATGTGCGATCATCGCTCAAGTTTTAAGTTTGAGGGCAAAAACAAATGCTGTTCTGGGAAAAGGCAGCAAGTGCTAGGTAGGTTTTCGCAATGGTGCTTTTATTGTTTTTTGTTAGAAAGAAATGGCTATAGACCGGTCCCAGAAAATTTCGGCGTTTAAGACTAGTCATCAGCATAAAGGAGCTACAATAGCGTGCGTGCACGTGTTGGAGAATCGCAGGAAAAACAGGCATTACAGTACTTGTATTAGAATCTATTGTCGAATAATTTCTGTAGAAAGGCTGTTTTGAAAAACATATGAATTTTAAACTAATGCTTCACTCCTAGGGATTCTACTGGAAAAAAAATTAAGGGCGTTACATGCGCTACGTGCCCCCAAATTTTTTTAGTGCAATCCTTTGTTTGGTATGTTTAGTTTACAAGTCATACTTTTTTCAGAACAGCCGTTTTATGGAAATTATTCGACATTAGATTGTCATACAAACACTGTAATTTGTCATGCGTTTGCCTACTCGTCACGATGGTGTCAAACACTGTGACAAGGTCTATAAGAAGAATACGACATAAAAATAGCCGAATAAGAGGACTGGATTTCTGTTGCAAAAGATGTTTGAAGGGAGTGACTGTTAACTGTATCCAATTTATAAGTTACAAAAAGAGCACCTTTGCAACAGTGGCAGCTGATTCTCTGTCAAGACCCACCACCCATGCTCCAAAGAAAAAACAGCTATATTGTTTGAATAGAATTTTGCAATTATGATAAAGGTGTTCTACAAGGCCGTATTCTGTCCCAGTTTATGCCCCTGGTTTACTTTTAATATCTAACTCAGCAGTAGGTTTGCAACAAAGTCTGGACAGACTATCAAAGTACTTTCCATAAGATCAATGCAACTGAAACAAGAGTTATTGTATTTCCGAAGAAGGGTAGAAACTCAACGATAGATAAACGCAATTTCCTGGTTAGCAATGAACACATTGAAATCGTCAATAATTATACCTTACATGTTGGAGTGAAATTTTCTGCTAATGGATATCTTCCAAATTGTAAAGAAAATTCAACAGAAAATACAAAGGGGTCCTTAATTTGTGGTGGCCTAGTTGCAGTTTTTGTTAGAGTTATTCTGTGTCATGTATCGGTGAACCGATGTAGGTAATCTTCACATTTGTCATTGTCAAACATTTTGAATAACCGGCAGGTTCTCATTTTGTTGGTTTGGTCAGCAAGTTTTCTAGTGTCGTTACTTATTTCACTTAGCCATCTTTGTAGTTCGAATTATCCTTAAGTTGTTGCCTGATTTTTACGATGTTTACGATTCCTAGTGTGCTTTCATCCAGAATTGTCCTAACCCTATCTGTTCCTATAATAAAGGTTTTTATTTTTTTTGCTCCAGAAAGCTTTATTTTCATTCCGTTTAAGGTGGCTGAACACAGTTTTGCGGGCGGTCAGTGGTAACTCGTGTGACGGCGAGTGTTTTAAACAAACACAGCGGCGAAAAAGCAATGGTAAAAAGAAGACGATTTCTCAAAATCTACTCATTAAAATTTTGTGATATTTGGAGGAGTTTTTACTTTTATCGTATTTTAGATAATGAGAACTTTAAAATGGAAGTTGAACAGACGATTTTTGTGACACATTTAATAATTACAGTACAATTATATTATTGATTATCTAAAAACCCCTCTGTTAAAATTTGGTCAAATAAGTTTCAAATGGTAATGATTAATTATAGTAAGCTATGTGCAAGTTTATAGGAAAATCTAATGAGTGAATTTTATGTTAACTGAGCAAAAGGGAAATTTTAAGGTTGTATTCAATCGTTCATGTTGCCATGGAAACTACGAAAATGTCAAATTTTACCTGTTAATCAAAATCTTTCATCAGTATATTTTCATATGCCAAGTTTCAGCTTGTGAGCTGCGACCCTTCTCTTGCTATAATTTTGGCAAATGGCATATACTCATAAACTGCCAAAACTGTGTTCAGCCACCTTAATGTCATTGTACGATATTTTGGGATAATTCGTTTTCTTTTTGGTTAAGGTCAAGGGTAAAAACCAGAACTTAAAAGTTCCCACATTGGGCTTCAATTCTCATTGGAAACCTTTGCTGTCTCAGCTTTGCAGGCATTAACGGTTATTGCAGTATTTATTAACTCCCAGCAACCACTTCAGGAATTTATTCCAAACTAATTCTGCTGGATCCTTTTGTAATTGTCCATTGCAATCAATCCCCCACAGTTCACTCGCAGAAAAGAGTGTGGGAGATATCAGTGCATCAAATAACTTCCAGATTCCAGCTTATTTAGCAATTTTGGTCATCACTTAGATAGAGATTAAAAAGAGTAGGTGACAACATGCAACCTTGCTTCACCCCGGCATGACAAGTAAAGGATTGGGTTAATTTGCTATCAATTTTAACCGCCGATCTATCAATTGACGGAGCATGAAAAGAGTAAATTTTGGTGTTTCTGTGGTTTAGATTTCACGTACTTCTTGCCAATAAGCATTCTACCTTTGTTTACCCTCTCTCTCTGCCTTGAGTCAGAGCAGGACAGGATACAGTTATGATCATGCAAAAGCAACATTTTATTGACAGTTTTAATTGCTATCTTTTACAGGCATCCTGTATTTCAACCGGCAGTCACACTACTGTCAAAAAAGGAAAATAACAAGGAAGGCAAAATGGAATACAAGTACCGAATATACAAGAACTGAATAGACTCTGAAGCGCCACGTCCAAAGTCATTCACGGGCAGTCACTGCGATATGGGAGATCTCAATCGGGGGTCAAGAACTCCTTCCAGGGCGAATCGTGCGGCAATCTCCTGCAAAAAGCTTCCAGAGCGGCTAGTTTTGCCGGTCAACTGTGTTGCCCGATCACCGTGTTGGAAACTCTTCTCAGTTGTTCCCAGAAGAGTGCGTGACCGCTGCTAAGTTGAACACAGAGCAGTTTAGCACCAGCGTGGCTAGCTCTCCTATGTGCCTGAGGCATTGTAGCCTATTTCTCTCGACGTCTAACATGGAGCACAGTATCCCCTTTACAGTCTGTTTGCTGGCCACCCTCTGACCAGGGGTAAGTCTGCCAGGACTGCGTGGTCCTACAGTTGGTAAACTGCCATGGAACTCGCAAGGAGTCGACTGAAGAGAGCGCCCTTGCTAGTAGACACCCTACCGAGTAGATTGCAGAGGTCCAGGTGTAGTGTGAAGACACTGCAAACGGCACAGCTGGGGTCTTGCAAGTAGGGTTCTGGTGGCTGCTCTTGTAGCCAATATTGACTGCCTTTAAGAGCACAGCTGTCTTCTCAGCAGTTACAGTTGCTGCGGCCGCAGATGACGAAGAGGGCTGCCAACTTTTCACCAAGCAGTTGGCGGCGTGCATCTGCAATCAGGTTGCTAGTGGCCTCTTGTGCCCCCTCAGGGTCTCCTTGCCAAGCGCCTCCTCTGGGCATGGCGGTTGGTATTTCCTGTTGGGAAAGAAACAGGACAAAAATTGCAATGTTTCTGATTGTGTCATCGGTGGACGAAAAATGTTCTTAAAAATAGCAATGATAACAATAACCATAAGAAGGATAGGGAGGGATAAGAGACCATCAGTGTGGACACCCACCTCTTGGCGAAGCGGCTGGTGTTGTCGAAAGAAAGTTAACATGTCCTGCCATATCTCCACATCTGGGAAGGCGTCAAGCCTGAGTCCTGCGACCAACCCGTCTTGCAAGCCCCAGGGATTTGCCTCTTCTTCCTCTTGTGCCGTCACTGCTGAAATAAAACGGAGTTCTCGCTGTTAATAATTTGAAAGTGAGTGAGCGTATCATTTATCATTTGTATTGCCCAAGTTCACATAAAAATATGATCAAATGCGCATTACACAAATGAAGAGTTAAGATTAACGTAATATATAAAAATTAAACAATATGAACGCCAAACAACTTAAAATATAAGATAAATGCTAAATAGAATTCTAAGACAAAAGTCGGTTAAAAAGGGCTTAAGAAATAAAAAGAAACATGTTAAACTACGTTCAGGTAATTAAGTGGCAAGCTATTTTAAAATAATACATGTCCAGCATTGAAGGCTGCCGCAAAAATTTGTTAGCCCATCTGTTTCGCAACTGCAGCTGAAAAAATGATTGTGTGCCTTTGTTCCTTTACTAGTATGAAATTTTGCTCAGTTTTGTTATTCTTGGGGTATTGATTCCATGTTTGTTATTCTTGTTGCAAGGAAATCTCTTGTTTCAGACTTCGCAATATATTTGCTAGCACTTTCCCAATATTAGAAGAATGACAAGCAATCTGTCAATGCTTTTCAAGTTTCCTTCTTTGCTACCAAATGTTTGCGACTGTCTCAGCGTGTGCGCACAACTCCACAAAATGAAAACGGTCACTCCTGAGATGTAGAACATGAAGCTGGTATCATGTGCGAGTGATACTCGAGTTTGGTTTTATTTTTCAGCATTCTTTACCTGGTTCCCTGCCCTCCGTCGCTTCTCCCCCACGGGACACCTAGGCTCTCCTCCCGCTTACAGAGGAACTCTTTCTCTTCTTCTTTGCTGCGCATGCGCCACCCACTGTCGTCAAGGTGTTCTCTCTGTCAGTCTCCCCATGGTGGTCCTCCTCTGAGTCACTGCTTTCCGAGCCGGGCCGGCTGCTCAGCCGTGTGAGGAGAGCACAGAGCATTGTCCGGCCTCCAAAGAAGTCTCCGCGCTGGACTTGCCTATCTCCTGCATAATACTCTGCGGACAGGATATGAAGGGTTTGTTGGGTTCCTTGCCGCTACCGCTGGAGTGATTGCCCTGTCTCCAACCCCACTTAAGGCTGGCGTGTTTGATGTGACTGCCATGATAGAGTGCACGTTTTATTTCACGTTTTTCCCTTCTACTGCTTTTTCTAAGTCTTTTTTCTTTTTTCATTACGTGACCTTTTGCTTTCTATTATGTGATTACGCGGCCAGCTTGATTTCTATTTTAAGTTTAAGCCGCCGTCCTTTGAGGCATTACGAACCTTTGTTTTGTTCATTAACCCACCATCGTGTTTCACGTTAATGGTTTCTATAATTTTTTGCGTTTTAAACCCTCCACATTTATTTGTTTCCCTCTTTTTCCAGTCAATAACTCAGAAGCCATTGTCATCTACTTTTTTTTAATTTTAAACCTATTTACAAACTGGGATATGTGGAGACGCTTAGAGCTCTCCGCCCAATTCAACATAATCTTGAAATAACTTGAAATACAACGATATACATTTTTGTCTCATCAACCACGGACTTTCAATTGTTGCATTTACATAATTCCAGAATCCAACACTATGTAATTCATCCAAGGTTAACCTATAGTTTAAAATTCTGAGACAACGACTGAAAAATTCCGTATCGGCTGTGTTTAGTCATCCTGTATACTGGCATTCTCCTCGGTAGACAAACTGTTCAAATACTTTTCTAGAAATATATAAATGTATATCAAAATCAGTGGTTCATTACAATAAATAAATGGTTTTCAGGAATATCTGGATAGGTTCTATTAAATTCACTAAAGGCCGAAAGAACGTCAAAGTCTTCATAGTTCATAAACTTCACGTAGTCTTGGATTAGTAAACGGCAAAGTCCAAGGTGAAATTCACATCTGCATGTGTCTATTATAAACCCAAACTCGTCTACAAGATATAAAACACAAAACTGAATGATTCTTGCGTGTAACTTTCACTTGTTGATTAACACCATTTAAAGAATCATGCGAGAATACATTCCTTAGATTTCCAGTAATCCTAATGCAAACGAAAAATTCAAAAAGTCCACTTTGATGGAAAGTGGTAAATCTAAATCTTGTAGCATATCCACATCAATAAGTATGTTTCTTTCAACAAACATATAAAATCGAAATATAGAAAGAGATGCGTCCAAATACAGCAACCATTCTACTAGCATCAAGGTTTCTTTACTAAACAAAACAGATTGTATTTCTTTTAGCGTCTTTCTTTCACATTCTGAATCAATGAAGAAAGGTGCAAAAGAAATTTTCATCGACACAGGCCAGTCAAGATCCCTGAGCGTTCGTATTTCTATAAGCGTCTCTCTAAACAAAGAGCATTCCACGCCTTTAGCTAACTTAATTCTAGTCACCATACGTGACTGGAAGCTAAGGGAAGAGACTTATTCTAAAACAAACATTTGATCAAGTATGTACCAAAAACGAAGTTTGTGTTCTTCTCTGAACCTGTCTCGCATTTCATTGAATTCTCTTTCTTCAAGGGCAATGCGTACAGAATGGCAGGGGGGAAGAAATTATCTGGTGTGCTCCCCTGGATTGTTTACCACCAACAATGCTAACTGCTGCAATGATTTAACTTGTTTTTGTTTCTTTACATCTGGCTTTGGCGGTGGAATGAGTGGACGAAAAGACATTGTAAAACTATTAAAAACCTTTGAACGTAGAACTGTGTTTTGATTTTATATCATTTAAAGAATGTGTGCAGAACATGAAATAACTTTAACTACAGGAAATTTCACTGCGTCAAGCAGTTTTTCGGCCTGTGAAACCAAATTGGCGGGGAAGTCAAACTAGGAAAACAACAGAACTAAGGCTCTTCGCGAGGGCGCAAGAATTAGCAAATAGTGCAGTAAATGAGTGTACATTTTTATATATTTCAGGGGAAAAAATGTCTGGACCTGCAACTTGCGTGAATAAGTTTTTTTGAGGCAGCTGGTATTTAGAAAGCCAACGAAGTGGTCGGTGCTGCGTCCAGAAGGGCCTCGGTGAAATGTCCTTTGATCCAGGTGGAGAAGACCACAGCCCAGGCTCCTGTGGAGGACCGACATCCAATTAACGACACAGCACTCGGGCAGGAATAATCCTGGAGATCCTCTATTTCCATGGATCTCTATAAGTTCCCGCAGGAGGAGAACTTTCTGTTCTCCTTTGGTCAAGAGCAGTATTGTGGGACCACACTGGGAGGAATGCCCAGTATCTTGGAGAAATTTGTATGCTTTGTGGCGGAGGTAGGCTGTCACGGTCTTGTGGACAGCGTAGTGCCGCGGAAGAATCATGAACATATTGCATTCTTCTTTACATTTTTCAAGGGATATAAATGGAAATTACTCAATTTCCTGGGCTGAGTTGTTTGAAGGACGGTTAGGGCTAACCCGGGGTCAAATTTTAACCCGGGTCTCTTTTTTTTTCATCAAAAGCATTTTGTCCGAAAATTTTCGCTATGCTTTTTAGAGTCACAAATAATCCAATTGTTTACAAAAAGAATTAAACTGAATTTGCTTTTTAAGCTTTCATATTTGAATAGTTAATCAAATTTCGTGCTAACCCTGGGTTATCTTAACCCAGTTTTGAACAACCTGGCCCTGATCGATTCCGTCTTAACAAGTGGACAAGAAACTTTTTCTCTTACTCTAAAGCATTGATATTAACAAGGAGAAATGTGATGCTGATCACTCCTGGGGCTTAAAAGGGTTCAGTGTCTTCCTCCCCCAAAATACTTGCTAAGAGGAAACATGAGATAAGCTCAGTGCAAACTGACCAAGGAAGCCAGCAATTCTCAGCTTCTAACTCTTCTCGCGAGGACGGCCGTTCTTGATCTCCTGGCTTCTTATAATCGGGGCCATGCTCTCTGCAAAAACTTGACTGAATAAAGCAGTGAGCTGATGTGGTTTGAAATTGTCACTGCACCACAGTCACTCATTCTTCAATTCAATACAGTACAACAGAAAAATCCTCATTAAAACAGATTAAGAAATTACTAAAGAGAGTTCCACATTTTATTTAATTGGGGCGGGGTTACCTTAAGCTATTAAACCAATCATTTATGCAGACGCAGACAGACCTTGTCACGGTTTTGAAAGCCAAATTCTTTGGTAGGAATAGATAAAATTGTAAATTCTTGTGTTAAATTATTGTTAGTTCATCACTGGTTTCAATATTTTATAACTTGTAATATTGTTACACAGCATGTCTGAAAACCAGTTTGCTGTGAGCCATTTACGGTTTTTGAATAAAGTTGATTGAACTGAATTGAATTAAATTGATTCCTGGTCATTTCTTAGGTCAGGAGTTAAGAAAAAGCGACTGTAAATGAAAAGGGACAGTTGCATGTATCCTGTTTTGACAATTCCGGAGCCTAAAATGGCCAAGAAATGCGTAGGCTTTACTGGCAAAAATTCAGTGACACAAACCATCGATGCTGACTGATCTTATCAAATTGTGCTGAGAGCAACAACAAACCAAACAAACAAACTTCATGCTCACTGTATGCGTGAACTTCTCAAGATTTCTGCGGAGATGGTTTTCTCAAATCATGCCCTCGTAAAAAGCTGCAAACCCTTGTAAACAAGCGCAAGAAATGAATGGCCGCAGGTCGATTTTGCGTGGGCTCATTGCGCAGTAACTGCCACCTTTACCTTATGGTGAGGTGAAAAGAAACTAACCCACTCACCCTGAGAAAGTTCAAATACTGCTCCATGAGTGGGACGCGTAGGAAAACCTCCGACTGGAGTTCCAGTCCTGAAAAAGTTCGCCACTCCATCGAGAAAGGAGGAGGCACATCTCCCAGACTTAAAGCGTAGGCCTGGTCGTTTTTGTCTGGTAGGCAGCTCTGGCATCAAGTTCCTGACCTGCCCATGGACACTGGCAACGCAATCTGGTACTGGTGCATCCTGCGTGGTGGCAGTTTGTCCTTCGTCCTCGTGGTGCTGGCACTCGGAGTGATTGTCGTCATCACACAACTGACTGGCATCTTCAGCGCAAGGAGCGGCTTGCTCAGTGGAGGCCGCTTGGCCTTGGAGGGGAATCTCTTGTTCCCCTTCAGATTCCTCATGCTCAGAAGCGGATCCATAAGACAGGTCTACGAGGGTAAAACATCACTTTATCACTTTCACTTAATCACTCTATTTGATTTACCACAAAATATAAATAACGATAAAACAAGACAGTTACACAAAAGCAAATGAAAGTGGTGAGGAAGCCCAAAAAGAAACCATGAGGCTTATAGACATTGGGCTCCCTCAGAGTAAAATTTTGAGTTGACAAAATATAAAGTATGGTACATGTAACAACAAGTATAAAAATAATATCAGATGTGTGAAGAAAGGTAACTATTTACTACAAGATTTATAACTAATAGTTCATACAAAATTTTTTTCTTCAATTTCGTTTTGAATAAGTAGAGAGAAATAGATTCTTTAATATCATCTTCTAAAGACTTATAATAAGTAGGTCCTTGGAAACTGACAGAATTTACGAAGGTTTGTTCTACAAAAAGGAAGGTGAAAATCTAGTGGCATGGCTATGGACTTGTTTGTTTAAAGAGAAATAATTGTTGAACTTTGAAGGCAAAAGAGAATGGTTGAGAGAAAACAAGTTTACCTAACTCTAGTTGTCTAATGTCGGAAAGTTTTAGTAGCTCTAATTCTTTAAAAATAAGGTCTGAATGAGAATTGAAAGTTGATTTAGAAATAATTCTGATAGCTTGCTTTTGCAAAGAGACAAGACGGCGGAGATTGGTTTTTTACGTAGACCCCCAGACAATACAATAATAAAGATAAGGATAAACTAAACAATAATAAAGAGTTTTTAGACAGGGTTTGGGTAGAAAAAATCTTGCTCTATTGATGACTCCTATTGATTTCGAGATTTTACGAGCTACTTGAGAAATGTGCGGTTTCCAAGACAGATGTTCATCAAGGACTACACTGAGGAAGACCATTTCCTTAACCTGTTCGATTCTCTGTTCATTTATGCATATTTGCATTGGAAAATGATAGCTTTTTTGTGTAGGCTTAAATAACATAAAGTTTGTTTTCTTCAGGTTTAAGGAGAGTTTGTTTGCCTTAAACCAAGTGGATAATTTATTAAGTTCGGAATTGAGTGAGGCTGCCAATATTGACCGCCTTTCAGAGCACAGCTGTCTTCTCGGCAGTTACAGTTGCTGCGGCCGAAGATGACGAAGAGGGCTGCCAACTTCTCACCAAGCAGTTGGCGGCGTGCATCTGCAATCAGGTTGCTAGTGGCCTTTTGTGCCCCCTCAGGGTCTCCTTGCCAAGTGCCTCCTCTGGGCATGGCGGTTGGTATTTCCTGTTGGGAAAGAAACAGGACAAAAGTTGCAGTGTTTCTGATTGTGTCATCGGCGGACGAAAAATGTTCTTAAAAATAGCAATGATAATGATAACTATAAGAAGGATAGGGAGGGATAAGAGACCATCAGTGTGGACACCCACCTCTTGGCGAAACGGCTGGTGTTGTCGAAAGAAAGTTAACATGTCCTGCCATATCTCCGCATCTGGGAAGGTGTCAAGCCTGAGTCCTGCGACCAACCCATCTCGCAAGCCCCAGGGATTTGCCTCTTCCTCTTGTGTCGTCACTGCTGAAATAAAACAGAGTTCTCGCTGTTAATAATTTGAAAGTGAGTGAGCGTATCATTTATCATTTGTATTGCCCAAGTTCACATAAAAATATGATCAAATGCGCATTACACAAATGAAGAGTTAAGATTAACGTAATATATAAAAATTAAACAATATGAATGCCAAACAACTTAAAATATAAGATAAATGCTAAATAGAATTCTAAGACAAAAGTTGGTGAAAAAGGGCTTAAGAAATAAAAAGAAACATGTTAAACTACGTTCAGGTAATTAAGTGGCAAGCTATTTTAAAATAATGTATGTCCAGCATTGAAGGCTGCTGCAAAAATTTGCTAGCCCATCTGTTTCGCAACTTTAGCCGGAAAAATGATTGTGTGCCTTTGTTCCTTTACTAGTATGAAATTTTGCTCAGTTTTGTTATTCTTGGGGTATTGATTCCATGTTTGTTATTCTTGTTGCAAGGAAATCTCTTGTTTCAGACTTCGCAACATATTTGCTAGCACTTTCCCAATATTAGAAGAATGACAAGCAATCTATCAATGCTTTTCAAGTTTCCTTCTTTGCTACCAAATGTTTGCGACTGTCTCAGCGTGTGCGCCCAAAACTCCACAAAATGAAAATGGTCACTCTGAGATGTAGAACACGAAGCTGGTATCATGTGCGAGTGATACTTGAGTTTGGTTTCATTTTTCAGCATTCTTTACCTGGTTCCCTGCCCTCCGTCACTTCTCCCCCACGGGACGCCTTGGCTCTCCTCCCTCTTACAGAGGAACTCTTTCTCTTCTTCTTTGCTGCGCGTGCGCCACCCGCTGTCGTCAAGGTGTTCTCTCCATCAGTCTCCCCATGGTGGTCCTCCTCTGAGTCACTGCTTTCCGAGCAGGGCCGGCTGCTCAGCCATGCGAGGAGAGCACAGAGCATTGTCCGGCCTCCAAAGAAGTCTCCGCGCTGGACTTGCCTATCTCCTGCATAATACTCTGCGGACAGGATATGAAGGGTTTGTTGGATTTCTTGCCACTACCACTGGAGTCATTGCCCTGTCCCCAACCCCACTTGAGGCTGGTGTGAAGCGTGTCCAAGGTGTCTGCCTGTAATGCCTCTAAGGTGGCGAAGTTTACATCAAACTCTACCATGGTGGAAACCAGGTACTGTGGGCAGAATGACCTACTCTGGTGACTGATAGCCGCATAGCGAAGGTTAAGGAGCCGTGCTCTGCTCAGACCTAAGCCGGCGGTCATTGTTTGACTGACCAAGCAGGCCACGTCGCACACCGCCAGTCGCCTCAGCGTCAAATTGCTGGCCTTCACCGACACGGTTATCTTCCCCCGTAAGAAACCCCGTGTTCTTGTGCTATCAGCTGCTTGGGAAAGCGTCCGTGGATTCAGGGCTTGCGAGGCTCCAGGCCAAAGCGTCCCAGATCATGATACTTCCAAACCTAGGAGAGCAAGAGAGTAGGGTCAGTCCACAAGGGCTTGTCCATAGGTTTCCTGCTTTGTGCTCCCAAACCCAGGGCTTTGTAAGTGTGCCGTTCAAGATTTTTTTTGTTAAAATTATTAGTTGATTGGGTACCGTGTGGCGATTTTTTTCCAGCGGCCCGCGACTGAATTAGTTCCCCCAAATAATAGTTACCACAAACACGTAAAATCTACTCCAGGGTGAATACTCTCTATAACTTAAATTCGCTACACAGAAGTTAAGTACTAACCAATCGTGTCTGTTCAATTACAACTTGCCCTCTTCATTCGGAAACGAAACGGTGTACATAGGATTGTAGGATTACTAAACAAAAAACGAAAATGTTATTAATGCTGTGTACTTTCTAGAAAATCGCCAATAAATAGGAAACAAGGAACAAAATATCGCCAGTTCGCGAGAATAAATGCCCCCCAAAATTTCCAGCCACACGGTATTAGTGTAAAGGTAGCACCGCAGGACGTTTGTAACTGTGACTGAACCAGTACCTTCTCACGAGCGTCTCTAAGCAACGTAACTGTCCAAGCGAACGCGGTTTAAATTGGCGTCAAACAGCGCTTGTTCGCTGGTTAGAGCCTCGGTCAAACGTGCGCTGTGACGGCGAAAGAGTTCCCACTTGTTCACTTTTGGGTGGGCAGCAAATGAAAGCATACCAGTCTATAGATGCTCACAACTGCTTCGTTTCAGGGTGGGTAAATACAATTTTTACCAAACCAGTGGCTGGAACCGACAAAGCGGTTGTTACAGCGAGAGAGACGCCTCTGAAGACATGGCTCCTTGCTGAAAAGGATGGAAACGTGTTCATGGAGCACTGTAACTGCATGGCAGGACTTTACGAGGCCTGCTCACACGTCGGGCCTCTTCTTTTTTCCATTGAAGCTAGTGTTAGAATGCGACAGTTAGTTACATGTACGCAGGAAAAAAGCAAGTGGGTGAAGCCTTCATATGTGCGGGAAATTCCATACATTCCTGTTTGTGAAATGGACCTTTCCTCTGCCAAGCAACGCCATAGTACTTTGGGTGAACAGGGACCTGCTACCCCAAACCCTAGAGAGAGGGGAAATGTCCAAGCAACCACAGCAGAAGAACAGGCCAACTTTTTCGAAAGTATTTCAAACTGTGGGATCAAAGCAGCCATTCTATCCATTGTTGCACCTTACAAT
Organism: Porites divaricata; assembly: GCA_038088405.1. Taxonomy (NCBI): domain Eukaryota; kingdom Metazoa; phylum Cnidaria; class Anthozoa; order Scleractinia; family Poritidae; genus Porites; species Porites divaricata. The sequence goes on from JBBMOI010000013.1 coordinate 17,740,443, forward strand.
GCTGCTTTTGTACCTGATGAGAACAAAACAATGCCGAAGCCATTAACAGAGCTGTTCAATGAAGAGAATCTGGAAGACACCTTGCGGGAATTACAGCAAAAGTCTGAAACGGCTTTTAATGCGCTCAAGATAGTGTCAAAGAAGCAGAAACTGTTGAGGAAGTTTAAAGCTGCTTGCTCAACCAATCCTGAGAAGCCATCAAAAAGCCTCTTTAAGATGATTTGTTACCCTGGTGCTCATCGCTTCTCAAATGCAGCAACAAAATGGGGCATATCAAATGAGAGCAATGTATGAGAAGCATATGAGTTTTCAATTGCAGATCAGCACCTCAATTTGTCTGTAGTGGACAGTGGGCTACAGATAATGAGAACTGGCCCTTTTTAGGTGCTTCACTTGGTCGTTTTTTTGTGAGTGCTGTGGAAAAGGACTCTGTGAAATTAAATGTCTGACCTTACAAGTACAAGGATGCCATGCTGGTTACTGCTGCGGCAGACAGCAGTTTCTGTCTGAAATATGATGACAATGGGGTTGATTTGTGCTTGGATACTGTTCATCCTTATTACTACCAAGTACAGTGCCAGTTGTTCGTAACTTGAGTGAAGTACTGTGATTTTGTCTGGACTACAAAGGACATGTTTGTTCAGCGAGTGTTGCCTGATGCTGAGGTTTGGGACAGAGTGTTGACAAGGACAATACTCTTCTACAAGAAAGGAGTTCTCCCAGAGATTTTAGGACAATGGTACAAACGTTCTAGTGCTCAGCCTTGTCTCACTCAATCACTATCAACAGACAGCTACGAAGATGGACCCTGGTGCTTCTGCCAACAACACATTGAGGACAGCCGACTAATTGGGTGTGACAAGGCTGGCTGCAAAATCCAGTGGTTTCACATGTCATGTGTGAGACTTACAACAGAGCCTGATGGTGAATGGTTTTGCCCCTCCTGTGTGTAAAATTGATGATGAGGAGATAGAAGAAGAATTTAACATGGACAGCGAAGATGATGACGAATGCTGATGACGACAAAGACTTTGTGAAAACACATTACCTTAAACAAACGGCTCCTTTAGGGGCCACCACATTCTTAAAAGTTAATAACCAATGATTGTATATTGTGTTTATTTACTATCATTGGTATGGCTTATAAGTAAATAAATCCCGATTTAGTAGAGTTTCCATGCACTGGAAAAAATTTTTTTCAAAAACTTTAAGCTATAAGCTGAGACCCCCTCTAGAGCCCAAATTTTAATTTACTTCAGTTTTAATTTGTGTAAAAATCGCTCGGCTTTTAGTCGAATAAATACGGCAGTCTGAGTTACTCTTCCCAAAGAGTAATGAGACTTTTACTGGGGACGGGGAAAATTCACACAGCTTTTAACAAAATTTGTGGGATAATCATTTTTTAGCTTCCATTAACAATCCCAGTAATAATAATTATAATTAAATATGTCCAACAATTATTGTTGGACATATTTTTACTTCAATTACCTTGTCATTTTTAAAGTGGCGAATTGTTTGTATTTTCGTACACCAGACAAGATTTTCCAGTTTTATTTTTAGGAGAGTAGTCCTTACACTGTAACTCTTTAATAAATTTTGTCAGTTGGTTATTATTGTAATGATCATAAGAGCAGAAGACAGTTTATTACAGTAAAATAACATTTTATTAGCCAAAAAGTGCTAAGCCTTTCATAAATTTTCTGTTTAGAATTGTAAAAAAATCTTAGTTATTTCAAATAAAAATTTACACAAAAATATTAAGACAGTAAGAGGGCTATTGCCAATAGATGCTGCATCTTTACTGTTAAATAATCTTCTGTACATGTGAGGGCAGTGAAACACAAGTTAAGTGTAATTCTAAATTTTTGGCGTGTATTTGTTCCAAACCTCCTTGTGCAGGAAATTTTTATGCTAGAAAAGGTCTAAAATATTTAATCAAATGGTGCAATGGCCTCTGATAGATTAGTAAGGGCACAACAGACTATTGCAATTTTGTCTATTGGAGCCAAATCATGTTGTTGCCGAGCTGTCACTAGCTGAATAGGGAGTATTCCTTGCAATATAGTGTACTTTCTGCGTACAAGACCAATGATTCTTTCTACATGGATTCTTACATTAGCAATTTTCCTTGTCTCCTCTACTTCCTCTGCAGACAGCTGTTTTTTGCCTCTGGTAAATGCCGGTATATGAAGGCGAGCTTGATAAAAACCCACACTGTCAGCTATATCAAAGCCCCTATCCGCAGCACTATATCCCCAGGAAAAAGTTTCCTCAACAAACCAGAATTTTCAGTAAGATATTTGTCACTGACTCTCCCACCCCATGCCTTTGATATAAATGAGATAACACCTTGTGGTGTTACACCTATGAGAAACTTAACAGTATTGTGATGTTTATAGTTAGACCAAGTCATTGCTCTAGCAATTAGGCTAGATGGTCTTTCTGTGAATATCTCAAAGCAGTAAATATGACTGCAACTTCTTTGCCAAAGTTGCGTTGGACAACCACAGGCATGGTGGCTTGCAGTTCTTCATGCTCTGGCCACTGAATTAAAAATTTAAGTCTAACAGACATTACTTGTATCCACCTGTCAATATTGTGTGCTGTTGATACAGATATATTAAATCGATAAGCTAAATCCTGCAATGGGGAATTTCGTTTTAATCTGATTAAAAGTAACAGGAATTCGTGAAACTGGCTAAGTGCATTTTGGGTGTTTCCTTTGATGTGGGGGTAATAAGATTGAGGTAATTCCCTTGTTTTGCACTGCGCATAACATTGCAACATCCAAGATGGTGGCGGTTGTTCCCACTAGCGCGAAAACAACAAACAAGGGCCGCTTTTGCAGAGCTAAAGCTTTTATTCGCAATAATAATGCCGCGGATCGTCTGACAGCTTCCTTGTTTGCTATACAAAAACAAGAAAATGAAAGAAATGTGCGTGATCCTAAAGTCTGCAGTGGTTTTTTACTTCGCGGCCATTGAGTTGTGGAATTATTAAAATGTCCTGGCTAAGGCTTGCAAGATAAACACACAGTCAAATGGCTGCCGTAGTTACAAAAGCGCTTTATTGCTTGTCACGTGATACACAAATAACAACGCATTAGGGTGGTCTACGTATTTATGTCACACCCTTTCCCTTTTAAAAAGAAAAAAGAAAAAATTACAAAAAATAAATAAAAAAATAATAATAATAATGTCTCAGTCCTTGGATTTCAAATAAAAAAAACAAGTCCTTAGTCTCTGATTGTGTCTTAGAGGTCCAAACGTTTTGGTTTGAGTACTTGTCTGCCACTTCGGGTAACATAAGCCTCTGAACTGTTCCCCTCGGGTGGTTCAGGGTTGTGGGGTTGTGGTGTTGCCACGGAGGTGGAATTACAGGTGACACTGGTGGGGATGGCTGCTCAGTCTGGTCCTTGGGCAAGTTGTGGCATGCACTATCATCAAGAGACTGCTCTGCATTTAGACTTCAAAGGTCCTGGGGCTGGGCAAACTCGCAGATGCTGCCTGTTGCGGCGATAGTTTCTGCCATTGTCATGCGGGTAATCTTTTAGAGGACGGGTAGCTTGCAAACCAAACTGAATGCAGGGTTGTCGGAACAGCAACAAGAAGATTTATTCCAAAAAGGAACGTAGTTTCCACGAAGTAAAACTCCACAACAGCACATAACTTGATAAACTTACACGGCCTCTGCCAGCTTGAATAAACACTGCCTCAGTCACACTTGACTAAACACGACTAATGTCGAACTCTCTTCGCTTGTGGTAAACTAGTTAAAACTCCACTCGAGCTCGCTTACTTAAATACATTTGCAATAATATTCTAGAAGTTTCTAAATAGTCTAATTATAGAAAGATTACAAAATATACCGTTTTAGAAACGCTTACACAAGATACTAAAATAAACAAACCATGAACTCTTGCGAAGCTTCTAGAAAATCATGCTAGTCACGCAATACAGTTTTTCGTAACATAACCCCCTTTCAGTAGAAATTTCCTAAATTTCTCCTAACTTGAAAAATTGCTAAATGAGGGGCAGTTCTATGTCAATAAACTTATTCGTCCGCTCTACTCAAGTAATCCACTCAAACGTTCTCTGAGCCTTTAATGGCTTCAACTCTGAATGTATAACTTTGCAAAAACATAGCCCAACGCATAAGACGTCCGTTTGCAAACTTAGCACTGTTCATATACTTCAAGGGTTCATGATCGGTCTGCAGAACAAAGGGAACTCCGTACAAGTAGAGATGAAATCTCTTGATACCCCAGACTACTGCTAGGCACTCTTTCTCAATTGTAGAATAGTTCCTCTAAGCGCTTGACAATTTCTTGCTTGTGTAGCAAACGGGGAACAGCTTCTCATCATCCTTCTGCATTAACACTGCACCAATTCCAGTATTTGATCCATCTGTTTGCAAGTAGTAAGTTTTCACTGGGTCCGGAAGACGGAGAATTGGCTCATTCGTCAAATGAGACTTGATAGTCTGGTATGCCTTCTCTTGTGCTTGTCCCCACTTGACCCTACATGGTTGACCTTTGCGTGTCAGGTCCGATAGAGGGGCTGCAATGGCTGCAAAGTTAGGGATGAAGTCTCTGTAATATCCAGCCAGACCAACAAACGAACAAAGTTGCTTCTTAGTACCTGGCCGTGGTGCATTCTTAATCTTCTCGACATTCTCCTTGTGTAGACCAAGCACTCCTTGTTCTAGGTGATGACCCAAGAAATCAACGCAGCTAGCTCCAAAAATACACCTAGTTGGTCTAATAGTCATCCCAGCTCTCATTAAACGTGCAAACAACTTTTGGAGGGCTTTAATATGTTCTTCCCATGTGCGGGTATGAACCAATATATCGTCCCAGTAAAAATCGACATTGTCTAAATCCTTAATTAATTTCTTCATAGCTCTCTTCAGGATTGCTGCAGAGTTAATCATTCCAAACGGCATCTTTAAGAACTCGTAGGAACCATCGGGTGTTACAAACACGGTCTTCGGAATATCCTCCTCAGGTATGGTGATTTGCCAATAGCCTTTACTAAGGTCAATCTTTGTGAAAAACTTATCACCACTTAGCTTCTGGAACAGGTGTTCTGCGGTCGGCATGGGTTCAGTGTCAATAACAGTCAGCTTATTTAGCTTCCGATAGTCAACGCAGACTCGATTGGTGTTGTCTTTGTTCTTCACTACAACAACCGGCGACGCATAGGATGAATCAGACTCCCTGATAACTCTCATTTTAATCATGTCGGCGATATCTTTCTTCAATGACTCCCTAGTGCTGTAAGGAACTGGATATGGTCTTGACCGAACAGGCTCATCTGAGGTAAGTTTGATGTGATGCTGGGCGAGGTCCGTTGTACCTGGTGCCTTGGTAAATAGACTTGAAAACTGACTGGCTAGGTCCATAAACTCAGAACGCTGTTCGTCAGTAAGATTTGACCCGGTTGCAACATCTGCAACAGATTCCTTAGCAACATAGCAACCGATCTCTAGGAAATCAACATTATCATCATCCTCCGCATCCTTTACTTCACATTCTTCAACTTCACAGTGCATATCTTCCTCAAAACGATTATCTGCTTTTAACACTGCTACTGCTCCTTCTGTTGTAGCTTCATCTCTTTCAAAATACTTCTTGAGGAGATTCGCGTGGTAAACTTTCTCCTTTCCTTTCACTTTAACTCTGTAGTCGCTAAGGGCTACCACTGAACTCACTTCAAGAGGACCCTTCCACTGCATCAGCAACTTATTGTGATCTGTTGGTAGTAGTACAAGAACTTTCTCACCTGGCTGAAATTTTCTGGCTCTAGTCTTGCGATCATAATAGTGCTTTCCTTTATCTTGAGCCTTCTGTAACTGACTGTGGGCTAATTTAAAGGTGTCTTCCAACTTCTCTCGCAGCTCAAAAACGTACTGGTAGCTGTTCTTAACCTCCGGTTCCTCAACTTCTTTCGTCCAAAGTTCCTTAAGAATAGTCATTGGACTTCTAACTGCTCTTCCATACAACAGCTCAAATGGTGAAAAACCAGTAGACTCTTGGGGAACCTCACGATAAGCAAACAACAAAGGGTTGATAAAGCGATGCCACTGTCTTGGTTGTTCACTACACAATCTCTTTAACATAAGCTTCATTGTTCCGTTGAACTTCTCGGTTAAACCATTACACATAGGGTGGTAGGGCGTGGTTGTGATCTGCTTGATACTCAGCAATCGTGTTACTTCCTTCATGCAATCAGAGACAAACTGTGTACCAAGGTCACTTAAAATCTCTTCAGGAATTCCCAACCGACTGAAGATATTTACTAACGCCTCTGCAACAGTTTCAGTGTCAATAGTCTTCAAAGGAACTGCTTCAGGATAGCGAGTCGCAAAATCAACAAGTGTCAGGATGTACCTATGCCCTTCTTCGCTTGGTGGACTGATAGGTCCGACAAGGTCAATGGCTACTCTCTTAAATGGTTTATCGATCAAAGGCATCTTCTGTTATGGCACTTTCGGAACCGATCCCTTGTTTACGGTCTTCTGACAGACATCACATGATTTGCAGAAACGGGTTACATCACCTTAAATACCTGGCCAATAAAATGCGCTCTGAATCTTGTCAGTCGTCTTCTTAATACCCAAATGACCTCCCATTATAGATCCATGAGCCACTTCCATTATTCGAGGTCTTAACTGCTTGGGAACCAGCACTTGCTTCAAAGGCTTGCCACCATTCACAAAGGGGTGTTTGTAGACACGGTACAATATCCCACTCTTTACTCCAAAAGAAATCTCAGCTTGACCCTTCACTAGTATATCATCTCGGTCCCAGTACTTCTGCAAACTCTCATCTTCACTCTGCATCTGTTTAAGTTTCTGTTTATCTACAATAGGGCTCTCTTGGTAACTTGGTACTTTTAAAGGGCTAACTACACCGTCTTTCTTAGCTTGACTTCTCGTGGTTACAGCACATGCTTCTTGCCAAGTTGGGTCTGGTTCATCAGCGGGTCTAGCTCCAGGAACGTTACCTATTATCAGGTTGTAAATGGCATCTGGGAGACACTGCGCTTCCACTTGCCCCTTGAGATAAGGTGTATCAACAGTAATTCTTGCAATGGGATCTTGCAATGAGCAGCATGACGTTAAAATCACCAGTAAACTGATCCTCAGACACAAGATTCTTCTTAACCACTATTCCACTACAGCCGGTGTCTCTCAAGACATCCACCGTTTTCTCACCCACTCTTTCTTTTACAACAGGCATTTTCAACCGATTGCCAGATAGAGGTTTGAGGCAGGCATTGCTTACTATTGGGATCTTCTTACCACTGGCTAACAACAGTTTATCCTTGATACAGGCTCGAACTTCCTCTTCTGTAGGTTTAACCTCGGGTGGCTGAACTAAACAGCCGGCACTCACTTGCCCACGCTGCACAGGGATACCATTTCTATTTTGTCCTCCTGACTTCTGTCTACCTGAGCGGCAGTTTGTAGCTTCATGTCCTTGCTTGCCACACATGAAACATTTCTTGATCAGAGATGGGCAGTTAACAGCCCTGTGGCCACGAGCGTTACACTTGAAACACACTACGGTTGTTGAATCATTCTGCTGATTCATTGTTTCTTCCTTCTGAGGTAGTACCATAGGCTTCCTACTAGCGGGACTGAACAAGTGTTTTTCGTGTGCTTCTAAGTATACTGATCGGCAATCTTCGCTATCTGGACAAGCGTTTCCGGGGCTCTTTCACGAAGGTGAATAGCCAACTCTTTTGGACAAGAGTCAATAAACTGTTCTTTCATGATTAGATCTTTCAGGCCTTCAAAAGAACGCTCAGTGTTCGACAGCTCTAACCAACGCAACAAGTATCTATCCAGTCTTACTATAAACTGTTCAGGACTTTCATCAACTTCCGGCTTTGATGCTCTAAATTTATCTCTTCATCAAAGCTAACTTCACTCGGTCATAATCTTGGGCTGCTTCCTCGGATAACCGTGAATAAACTTCTAGGGCACGTCCAGACCAAAGAGCACTAAGTTTCGAAGCCCTTCCTGTCTTCTCCCACTTAGCTGTAGTTGCGAACCTCTCGAATCTTTGTAGGGAAGCATCCAAGTTGTCCTTACCATCCACAAATAAGGGGAGCTTGGGTGTCTTGGCCCTATCCTCTCTTAATTCGGCGTGTTCGGCGACGTTACGGCCTTGTCCTAGACGAGCGATCTCCAATTCATGCTCTCTCTTAGCGGCCTCAATAGCTTCTTTCTGCTTCAACAGTTCTGCTTCCATCTGTAATTTTCTCAGTTCTCGTTCTTGCCGCCTATTTTCTCTTTCTTCGGCTTCTCTTGTACGCCTTTCCTCTTTCTCTTCTTCTTCCTTCCTTCTGTCTTCCTCAAGTATTTGACGTCTCTCTTCCTTTTCTTCTTCTAACTGCCGCCGCTTTTCTTCTTTTTTCTCTTCCAATTGTCTACGTTTTTCTTCTCTCTCTTCTTCTAACTGTCTTCGTTTTTCTTCTTTTTCTTCTTCTTCCCTTTTTCTCTCTTCTTCTAACTTTTGTTGCTCCCGCACAAACTCGAGCAGTTTATCTCCTTCCAATCCGAACTTTTCTCCAATCTGTAAAAGCTTTTAGATTTCCATAGCAGTAGTTCACAGCAAACACTCAATATCTTCTTCTTCGTAACAGTTCTTGCTACTTTCGCTATAACTCCTTCTCCTTGAACTGTCCTTTCCTGGTTACTGTAGTCAGCAAACAGTTGAATTCCTCTCCCGGACAAGCCCCCAATGTTACGTGGGTAATCTTTTAGAGGACGGGTAGCTTGCAAACCAAACTGAATGCAGGGTTGTCGGAACAGCAACAAGAAGATTTATTCCAAAAATGAACGTAGTTTCCACGAAGTAAAACTCCACAACAGCATGTAACTCGATAAACTTACATGGCCTCTGCCAACTTGAATAAACAATGCTTCAGTCACACTTGACTAAACACGACTAACGTCGAACTCTCTTCGCTTGTGGTAAACTAGTTAAAACTCCACTCGAGCTCGCTTACTTATATACGTTTGCAATAATATTCTAGAAGTTTCTAAATAGTCTAATTATAGAAAGATTACAAAATATACCGTTTTAGAAACGCTTACACAAGATATTAAAATAAACAAACCATGAACTCTCGTGAAGCTTCTAGAAAATCACCCTAGTCACGCAATACAGTTTTTCGTAACAGCCATCATCTGCTTGAACTACATAGGACCTTGGTGTGTGGTGATGTCTGACTACTGTCGCTGGCTTCCACTCTCTGGAGTTGGTCCAGGGCTGCATTCGCACCTTCGTTCCCGGCTGTAGCTCCTTCAATTCGCTGCTAGCATGTCGGTCATGGTGCTTCTTCTGATCCTCTTTCATCTTCTTCAGGTACTTGGAGACATTCTTTTGGTTGACACTAGCAGGTTGAAGCAAGCTGTCCATTATTGGTAATCCGTTTCTCAAGCGACGTCTCATCAGCAATTGTGCTGGTGACAATTCGATGCCTGGTATTGGCGTTGTCTGATAGTCAAGTGAGGCCCGATATTTGTCACTATTCTTTCGCCACAGGTTTTTTACGGTCTGAACGGCTCTCTCCACCTCTCTGTTAGCCTTCGGATAGTGTGGGGAACTGGTGACATGCTTAAAACCATACTCTTTTGCAAATTCTTGGAATTCGCTGCTGCTGAATTGGGGGCCATTATCTGAGACCACTTCTGCTGGGATCCCATGGACTCCAAATTGCCTCTTCAGCTCTTCTACAACAACACTGCTTCTCAGGGACTCCATCTTGGTAACTTCTGGGAACTTGCTCCGATAGCACACAGAGAGTAAATAGTGCTCCCCTTGAAATTCAAACAGATCAGTTCCTATCTTCTGCCAAGGGAGTGATGGTGGGACAGTAGGTTTCAGTGGCTCTGCAGGCTGTTTCTTGGCAAAATCTGCACACACACTACACTTGGTGACCATTTGCTCCACATCCAGGGACATTCCAGGCCAAAATAGTACCTCTCTGGCTCTTTGTCTGCATTTGACTATTCCTAGGTGACTCTTGTGGATCTGGCAAAGCATTTCAGGTCTCGTAACCTTTGGGGCAATCAAGCGCGTCCCTTTAAAGAGGAGTCCATCGGCTGTTGCGACTTCATCACGGAATGTCCAATAGGGTCTGGCCTCTAAAGGAACTTGCTGCTTTGTGTCTGGCCACCCATTTCTCACCATGGTTAGGACTGCTTGTAGCTCTGGGTCTACTTTAGTCTCTTTCTGGAACTCCTCATACCACTCCTCTGATACAGACAGGACCATGTTGATTTCCTGGAATTCTTCATAAGCTTCACTGTCACCAGTTGGCACAGCTGCTCGGCCCAGTGTGTCTGCAAGGACTTGTTTACAACAAGGAATGTAGCGAATCTCAACATCATAGCCTCGCAAATTAAGCAGCATTCTCTGCAACCTCAGCGGAGCTTGTGACAGTGGTTTGGTACTGATTGCTTGTCAAGGCTTGTGGTCTGTCTCTACAACAACACTTTTGCCTTAGATGAATTGGTGGAACTTGCGGCAGGTGAAGACGACTGCCAGCATTTCAGCTTCAATGGGTGCGTACCTTGACTCCGCACCGGTGAGCGCTCGAGAGGCGTAACACACGGGTTTGTCGTCCTGCAATAGCACTGCTCCCAGGCCTTTCCCGCTTGCATCGCTCTGGATCTTTGCTGGTTTCGAGACATTATAATATTGCAACACTGGTGCTTCGGATACAAGCTTCTTGATCTTCTCAAAGCTCTCTTTCTGTGGGGGGTCCCAGTGAAACAACATGTCTTCTTTCTCCAACTCTCTCAGCGGAGCATCCACAGTGGACAAACTGGGCAGGTACCGAGTCAGGAATTGTACAAATCCAAGAAGGCGTTTCACATCTTCTTTGCTTTGCGCCGCAGGCATTTCTTGAACTGCCTCTACCTTCTGGGGATCAATCTTTAAGCCTTCTGAAGTTAGCAAATGTCCTACATAGGGGACTTGTGTCTGACGAATCTTGCATTTCTCTTTGTTAAGCTTTAAACCTTGCTTTGATGCTCTATCCAGGAATTTCTGCAATCGTTCGTCATGTGTTGTCTCATCGCCTGCCACAACTACATCATCCATTATGACCTCCACACCCTCCAAATCTTCAACAATTCGATCCATGGTCCTTTGAAATATTTCGAGGGCGCATTTCACTCTGAAGGGTAGCCTTGTAAATCTGTACCGGCCAATGGGAGTGTTGAATGTACACAGATGTGAAGACTCGTCATCTAACTTTAGCTGCCATAAACCACTTGCGGCATCCAGGATGCTGAAAATTTTGGCACCTTGAAGACGACTGGCCACTTCATCAATAGTCTTCATGGGGTAATGGGGTCTCTTTATGGCAAGATTTAGATCCCTTGGATCAATACACAGTCTTACTGCACCAGTAGGCTTCTGTACTACAACAAGTAAGTTGACCCATTCAGTCGGTTCCTCCTGGCACACTATTACTCCTAGCTTTTCCATCCGTTTTAGTTCTTCAACAACTTTCGCTCTCTGTGGCACGGGTACCTTCCTTGGGGCATGGACTACAGGCACAGCTCCTTCTGCCAGCTCTATGTGATACGTATCGGGCAAACATCCTAATCCAGTGAACAATTCTGGATAGTCCTCGAGCTCCACTTTCTTGGATGGTAGCTCTTGACCTGTCAACTGATAAACTCTTGTCAGCAGACCAAGCTTAAGACACGAGTCTCCACTAAGCATAGATTCCACTTCAGTATCCACAACAAAGAATTTGCCGTTTTCCACTTGATCTTTGTATCTAGTAGTCAATGCTACTTCTCCTCTAGGTTTCAGCTTGTGCTTTGAAAACGAAACCAGCACAGTTCTGGTCTTTCTCAGGGGCGGTAAGGGTCTACACTTGAGGCTGTTGTAGGTCTTGAGGGAAATAACATTTGCTTTTGCACCACTATCGAGCTGGAACTTCACCTTTGTACCCTCTAACTCGACAGTTTCGTGAAATTGTTCATCCTCAGCTAGACTGTTTGATTCAACCACGTACACAAAGAGTGATGACTCATCTCCACAGTCTCCTAAATCGTCTGAGCTATTTTGTGAATCATCTTCTTCATGCAGGTGATGCACTTGTCTTGATCTACAGAGCTTAGAATAATGATTCATCTTTTTGCAGAAACTGCACTGTTGGCCCATTGCTGGGCATTTTCTGTGGGTTTTATTGTACCCACACCTTCCACACGTATCTTTCGTGCAATCGGTTTTTTCATTCTCTTCCGAAGCTAGCTTCTCGGTGTTTTGCTGTGAACGCTTGCGATGACTCCGAGTTTGGCGTTTTTCTACAACATTCACAGTTGGGTCTTCGTCTTTGGCGAGCTTCTTTAGGCTGTCTAGATTCGTTTCATGGATGCGACCAATTTTTACAGCTTTCTCGAGAGTTAACTCATCAGCTAGATCGAGGCACTTTTCACGAACTTTGCTGTGCTTACAACGAAACACAATTGCATCACGAACCATTCTTTCTTTCTCTTGGTAGCCACAGTCCTTCACTAGGATCTTAAGATCGGTTACAAAAGAGTCAAAACTCTTGCCATCGGCTTGTCGGCGTTCATTGAACTTTAAAGCGGCCATGATGTGGTTTTTGCGCGGAGCACAGTATTCTTCGTACTTTTTCACTACCACAGCTAATTTCGCTGCATCCTCGGGCTTCGCGAATTGAAATCCTTCGAAGACGTCTAGTCCTTTGTCTCCAACCCACATCTTCAAGTAGTTAACCTTGACGTTCTCCTCCTTATCATGTAACGGGCCGTCTAAGATACAACTTGCTTGTCTGTAGAAGTGACGCCACTCGTGGGATAGATCTTGTGATGTCCAAACCATCTCTGGACTCTTGTATTTTGCCATCTTAGCTCGTAGTTTTTGATCAGCGATTCTTTACGAACAATGTGAAACCAAGATTGAAGAATGATGGCTTTGTTTGGCGTGGATTTTCGCTGTACTCTGACACCATGTAAGATAAACACACAGTCAAATGGCTGCCATAGTTACAAAAGCGCTTTATTGCTCGTCACGTGATACACAAATAACGATGCGCTAGGGTGGTCTACGTATTTATGTCACAAGGCTCTCCAACTGCATTAATGAGCCAGTATCTGGCCTGGGATCGCTATTGTACGTATGTTGTTCAAACTCCGAGAGTGGAGAGTCAAACGATATTTCTGGAACAAATAAGAACCACGCGAGGGAGACCACACTTTGCTGTGTGTAGAAACCAAACAAGCAAACATGTGAAGAATAGGAATCAATAGTCTTTTCTTTAAGTTTTTTGTCAAGCATTATTGTGCAAAAGCAAAAAAATCGAACTCTAGCTCGCTGGAATTAAACAGAACGCTAGTGCTACAAAATACTCCAAAATAAAGATTCATAACTCCAAAATCTCATCAAATCTTAACTTACCTCATTCCCTGGTATTTAATGTACTCTTTTCAAGTTTAGATTTCTGTGTTGGCGATATCAAACACATAAAAACAACCAAAAACAAGCTTGATCTGGAGTGCATACTTCGAACATGATGGGCGTTATTTTGTATCTCGCCCCAGTCCCCGCCGCGCAAATTATCCAGCCAGCCCACCTTTCGCAGCAGTTTGTAAGGAAACAAGCACGGTGACCCCCAATTTTTTTCCCAGGCATTTGTTAAGAACAGTCTAATAAAGAACATTTGAAGAAGAAAAAAAGTTTGATAGTAGAACATGCTTTTTTGGGGGAAAACAGTTTCGTATTTGGTATATTTGAGTCAAGGCGAGGACTTCAAGCTAACCACGGAAGTGCCCGAAAAAGTGCAATATCCCCACAACCAGACAATAAAAAGCTAATTAAATGAAGCAATACTGCTTATTTGAGAATTTATTAATAAGGGGATCCGAATTTTTAAGGCGCCACCAGTAAAAATACCCCAGTTTAAGAGCCTGCTGATGCGTAAACAAGCACGGTGACCCCATCTTTTTATTGCATGTTCTTAATGTTCATATCATTAATGTTGATTATGCCAAGTTTCAAAAAAAGTGTGATAGACATGCATTAGAAGGCTAAATTAGGGGATTCCAGTGTAAAACTTAGTTTTATCATCATTATCTCTGAAGCTATCCTCAGTTCGCTGAACTAATAGGAATTGCCCTTTTGTACTGCTGAGCTCATCAGTGATATCTTGCATGTAGATCTGCTGTCTGTCCAGTTGAGCCATGTCAAGGTAAGTCTGGCAGTACTCCTCAGCTAAAACACTATTTTCAGTCTGGCAATACTCCTGTGCTAAAAGAATATTTTCAGTCTGGCAACATTTGTTGTGATCGTCGTTGTCATCATTACTGTTGTCAGTAAGATTAATGCTTTCATCTAGTGAACATCAGGCTGCAGTGAAATTGCTCACACTCACTGCAATGAAAAATATATACATGAAAGGCATGTTAACTGAAGGCTCAAGGCTTCAAGGAGGCATACAAAAAAATGCCAAAAACAGGATTATGAAGTGTAGCATTTAAAATGACTTGAGATGTAAGTGATAATTTCTACAAAAAAAGAGTGAAGACAGAAGAACAAGATTTTAGCATCAACATTATTTACCGGTAATCTCCATTCACTTGAAATACCTTTGTGGAGAATAATGATAATTAGAGAGCAAACCTGACATTTTAGGGTCCTATTGATAATGTACACTTACTACATGTTTCAGGCTCAACATATTCTTTTTCTTGAACAACCTCCACCTCACCACTTTCTCTAGATGTTGAGGAAGAAGCCATCTCATCGTATTTCCGTTTGTTTTCTTTCCTCTTTTGGGCACCAGCATTTCGGAAAACTGCTAGGTGGGAAACATCTTGTTTAATTTTGTCATGGCCAAGATTCACATTAGGGGCCCAGTCAGGGTTGATGGTGTCTAAGAGCTCTCCTGCAAGTAAGTAAATAAAATAATCCATGCAACCTAATCTTTCTTTTTCAAATAGCATTGTAAACACAGCGCAAATCTTAAGTTAAGGTTATTATTTCAGACAGTTATTTAGAAAAGACTAGGTGATCTCAAAATCCATGCAGCTATACAAAGATTACAGAACCATACGCGCCAAAATGTGCACGAGGCGATCGTCAGTTAAGCTTCATTTTGTCTGTTGGCAAGATTTTTGTATGAAAAGAAATTATTCTACATATTATTTACTTACCAGAAATAAAGTGACTGCTACAAACTCAAGAGTTTTCAGCAGATTCGAGTGTCATAGTCGAATCCCTCAGCGCTTTTCAGCGAAGACACTGCGAAGTGCACGACTGAATTATTTGAGATTTAACTTCCTTATCGACGTCATTAGGGAGTTTAAGCAAATCGCTACGGCTGGCGCTGCTACGGCTACCGGAAGTAAAATTGTCAAAAAACGAGTCATTGTGCATGTCAGTTGTTCCCATCCAGCCGTAGCGTGAAATCTTTCTACGCCAGTGGGAAGGTTTCGGCGTACTCTGTGGTACGTGGGGTTATCTCGCTTCTTTCTCCCTTTATACAGTCTCGTGAGCAGTTTTAACCGCTGAAATACATTTAACATCTTTAAAAATAGTTTATCGTAAATATTTATCAAGCTTTCTGCTCCTTACCGAGTGAATCTGCCTTAATTTTTGCTGCGAGATTTGTCGAAGGATCGAAGGAGTTAGCACATGCACGGCGAACATAGCGAACGACAGGAGAAATGCGTAAGTACAAAGTCTAAGTTTAATTTCCTTTTCAAACCTCAAAGACTACTTGAAATTCAAATAGCTGAAGCCGAGGAATGATGAAGGTTCTGAAGGATGGGTAGAAACTTTGATTTGGTGTTTGTAGGCTCCAAATTGACACAACAAGTATTTAAAACGGTTAGTGTGTTAAATTCACTCATTCCTTGGTGATAGCTTACAGTTTTACAGCTAATCCAGTCTCGGATCTGGAGTGCTTCTGCGAGTGCAGTTATATCTCTCTTCTTCATTCGAAATTCCGCAAGGTATTCATCATCTTCCATATCATCTAGATCGAAGAGTGGATATGAACTGTACCGGGTAGGTCTAAGCTTGGAGACTTGTACTGTTCGTACAAAACCATGAGTTCTTCGTCGTTAAGAATGCCTTGGTCATAGCAAAGTAAAATGAAATCCCTTGTGTCTTTGAATGAAGGCATTTGGAGTTTTTAGACGTACGAAAACTTCCTCAAAGATGCTTATTAGTTTTAAAACTTCTCCACCGTACTGTTTGTATTTCGCGTTGCTTAAAGTTGAATTTTGGCGGGCTATGGCGACGTACTCTCCCCAGACCTCCTCAACCGCAATAGCCGTAGCAGCGCCAGCCGTAGCGATTTGCTTAAACTCCCTATTGAATTCACATGTGACTGCCAACTGTCGCAATCGAGAGTGATACGAGTTCATGGTTTCACCCAAGCTTTGCTTCGCCTGCCGAAACGTGTATATCTCAAATTCCACATTCTTCTTCGGGTCAAAGTACTCATTCAGCTTCGTTTTGGCCGTTTCAAAGTCTTCACCCGTGTCCGGTAGAGTGTCAAAGATTTCAGATACTTCCTCTCCGGCATAGTACAGTAAAAGAGCTCTCTGTCTCTTCTTATCACCAATAGCAGAGGCAACAAAGAGGTTCTCGAGACGTTTTATCCACTTTCGCCATCGTTGTGCAATCGCGCCATCCGCATGGATGTCGAACGGTTCGAAGGGGGGAATTGCTGTAGCCATCACAAAGAGGACACACTCGGTCACACAGACAGTTATGAGTGTTTTGGAGCGATTTGCTGACCCTTGTCGCCAATGTAATGTTCTGAACAAAGGTATGAATCATGGAAGATAACACAAAGTTAACACACCGGCCATATCCGTGAAACACACGTTCTATTGTAATCACAGCATCCTTTGTTACAAGAGGCAAGGCATGTCACGCCACTGTGTAACACTAAAATTTAGTTTGTCAACTCTGGAGTATTTGCAGCATACTCTGCATGGATCCTGAGTAACTTTCAAAAAATAGTTTTTTTGTTTGTGACTTGACTGTTATGCTCGGCCTGGCTTGTTTGCAGGTCCATTTCACATTACACAGCTCTTCATGATTGGGTAATCAGATGGTTCCAAACAAGGTGACAAAAGTGGGTGGCATGCAAAACTAATAAACCCATCGCGGTGCAAAAATCCTTTGTGGCTTCCTCATCTCGTGTGGTGGCTCCCCCACCAAAAAAATACCCCGGGCAAAAGAATCCCACCAGCTATGCAGGCTAGCATTTCCTTTCAAACCAGACTAGAAATATTAAATAAAAGCAAATCCTACCTGCTTCTTTACGGCAGGTCCCAACTTCAGTTCTTTACCCTTAAAAAAGAGGGTCTCCTGTGAAATTGAACAAAGATCATATGTATTCAAAAGGGTGACAGGCCTGGAGAAAACAGGTCTGGAGAAAACTGCTCGAAAAAAATGTAAAAAATCCCTCTCATTATACAGGGCTAAGAAAATTTCAAGTTGCTCATCATATGCACTAAGAAGACTGAAAATGAAACAGCAAACAATTCCTGAAAAAAATTACTCCAGAGTAAAATATTCTCTAACTCAATCCCCTACACACAAATACAGTACTAAGAAACCGTGTCTGTTCAATTACAACTTGCCTCTTTTGTTCAAAAACAAAAACCACTGAACAAAGCATGTGTTTCTTGAGAGGTCCGTTAGAGTGGGTGACGGAGACAAAAAAACGTAAACGATAGTTATATTTTGGACTGTTGGTTGAGTGTTACTGAAAGGCACAGCTAGAAACAGGAGCAAAGAAATAATTATTGTTGGTAGATGACAAAATACAAAATGCAACTTGTGTCAAAGAAAAATGTCTCCTGGGTGCTGTATGCAAACTTTCGAATAGAAAAACGTCTGAAGTTTCTAAAAGTTTGTAATCAATATTAAATTTTGTGTTTTGAGTAACTTATTATTTTCTTTCCAGCTGCCAACAACCAACTTTCTTCGAATGTATCATCATTTTCCCGTAATCCAATTGGTCAACTTTGTCTGAGTGGCCCCGGTTACAGCAGTCACACTGTAATGTTTGCAGTGAGAGACCCTAAGTAAAACCTACCATGCGGGTGACTTTGTCGACCTCTTCCTCGTCTTTAAAAGTGACGAATCCATATCTGTAAAATAAAGATAAAGGTCTATTATTCATAGCAGAGCTGGCGATTTACTGTTTCTCCTATGAACTAAACAGACTCTACAAAGACATTTGCTGAATGACAGAAGAATAATAAACATTTCAAAAGGTTATTCTTTTGCTCTGTTCACCAGACTATCCACGAGTCCTAACAGAAGAAGTCGATCTCGTGCATCACAGACAATTTCTCATGAGTGACTTACAAACGAATTGCTTTATAACAAACTTGGCAAGGCCACTAGTTGGCAATAATTGGTGCTGAAGAAGGAGCCTTTTCTCCTTTGCTATTCTTTGTCTGCTGTGTTTGTGTTCAAGACGGAATCCACCAGGAAATTGAGTAATTTGAATTCTCAGTGGACAAAAACCTTGTACCAGAATAATTTAAAGTATATTGCATTATTTTTTACTTTTTTCAAAGGCTAAAGATGTTATTACTCATGTGTAATAACACCAAAGAAAATTTCTTATGGGAGCCCGAGAAAATGAATGTCAAATTTCACAAAATTAAATCTTACGCATCTTACACAATTATACTTGTGTTTTCACAATTCTTGTGAAATTTGACTTTCATCTCCTCGGACTCCCAAGAAAAATTTACTTTGGCGTTATTACAGAGGACTGCCTTGATAATGCAAAAAATAATTTTCTGGTGGTTTCCATCTTAATTTCTTTTTTTCTGTGCTATTTTGTTCTAATTCCTTGAGTGAGAATTTTTTTTCTGTCTAAAGTAGGTAAGTTTAAAATTATATGATATGATATTATATGATATCTCTCTTACTTATGCCTTTGGGATTTGATGTTCATCAAAGATGGCTTTTGCCTCCATTACGTGACTGAAATTGGAAAAATATTCCCCTAGCATGCATGGTAAAGGTGGCGGACTAGCGATTCGAGTTGGCGTCTGGTACACCACCGCTTGTACCGCCACAACTGAATTAAATCCTTAAGTGTGGCCAATTTTTCATCTGGAAGACGGGCAACTTGCTGGACCGAGTCAAGTTCGATGCCCAACACGGTCAAGCAGGTCAACGGGCCCGTACACTTGCCAGGGTGAAGGGGAAGGCCAAGTGACCTACAAACGGCCAAGGCAGTTTGCAGATTATAGGCGCACTGGTTTGAATGGGCTGGGCCTGCTGTGAGAAAGTCATCCAGGTAATGCATAAGATCGGCCACATTGTACCTATTAATGATCCATTCCACCATATCGGTTATCGAGTTAAAAATAAAAGGAGCTGAGCAAAGCCCGAAGGGAAGGGCAAGGTCCACGAAGAATTGCCCTCACCAGTTCATCCCTAAGAGATACCGATCCTCAGGAGGCACTGCAACATTACGATACGCAGCCTCTACATCGAACTTCACCATCATGGCCCCGGGCCCATGCTTGGCCACCATGCGGATGATCTGGTCAAGTGTGATGTAATGCATTGAGAATTCGTCCACACTAATCCCATCATTTACACTATAACCGCCAGGGAGGATAAATCAATAATGAGCCGCCACTTGCCAGGTTGGCCTTTTTGGGGTATAACCCTGAAACTGCTGACTTGTAAGTTCAGGATGGGGATAACGGGAAAGGGGCCCGCCACCCTGTAACGGGAAACCTCGAGGGCCAAATAATCGTCGATAACTTGTGGGTTTTGTAAGGCAGAAGGTTTGTTCCGGTTTGCAGCCTTAAGCCTACGAGCAGGTTTGAATCCCAGGCGAAACCCGTGCTGAAGACCTTGTAAAACAAAGGAAACTGCTCGCCTATCTGGGTGCCCTACCAGGTCCGAGGCGAACTGTGCCACATTGAGGGGGAAAACCACTGACACTGGATGTAAAAAGGGGCCCCCTAAGGACAAAGGCAAAAAATAAAAACAAAACAAAAGGAGACGCTAGCCACCAGGTTGGAACAAAAACAAAATTATTGCGTTGTACTAGTAACAATAACTAACTGATACAAAGGCAAAAAACACGCCTCAAGTGGCACTGCTAAATGTATCCGACCAACTAAGGGGTTAACGAAATTCGGACGTAGAAGCATGCGCAAATCACACGCACTAATCCTGGAAAAACCAACTCATTGGAAAGAATTCAACGAAAGCGGAGTTTCGCACTAACAGAAATGGAAAAACAGCAATGTCACAAATGGTACAAAAGAAAAACACGCAAAGTAACAGAAAGTTACAACGTTTAGAAAGTGCATATTGTACGCCTGAGGGAGTGTTCGGAACAAACAGCGGGAGGTGAGAGTTCTTTAAGAGCGGCGAGTGTTGGCACCAGAGCACAATCCAGGAGAACTTCCCTGACGCTTGCGATCGTCACGGCTGTCCTTGCTGGAACGGCTAGAACATGCTGTCGCCCGATGTGAGCCCGAGCAAACACTACAGCGATGTGCATAGCGACACGAAGCAAAGGGGGCTGCGCAGCGACCTTTGTTCCACGAAAGACAGACCACCGCAGAAGCTGAGGATCCTGGTGGTTTGCTTGAGCGCCCTGAGTGCCCGGTGGATTGGGCCAAAGAAGACTCCCATACGGAAGAACTGGCGGCATGAAAATTAAAAAGTTGAACGTTTGTACACGACCAATCTGTCAGACGAATGGCGGCTGCATGTTCGCGGAACGCTTGATCACACACGAGCCAGACTTTTCCGGAAAAGTGACAGAACGTGTGAAGGATGAGGAGTTGATACTGAAGCAAATCCTTCCATCGATGCAGAAAATGAGTAACCATAACCAAGGCAAAGATGGAGAACGCCTCCATCCGTGCCGCAATGTCCTCGATCTTACGACGCTGTCTATTCGGGGGTGAACTAGTAATTTCTTAGTTTTAAAAAAATAATTTTCAGGGCTTCGAACGTTTTTCGGTTTCAACCAGCTATGTGGGATGTTCCGAAATTCAGGTGGCGTCTAAACACCCACAAGAATGTGCAAAGTTAGCCGGCACAATCCTCTTGCACTTTGGGTAACTCAAGGCATATGGTGAAGGAGACACAGAAGTCGTAGAGGTCAAAAAGAGTGGTCTGTTCGTCCGTTTAAATGTTTGGCATTCTAAAAGGATTGTCAGCGAGAGGCCTATAACATGTATAATTTCAGGGGCTATGTTTGTTAAAAGGGTAGGCAACTTGTCTTTCTTGGGTGTGTGGAAGAAATATTTAAGAGGCGCAAGGTTTTAAATAAACTTGGTCAGTTGTGTTCCCTTATGTTACCTTTGCACCTCAATTAATGTTAGATACACATTTTACCCCCTTTCAAATTTCCTGAAAAAAGTTTAGTCTTGATTTAAAATACCCACTTGACTTGAAAGGGTTGAGATCATCATTTAAAACACCTAAGCTTCCCTGGGCATAAAAAATTGCTTAGTAGTCAGGTTATGGGCTTAATGTTAGTCCATCAATATGATTATTATTGTACGAGTCATTTGTGGAAAGCGAGTCATGACTAGTTTCCCGGACATGAATGTTTTGATTTTTAGGACATCACAGTGACCCCCCTTCAGGAATGCACTGTTCCAGCGGTTAGTCAATTTGAACTGACCGGCAACAAGGCCCTTGATATTTTGTGGAGAATATTCCACCTCCACGACTTCAGAGGATGCCAAAGAGCAGTCCCTGCCTTAATGATGCAAAAAGTGACCATTGTTGTATTTCCACTACTTGCTTTGTTACTAGACCAAGTCGAAAGGATGCGTTTAATCGGTTCAAATGTGTGGTATTTAAGGTGATTCCCTGGTTTTGCACTGCGCATCTCTTACTGCGCATAACAAGATGGTCTCCGTAAAAAAGAGCATGTGAAGTAACATTATTAAAACGAAGTTGACAGAAGAGAAACGCTATTGCAATTTTTACTTGCGGTTGTTTCTTGCCGAGGTGAGACTCAATGTGGTAGGAATGTGCATAACGTAAGCAGTACGCGTGTTGCTGAGTTCGACTTCCTCACGGAGAACCTCGATAGTGGATGTTTAATTTGTGCTTATTCACTTTGATTTTCATTTAAACTCTTTCTCTATCACATTGTGTCCTAAATGTGATATCTTGATGTAAATTTTGTAAAAACGGACTTTTTAATACTTTATTCCCACTTTCGCATACATTCTACTTTGAAACTCGCCCCAGTCCACTCTCAAAAATCAAGGAAAATGCATTTGGTGCGCACTTTCGGCAGCTCTACCGCAAAAACGAGTACGGTGACCCCCATTTTTTATTTCATGATTTTAATAAGGACAGTGCTTCCTTTTGGTGAGAAAAATTGGCACAGATCTATGTTCAGTTTTTTGGCAATTTTACTAAATTGTACGGATTGAGCTATCACGCGTCGAATAGCGCGTGTCCAATTTAATTCTACTTGGAGCGTAAAGTAAAAACAAGGGCATTAAAAGGCATTTTTGTAGTACGTAAGTGGATAAACAATACATTAAATTCAAATTCTGTGCGATACCACATGCGTCACTAAAAAAATCTTTCCTTTTTGTCTAGTTTTGGGCTGCGCGCGGTTTTTGTCAAAGGGTCCAAATAGCCGTATTTGTCGGCATTGTGACGTCAAAACGAGCACGGTGACCCCCACTTTTTATTACTTTTTTACCATCTTCTTGACTTGTTACATCAGTGTACCAAGTTTCATCTACAATCTATGTTAGGTTCTTTACTAGGGAATCACCTTAATGTCAGACATGGCAAAAGCTGATGAAAAAGTTGCAAAAAGGAAACTTCAGTCCAATCCACCTGAGTACCAATTTGTCTTTGGAACACCTGAAACAGTGCTTGCCCCAGCTCTCTTTGATTTGCTGGAAAAACTATCATCGAAAAAGTAATTGAATTTTGTGGTTATCGATGAAACACATTGTATTGACTCTTGGGGCTTTCATTTCCGTCCAATTTATTCAGACCTTTGGAAACTCCAGACTTTTGGGTGTCCCATTCTGGCAATGACTGGGACAGCAACCCGACGCACTGAGCAAGTTATCTTAAATAGTTTACGCTTACCTTCAGAGACAAAGATCATTAGACAGCCTTCCAATCGGCCCAGTATACTTTTTCATGTGAGAGGGAAAACGTCAGATGGCATGGAGCAAATTGTGTCACTAATAAAAAAGGAATACCCAGACAGGTGCGGCGTTGTGTACTGTGAAGAAGGAAGGACACTGTAAAACTGCATGTAATTTGAGAGCAGCCGGTGTAAGTGCTGTATTTTTTCATGCTGGGTTGGATATCAAATCTAAACAAGAAACTGTTGAACAATGGAAATCAGGTGCTGCCCATGTCATGTGTCCAACTGTTGCATTTGGGATGGGGATTAACAAGCCTGATGTGACATTTGTTATGCACCACAGCATTCCCAAGAATCTGGAGAGTTATGTACAGGAGTCTGGTCGAGCTGGAAGAGATGGTAGTGCGGCTCACAGTTACATCTTTTTTAGATTCGAAGACAGGACGAAGCACTTGCGAAATATTTCCTCCTTACCAGACAGTGATCATAAATTAAACTCTTTGAATGGACTGAATGACATGGTCAACTATTGTATTACTCCAATATGCAGGAGGCAGCAGATTGCATCTTATTTTCAAGACGAGTGTGCGGTGATTTGTGACAAGTCATTCGACATCTGTTTAAACAGTATTTCGGAGCATCCGTCTGACTGTAATGAGGATGCCATTGAAGCTTTAAACTGCCTTGACTCTATGCAGTAAATTCAGCCTAAAGTATCTTCAAAGTTGCTAGCATTAACATTTCGAGGTTCAAAGTCAAATTCTGTTATTTCAAAAGGATTCCAAAATGTCAATGGGTATGGCAAGGGTCCAAACAAATTCAATGAAAAGGGTTTAATGAAGTTTATACAGTGCTTGATCTTTGACAACATTCTTCAAGAACAACTGCGACCTGCAAATGATAAAATCGCAACTCCATATTTAGTGAAAGGAAACAATGCTGCAAGACTTGTAAATAAGGAGTTTACTTTCCTTTATTATAAAAAAATAGATGTAAAGTTTATGTACATTGCATGGTGCATCTACAAAAACTGACGTCCTAGATAGTTTAAAATTCTTTAAATAAACAATATTCAAATCGCATATGTACTTTGCCCGGCATAAAATCTTCTGAGCCAGAGGCTACCAAACAGGAACAAAACATTTTTGTAGCTGTCTTTTTATTAAACAAAGTGCCGTAAGCTAAACCCTCCAAATACAAAGGAACTGGAGAATATGTTAACAAGAAATTAACCTTGTATAATCTTGATCTTTAACATAATTGTTGTGGTTCAATTTTATCCTTGGTTTAAATTTGATTTACTTTTGCTCTTAGGAATGGCAATGGATGATAATGAGTTTAAAACAAAAGAGAACTAATAACATTTAAACCAAGGATAAAATTGAACCACAACATATACAACCAATCCTTAATAGTTATGTACATGTGTGTATGTTTATAGCATTTTCAAACAAATTATGGGGTTTGGTTTTTCAGTCAGTCATTATCTACTTCCTCATTAAGTTGATCGTTGACTGGATTTTCACCTTCTGGAAGAACATGGAAGGTGTTAAGTAACTTGCGCCCAAAGTTTCTGCTACCTTGCTTTTGCCCTACTTATATACGTCCACTAGAGTTGTGGAAACCTTTCCACATTCGCTGCCCTTGTTTGATAGCTTAGGGATATAGCCCATGTCCTCGGGAGGATCAAGGAATTTCTTCTGGAGGCAAAACCACATGCCCTTCAGTTGGTCTGGAAATGGATCTTGCTCACTATGGCGGGAAGTGGGATGGACATTGAAAGCACTCAAGTGGCCGAACTCCCCGCACTATAAAATAAAAACAACAAATATTATCAATTAGCCTGATTAGCTGGAAAGGGCGAAAACGTGAAATAAAACAAAAAGAAATTGCGGGTTGTAGGCGTTCACAGACACGAAGGATGAATACGAATGAACAAGACACTTATATAACCGTATGCAAACTACTTAACACCACTAAAATACCGAGGCACAGACACTATAATACACCTAATTAACCGTATAAGAACGTGCAGAAAACAAATATCTCCTAAACTGCGTACTGCAGATATTTTTGCATTCTGCTTTGGAGCCACAAAACATATTTGTATAGAACAAATAGCGGATGTTAGCGGATGTTGCTAAAAACAACAACGAAAGCATAAGCCAAACAATAATAGCTGAGACATGAAAATGCAGCCATTTATAATAACACGTACCTTAAAAACCCAACGGGAATAGCCGCAAATTCCGGCACTGAATTTGCATGAATAAAACTAGTAAGCACAAAGACTAAATAGCGTAGGACAAAATGGGCATATGAAACGAAAAAACTGAAAACCCCACATACGGAAATAAGAAACCGCGGACATACTGCGAGAACTGAACAAGAAATTAACTGACTGCTATCCCGCTAGAGCCGCTCAATAAGGTTGGAGAGAAAACCGAAGCCAGCGAATGTACCACTCAGGGGATCCACAACAAGGAAAATGCTGAAACTACGGAATTACAACTTGAAAGATAAATTGGTACTCTGGGGACAATATAGGAAAGACGCGGCTCGAGGGATAGCAGTCTGAAGCGTCAGTAATCCGACAGGGAATTAGACTCCCTTGTAAGACTGAAATCCCTGGAGCGGATGCAGGAAAATAATAACAAGGAAAACATTTAAAAGAAATACAACCGAAGCAAAGAATACAACTAAGAAAATACTGCAAACAAAAGGGAAAAAGTACAGAGAATACTTACCGTAAATCCTCTATTAAGCGCCCCCTCTCAAATAAGCCCCCCCTTTTCAGGGGAAGAAAGTTAATAAGCCCCCCTCTCTATTAAGCCCCCTTCCCCACGCCCAATTATTCTTCACTAATAAATGATAGGCTTTATTAATCAATCACGACCGCAAAACTTCGTTTGGACTGATCCAGGATGGTTTATTACCAACTGGAAGTTCGGATTTCATTCTGATCCTCGGCTGCATGACTTAAAACTTCTTGTACTTGAGCTTTTCCACTTTGTATTCTAGTTCTTTATGGAGAACTGATACCATCGTCGTTTGTAAATTAAATAAGCCCCCCGTCTCTATTAAGCCCCCCCCCTCAAATGGGCTTGAAATAAATAAGCACCCCGGGGGGCTTAATAGAGGATTTACGGTACTTTGAAAATGTATGTGACCGGATCGAATGTCGAACACGTGGCAACCTATAAAATCTAGGCTGCAAAACGAGATACCTACCGCGAGCATGGCCCAAGAAATTGAGGAAGATGGAAATAAAAACAGGAGGCAGAAAGAAAGCGGAGAACGCCAATAAGAAACAAAGGGAAAGGCGAAAGGGTGACTAGGGAAGGAGATTGACGAGCACGTTTAATCAGGCCATGATGAGACCTGTGTGTCTTGTCTCGAAGATGATAGTGAATGCATGGTGTATGTGTCTTATATAGTCGGTTGGGCAAGACCGCTGTAAATACTGTACAAATCCAAGGAGACATTCTTTGGTTTCGAGTGGTATAGTGCTTCAGCACTGTTTAAGCCAATTCACTACTTCACGTTAACCATAATATACCTTGTTTATTCCCAAAAATTCCGCGTGAGAATTGTTTTAAATTTCTCTTGGGAGCATTGTAAATCCCAAGAGGAACTGAAAACAATGCTTATGCAAGACTTTTGGGGTAGGGGGGGGGGGGGGAGCAAGGTGTATTATGGTACTGTGAAAGAAGCGAATTTGTAATCATGTTTATTTAGTAAACGTCTGCCGTGTGGCGCAAAAGTGAATCTTAATCTCTCTATTTTGTGAAATGGGCTTCGCCGCGAATATCCAGCACAATCACCTCCACTTCGGTAAATAATTGTTAAGGATTATATCTTTTGGTCAATGACCGATGCACGCACTCTGAGATCTCTGAGGAGAAATAAAATGGTAATGTGGACGAGTCATCGTCGAGCGCGCATGTGACAATTCCCTCCCACTTCCCCTTTTCCCGTTTACAGGGTGGGTAAATGCGGTGAACAGGAGGGCATTTTGTGTGCGCATGCGTCAATATGAGCCGTTGAAGTGCCACAGAGGCATTTTTTTTTAATTGTTTACTTTCAGTACCAGAATTTGCAGGCTGTTTTCTAGAACTGGATGACGTGTATTGGGTGCTACGTTCCACAAACGTGTTCTTCAACGTATCGTGGTATTTCTACGATGAAAGTGAGTTTATTGTCGCCTCGCTGTTGCCCTTGAGAGGACAGTCTTTCCTTTCGTAAAACAGTACATCGAAGACAATGGCGGCTGAATGTTCTTACGACCTAACATTTCGCGCACATTTTTTGAGCAGGAGGAAAAGGTCGGTATGATATTTTTTTGTTAAACAATTATCCTATAGATACTTAATTCTTCTCAATAGTAAAACTCTAAAATCGAACTTAATCATTCAGGAATACAGAGGTTAATTAAGTGTCCATTCTGCCGTGAAACTGTTTTTCACCCTTTCGCTGGCTTGTTTATCTCGAAATCTTGCTTTTGTCCACAAATTAAGTTAACGATTAATGAAACTAAGAATACTTCCGCGAATGAATGGCGCTTTGATGAAGGTTGTGAAAAATCGCCTTCTGCAGTAATTTTAGCCTTCTTCACCGGTACGTCTTCGTTGAGAAATTTAAATACACACACTTCAACTATAAATTTAAATCAATATAATGATGCGAGTAAGATTGTGTTTTGAAAATAAGGATATTCTATCATTTAGTTATACAAAGAAAAAAAAAATACAGCAATCGGTTTGAATTCTGATTTTTTTCCACCTTATTTTGAAGGTACACTGTTTGTTTACATTTCGTTATGCAAATAAATATAACATTTTGGCGTTTTAAAGAAAATCTAGCCTAACTCCACAACCCCAAAATAGCACGAAATGAAACGTTATCAATACACCTTTTAAATAAATCCTGGCTTCTGTCGCCAAAAAATCGCATTTATTCCTAAATGATACCATTTTGTGGATACTACATTTGTTGATATGCTAATTTTGAGACATTTCATTCACAAAGTATGTTGAATGAGACCAGCTTCTCCTCTGTATTGAACCACATTCTTGTTAATGCATCCGTTTCTGCTTGATAACTCTTCCATGATGTGCAACTTACATAGGAGGTTCATCTGGACACAGTAAAAAGCTGCCAACGGAAACATTAATAATAGACAAATTCATCCATCTGCAGTGTCATGTTTGTTGTCGCATCCCAGCTCACCTGGGTCCTCTAGAAGTAGTATTTATGTTTTGAGGAAACAGCATTATATGCACCCCTTTAACAAACGTCCTGTCTTATGGTTAAACAGGATTTGAAGGTGAACAACATCGTCAGTTAGATTTATGGAGTGATGGCCATTCTCAGTTTTGAATGGATCACTACTGTCATCAAATATAAAATAATAACAAGAGGTGGATTGTGGAACACAGGAGTTACTCAAGAGTCGCTTTAACATAGTAGCTTAGGAAAAATCTCTGTATCTTTTAGAGTTAAAGAAAAATAAAAGTATTGTTCGTTTTTTCGGGGTATATATGTGCGTTCGTTTTGTCTGCAACTGAGCTTGTGAAATGCTCAAGTGATTATGTAGTACATAATCACTTGTAATTGTTGCTGTCTCAAAGTCAATCCATTCTTCATTTCCTGTAGAATATTTTTTATAAAATTTTCCTCAAAAACTTTCGAAAAATTGTAAAAAAAAAGCTATAGATTTCATGCTTTTGTGGCATATATAAACACGTGTCTCCGTGATCAGTTTAACAGGAGACATCGCGCTAATAAATAAACCTCGCGTGGTAATTTTTTTTCGCCGCTTAGTCTTAAAGCAGATGAACATTGCTACGATGCATTTCCTCCTTGATAAGTAAACCCACGAGTTTGGAAATGAAACCATAGAAATGCATTGCTTTGCCAGTGAAAATCAGACCTATACAGGAACATGACTTTTCAGTTGGCGTTGAGTCTTGAAACTCTTTAAAGGGCCAAGAAAACCTGCTGCTGAAAAATCTACAAGTGAAAAACCCGGGTAGAAAGCGTCTGATTTTTGTCATGGAGAATATTTTTTGCTGGAAAGTACGGTATTCAAAGCACCAACGAAATGGCTTTTAAAAGGATCGTACCTTTACGCGAGTTTTCGATTTCCCGTCATCAGATTTGATGCGCCCACGCTATTGTCATTCAGCGGATGCACGCATGCGCATGCAAAATGCCCTCCTGTTAATGCGGTGGCGGTCACACAACTCGCGTGCTTGTTGAAAGAAAAAAAAGTGAATGATAAAACATCTGGAGGACAGGGCCATGTTGTCAACAAAAGTTGTAAGGATGAGCGGATATTGGTTAGCTGCAGTGTTTTTGGTAGTCTGCTTGCAGACGGGTCCTACGCTCGTAGGCCGTGTTTTCGGCTTCTTGAAAAGCTAGTTCACGTTGCCTGAAATTTCTGCTGAGAGGTGAAATGTTCAGTGATCCACTGCTTGTTTTTCATTATAAGTATTTTTTCTATTTGCTCCTGTCTCGAGTGAAGAAATATAAGCCACGAGATAAATGTAAAACCTTGAAACAAAGGATCGCCTGAAATCATAGCTTTTAAAAATGTTCTTAAGTTACCAATAGCGACTGACATCTTCTCATTTAATTCTTTTGAAACAGGTGGCACTTAAGGGATTGTTCAATAATCCAAACCGAGGTAGCAATTACAACAATTACTGCACTTTTCACAAACACGCGAATTCTGAAGTTCAAAAGCCAACTGACGATTGCGTTTTTCGCTGCCGTCAATCATCTTAACGGACCTCTTAGGAAACAAAACTTTACTTTAACGGGATCAAAAGGTCATGATTGGTGGATTTCGATCCCTTTTGTATGTTTCTGTGTTTCAAGATTCGTTGCTTTTGATCGTACATGTAATTATGATTAACGGCAGCGAGAAACGCAATTGTGAAGGCGGCTTTTGAACTTTAGAGTTCGCATGTTTGTGAAAAGCGCAGTAATAACCTTCATTCTTAACGAGCAGCGATGAAATGTTCATAAATTAACATCGATATAACCTGAGATCAGGCTCTATTTACGTTTCGCTTTTTAAACAAAATTCTGGAAGGAAAGACGACTACTTAAGAGAGAATGTATGGAGGCTGCTAAAATTGGGCCTGATCTCAGGTTAACATCGGCATGTTATTTTGTTCAAATTGTTGATAATGTTCACATCTTGACCGAAAAAAAGGAATGAAAGTTGTGAGTAAATGGTGGAAGCCAACAGTTGTCTCTCTTTCAGTGTTTTGTGTCTGTCCTTTTATGATACAGCTCCTTTCCAGCAAAAAGCTCGCGACACAGGCTCCCAAATTTGCTTACATGCGATCCGGCTGTACTTGCTTTTCCAGGCCCTTTGGGTGGGGTTTAACGTTTTTCCCCATAGTGGAAATACAACGGAACTGTCGTTCTCTCGGTGTTTTCTCTGTATTTTAGTTAGCGTTTCCGTAGCATATTGGTTTTTCCGTCTTTATTTTCTCTGTACTGTAGTTATAGTTCTGCAACATATTGGTTTTTGTAAATGTCAAGCGTGCGTGTGTTTTCAATAAAGTTGTGCAAAAAGAAAGAAAAAAAAAGAAATACAACGAAACTATGATATTAGGATTTCTGACCTAGAAATGGGTCTTCACTTTTAAGACACTTGTTAGAACACAATGTTGAAGCTGAGCGCTTAAAATTTTTGCCAGCGAACGGGTTTTTTTGCCAATCTTTACTGAAACGATTGGCCAAAATCTAGAATTGCGTATTATTTTGAATGCATGATCTTTTTAAAGACATAAGCACCCACCATTGTTCTCTCCCTCGGTTTTAATCTCAGCTGGCTAGTTCAATACCAATCTCACTGAATCGGCTAATTGTAGTTAGTAATTATGTTGGATGTTTTCCAATACCTTCTTGCGGCGATTTAAACAAAACACACGAATGCAAAATTAAACAAACCTATAACACTGGAAACAGCTGTTTAGTAAAATGTATATATCATGTTGTTAGATTTTAAACATCTCATTTTCTTAAATAGTTTTTGACTTCTTCCACCAGCTTCAATAGAGCAAACAGAGGAAAGAAAGAGAAATTGGAATTCCGGAAGCCATTTTTCAGGTATTTTATGCGCTAGTCTTTGCAGCTGCTGAAAATGAGAGATCAATAATAACTGTTTCAGTTTTCTTCGAATAATTATGTCAGTCCTGCAAACCTGGATAGAAAAGAAGCATTTCCAAAGGGGCATGTTTAGCGGAGTGTGATTTTCCATGAATGGCTTAAAATAATGTAACCACTTGCCAAAAGCTACAAGCAATCTGACGGCAGAAAGATTTGCAGAGGAACTATTTAGCCAATGGATGCCAACACCAGGATTAAGGGTATCTTTGGGTTCCATATTAAAAAGTAGACGTATTTACTAAATGTCCCTTTTTGCCTCAACATAACATGTCAAAGTCGTCAACACAAGATGTCCTATTAAAACACAGAGTTCTATTCCACAGGTTTAAAACCGTTGACTTATAAATGACTTAAATAACTTAAATAACACTAACTTACAGAAAATAATGCACCCCGAAAACTAAATAGATGTGAATTTCTCGTTCCGTTGAGTTACGTAATTGTTAACTTCGCAGAACTGAAGAGTTAGTTATTCTTAAGAGTTGAAGAAAAACAGCCTCTTTAATCGATAAGAAGCAATTATATGACAAAAGCCAAGGAAATTTCATCAACCTTTTGCATTAATCTTTTTCATTAACATTTCACCTGATAGAACTAACAATCGGCAAACAAAGAATGAGAAATGCTTACTCGTTTGATCATTTTCCCGCAATCAACACACACTTCCGCTCTTACGAATATTTACCGATCCTTTATCGCCCATTCTTTAACCGTTGGCTTGACAGTTTGGGCGAAGCATGTAACACGAGCTCTCCAACTGATCTATTTTTACTAACCGTACTGAATCAAGATGCAATCCTCTATTGGCCAATGCCGGTGTTTGACATTACCATTTTCTACTGTTAACTAACAGTCAACCACGACATCAGACCCAGAAATACACATAGCTTTATAGTATACAAGACCCTTTGTAAGATATTTGGGATATTTGTTGTGGTTCAATTTTATTCTTGGTTCAAATTTTCTTTTCCATTGTTTTTGGGTATGGTTATATATGATAATGACATGATAATGAGTTTGAAACAAAAGAAGAAAAAATTTGAACCAAGGATAAAATTGAACCACAACATATTCACTGTTAGTCTACATGGCTGATCATCTACTTCCAACGAATCTCCCACCAAAATCTCTTACCCTTAAATTCCACTTATTAAATTCATTCACTAGAGCTGGAGCAAAAATATGGAACGAGATGCCTATAACACACTGTAAAATCTTTCAACAAATGCATTTAAAAGGAGAATCAAAAAATTTCTAGACATCCTAACATTAGCAGATCCTACAGATGTCGATGGAGAGCTATCTCTCTTTTTAAATCTAGATTGAAAGCATTTCTCTTTGGCTAATTCTCCACCTGTAAATATTTTTTGCTGTTTTTTCCGTTTAACGTGTTTTGTGTTGCTTGCTTTTTATCGTAACTTAACTTTCAACATAATTTCGCCGCATATTTATTATATTTAATAAGCGCAGCCCTTACGGTTTCAATACTAGTTTCCACTCCAGAAAAATACCACTAGTTGTTCCACTTATGTCATTTACGTCACCCTTTCCACCTTCTTGCCTTCAACTATTATTTTTGTAACATATTGAATGACTGTATTTTTTTCTGGCACATACATAAACTGAAACTTCAAATGTCATATGCGCACCAAATTCCTATTAGGCTATTTTGCTAGCTACAACAAATTAAGAGTGTGTCCACGAGAGAACCAGGCAGGGGGTGATAATGCTCAAATCACGGATTTCGCTCAAACTTGGCACAATTGATGGGTGTGGTGAGATATTAACCTCGACAAAAAATAAGGTCGCGATATTGAATTCCCTGGGATTTACAGGGACCCCCCTAAAAATCACAAAATCTACTCATTTTTGCATAATTAATTAGCTAACTTTGGTTTGGCTGTTCAACAAGTAGGAAAGACAACTTCAAATCTAGTCAACTTTATCATCTTCTATGTTTATCAGACTTAATCCTCAGTAATTTATTTTTACTCTCTAATTCGATCTCTTCCTATTATTTAGCCTAAAGTAAGGTCATCTTCTCACTGTTTTGACCAAACCCTAAATTTAAGGTATTTTAGTCCCTAACATCTCCCATGAGCAACAACCTATGTACTTAATTCTCACATATTCTTTGAAAGACATCTTTAAGGTTATCAAATCAATCCTAAAATATTTGGGCAATTTCATACTTTATCAATAATGACGTATTATGTACATTTGACTTGACGCTTATTTGTCATTTGACCAAAATTGGAAGAAACGTAACATTCGTTTTTTTAAACAAAAATAGCACAAAGTTGGCCAGAAGTCACAAATCAGATGCCTCATTATCGATACTAATGGCGGAATTGTTAGAAAGTGTCACCTGAGGCATGTTTTCTGTGTTATTTATGGACGTTTTGATGGATATTTTATGGAACGCTTGAGTAAACACAAGGAGCAAAAGATTTGGTTCAAAACTTCGATCGGTCCAACTTGTAGGTGTTACAAGACCCAAAAACGATAAAAGATAGTGAATAAATGTTACATACACGTCTCTCAGATGCTTTAGTCCAGGTTGGCTTCTCCAGTTTCGTCTGGTCCTCTTTGGCGTTACTCTGCGTTTCTTGTGACGATCGATCGAGGTAATGAAACATCTTGAAACATTGCAAAATTAAGTGTCGGCTTTTCACCGAACATTCGAAGTCTTTGACACAAGTTGTAGTCAGAGAGAACAAAATGATTCTCAAAGGACAAGAAGGATCACTGACAATCCGTCTACATCTATGGAAAACAACCACCTGCTCGAACACCCTCCATCTTTGTGACTTTAGACTCTGCCGAAATGATGGAATCTGTTACCTGGACTACCGGACTACGGAATGCGGAATACACTATCTATTGTTTGTACGCGCCAATATCCTGTTATAACTGGTGTGTTGAAAATAGGTTGTGAAAGTCGTGTTACTTGAAGTTTTGAGTTTATTCGATGTTGACATTAATTACCATGATAATAATCGTCGATAATAGCCCTTTTTATAGTCAGACCGTGCCATGTAATTTTCGACAATTGATGACTTGCCATTGGGTATACTTACTTACTTACTTATATTTTAATCCTCGTAGTCTTACAACTATACAGGATGATATCTGTATCTGGGTAAATTATTGACAGCAAAAACATAATAATAACCGTTTAAAAGTGTTGAGGAAAATTAAACTTCTGAGGAATA
>JBBMOI010000013.1:17777500-17782500 GCA_038088405.1 Porites divaricata
CGAAAGAAAAGCGACTTCTATCTCCGAGTTTGAAAAGAAATGGGATCATTTATAACCACGGTCTGAATAGAGTTCCAAATAGATTTGGAATTCTAAAATTTTTATTAGCACAGAATAACAATAAAATTATCTCAGAAAATGTCGGAAAGTCATATTTTTCATATTTTGTTCACTGGACTCTGGCTCCTGGCTCCTGGCTCTTGGGCGCTTTCCATTCAACAAAAATTCCGGTTTGAAATTCCGGAAATTTTCCGTGTTCAATGGAACGGTACAGTCCGGTTCCACAGACCCGACCCAAGCTACCGCGCGCTTGGTTATTGTTCTTGCAAGCAGGATACAAAAGAGCGGTACTGGGGACAACAACTTTGTCAAATGGAAAGGAACATTTCGGTCCGACCGACCGAAATGACCAGACCGGTCAAAGAGGACCACCTTCAAAGCTGGTCCCGAATATTCCGGTCGGACCAAACCGAAATGGTCCGTTCCATTTGATGTACCAACCGAAATTACCGAAATTTTGGGTTGAATGGAAAGCGCCCCTTGACTCCCGATACGATGTTTCCGTATGGTGGCCAACCGCTGCTTAAAAATGCGGGCTCCAGTTAATGTCAAAGATGGCGGACGTTTCGTTGTTGTTTGTAACAAGTGAATTGAGCTACAACAGTGGCAGAAATAATTCTTTCCATGGATTACAAATCGGCTTTCTACTTTTCGCATTGTTTTCTCCTAAAACAACTTGATTTGGATTTTTGTGCGTAAACTGATGGCTAAGGAATTTTAGTCGTACAGCGAGTCACGACGCTGAACTACGCTGAACTGGGCATCGAAGGTGGCATGGGGAACAAATCCAAGCGGGCACAAACTAGCAGTTGAGACATCCAAGAGATACGTATATGGATTTTATTGACCGTTTATATTGTGTTTAGGGCGAAATTATTAAAGTAAGTAAAACTGTGAATTAAATCTTTGTATGTTGTTTTTCCTTGAAAAGATCGCGTATATAGCTATCAAAAATCATCGTTAGAGTTTCTTGCACAATAATTTCAACTATTTTACCCTTATTAATGTTAAATCATTGTCTGATGAGTTTTTTGTTCGATTTCTTCTCATTCAGAGGCAAACGCACGAATATTGTGAGGGCCTAAATTTTGATGAAATATGCAAAAGTCGTTCAGTCATATGAACAGTTTATGTCAACACATGGAAGAAAGTGAATTGCCCAAACTTTTTATGATCTTTTTCTGAACTTAAGTGATGGCTTTAACTACT
This sequence comes from Porites divaricata, assembly GCA_038088405.1. NCBI lineage: Eukaryota > Metazoa > Cnidaria > Anthozoa > Scleractinia > Poritidae > Porites > Porites divaricata. Next base: position 17,778,770 of record JBBMOI010000013.1, read on the forward strand.
CATGCAAAAGTTATAAAGATAAGCTGTTGCTCATCAGAGATATTGGGGAATAAAATGCCGTAATTTTACGACTTACTCAAAACTTGGAAATGATGACCCAACTTAAGGGGACTAAGAGGGGGAAAATCGAATCGGCGATTTTAAAAAGTTTATTGTGCTTAAAGTCTTATGAACTCAGATCATCTCTCAGTGCATTTAAGTTCCAGGTGGCTTTTCTGTTTGTTGCACTGGCATCGTAAAGTTAGCTAATTAATTATGCATAAAACGGGCAAAATGGCGATTTTTACAGGGGATGCCCGGATCTCCCAGGGAATTTAATATTTTGACCTGAAATTCTGTCACATAAGTTAACTCCTGGTACCTTACATTTGTGCCGAGTTTGAGCGAAATTGGTGATTTGAGCATTATCACCCCCTGCCTGGTTCTGCCTGGTTTTCTCATGGACACACTCTTAAACATCTGCCAGATAAAAAAAAAGAGGACCTGCACAGCCAAGTGCTATCAGTCATTAGTATATACACACTCAGTGATCTTGGTGATTTAAACAATCTGATTGGTTCGCTATCTCGGAATATTCAACAATATTCACCTCCTAGCGAGTGGAAAATGTGTGATCTCGGTGTTTTTCCCAGTTTTTTAGAGAATGGTCATTTAAAAGTCGGCAAAATCCTAGGGTTACTAGAGTTGACTTTTTGAAGGCAACAAAAGACTTCGAAGGATTGAAAACGGCGTTTTTCCATTTACTGTAGCTGAGTTTTGTGCTCGGTGGATTGTTTACAACTCCCGTTTTTTCGGGTAGAAGAGGCCATTTCCTAACAAAAAAAAAATTTGGAAGCAACTTTTTGCAGAAATCCTACGTTTCAAGTAAATAGGAAAAAGAATGCTACAGGAAGACGACGTAGCTGGACGTCTTACCGCGAGCAACCGAGCCGACATTTTTGTCAGCACTTCATGGGAAGAACGACACAACAAACCTTTTTGGCTAGAAACTTGGCGAGTCAACTGAAAACAACAAAACTCTACTTTTCTTCGCAATTAAGGAAACAATTCAAACTTTTAACGGTTCCATTTAAACCATTACGCTGTCGTTTGCGAAGTGATAAACTTGTGAATTGCCATGTTTAAAAATTCTGCAAAGATCTATTTTTAAACTTAGGCGTCGAATGGTTGGGCTACGCTATTGGTGAAAAAATGGTTAAATTAGTGTTTCCAAAACTTGTAAGAGCCTTATCCCTTTGTTAGACAGATTAAGGGCTAGTGCTCGTTATTATGTGGACCTCTTTATGGTTTCCAATTCGTCTTGTAAACTCAGGGTATGAGCGTTTTTTTCACTTATTCTAATTTTTTGTTTTTCCATCGTATTACAGGTTCAGCCAGGGCATCCTTCATTTACAGTATGTCTAACCCAGCGGATGTTGTCATAACAACATTGACTTCTATATTTCTAATTATCACCATCGTTGGAAACCTTCTTATTTGTGCTATTGTATTCAGAAATCGTGACATGAGGTGAGTGCAGTTCTCCTTTTTCTGCGACAGAGGCGTACAATTCTCTTAGACTGCGAGACTCTAAGGACGAGCAACAGGTACCCAGAGGGCGCGCTTTAGTTTCCGCCCTGTAATAGTTTGATAACATAACAGACTCAAATGTCATCTTTCAGGAGCATGCGAGGTTGTACATGTACATCTGGTTTAATGTGGTTATGTAACCCTTTTTATCTCTCGATAAGCACAGATTGAGAAAAAATGGCTAGCCGGAGACCGATTACTAAAACGTTGTCAGTTCACGGAACCCAGCTGTGAGAGTCACACTTAAGCTAAATCGTAGCATCACTAAATTTTCCAAATTTTATAGCCTGTTCCAAGGAGGAAAATTTAATTGTGAAAACTGGACAAGTTTTTTCGAGTTTTGATGAAGACCAGTTAACAAATATGCATTCACACTCCTGGAAAGAGCGCTTCAAAATTAGGAAATTTGAAAACTTTAAAGGTTATACGTTAAAAGCGAACAAATATAGTTTCTACACAAAGTCGCGAAATTTTTACAGAGGTTTGTGTGGTGGGGGAGGGGAGGGGGGAACGAACTTGTCCACCCCCCACTATACAAAAGTCCGTAAAATTCGGCGACTCTGTGGAGCTATATCTATAGTTTTCAACAAATCGTGATCAAAATTGGCATCTTTGCTGGTTTTAAGGCGTTGTTTGAAGCCATGTTGACCATTGACGGATTTTCGCTGACTAGTTCCAGTCAAAAGTTGAGTCTATTGAGCAGATCAGAGGGGGGGGGGGGGGGGGGGGGAGAGACGAGGTCTGGGACCGAGAAACGGGTTGTTTACCATTTACCACAAATTCCCGGAAATTCCGGTTGGGATGTAAATGGTAAACGATTTTTTGGTTCGTCCCACTGGAAAATTCCCGGGACAAACGGAAGTTCTGAAAAGGTAGTCCCGTTTTTCCCACTGGGACGTTCCGAATGGAAATTCGTTGACCATTAAAAAGTTTCATTACGTTCTAATTCGCTTCACTCAAACGAACGTAAATTATTTACCGCTTAAATAACCCCAAAAAACCAGGCGAAATCAGATATGGGTGGATCGCGTGCGAACCCTAACACTTTAATGAGAAGTAATCTTACAGCATCGGTCAGGGAAAAACAGATACCATATTTAAATATGAGCTAAATACCTAAATGTTTCGTCACACTTAAACGATTACATTCTGTCTCTAAAACGTACATGTCTTTCGCTTCGTCTGTTTTTGCCCATGAAGTTTTAACAACCTCTCAGAAACGGCTTTGGAAGCGTTATTACTGATAACAGCTGTAGCACCCCCAGAACGCAGACTATGCAGGCCATATTCCTTGGGGTCATAGCCCAAATCTTTCAAAGTAGTCTTAAATATTTCTCTGCAGCGAGTATAGGATAAGTTGCCATTCCTAAGACTATAACCCGACTTGTTCTTCGTTAATGGCCTGAATAGAGGCGTTACTAGACAGATCCAAATTGGCTGCTTCAATATACCTACGTAAGATAGCTACTGGGCAGTATTTGTTCTCTAACTTAGCGATATAAACATAGTTGCCCTCTCTATATACATCCGTTTTACTCCTTGGCACAAAAATTTTAACAAAACCATCGCAAAACGTGAGGTGCTTTGGCTGGATATTAGCCAACTCGTTGAAACGAAAAAATCCTGCAAAACCTAAAGAACTTATTGCGGCAATACGTAAGTCCTTTAAAGATGCTTCGTCAGCGCCATGCCTGTCAATAATGCTTTTAATGATGGCAGGGTCCACGGGCTTTTTCTTTTTAACTGGATTGCTCCTTATCCTCTTGGCGCACTCAATGAAGTTCTTGCAACAAGCGTTATTCAAAGGATTGGGACCATCATCAGGAACAAAGGAATGGAACCATTTCAGCGCAGCATGAACTAAAACCATTGCAGCCGGAGACCTAAGCTGTTGATCTAAGCCAAATAGATAAAGGGCGACAACAGAAGAAGAAAAAGGCAACTGTAGCGCAATTTTCCTAGTCCTACACCACAGTAAAAACTTGTTTATTTCCTTAAGATATTTCTTCACAGTAGAATCCGCCCTGGAACTAGGTGAACAACTAAATAAAGAACTGAAATCCGGCCTAATAGCAGGAGGGAGCACCATCCATGCTTTACTTGCAATTACGACCTGCAAGAAAAAATTATATCACCAAAATTTTACAACAACAGGATAGCGG
>JBBMOI010000013.1:17787500-17885000 GCA_038088405.1 Porites divaricata
CTAGGTTGTTTCTCTAATTCCGTAATTCTCCTAGCCCGAAGTTTTGAATAATTAGGGCTAGGAGAAGTTTTAAAGGGTAGTGTTGCAGCTGCTCGTAAGGTCTCTCCTAATTGGTCACTGCAAACAATGACATGTCATTCTTCCCATTGTTTTAGTATTGTTTGGAGTTAGGGAAACGCACCATTGGTGACTTCTCTTCCGAGCAACTGCTACATGACCCGTTTTAAAGGAAGTATAGAATCAACCTAGGTAAAAAAAATTGTAACCTGAATGTAATTTTGACCTGTAACACAGATATATGAGAGAAACTATCAGGCAAAGATTGAACGTGTAGTAGGAACCTTTCATTTTTGTAATTTCTCTACTGGTCAAAGACGTTCCACCAAGAGGCAAAAAGGTTCCAGAGGGGGTGGACATGCTAGAATTGTACAAACAGATGCTGTAAGGTCTGCATCAATTCACACACATGACAAGAGTCACTGTCAGTAATTTTGGGCTTAAAAAGTTTGCCGCGTGTGTACAGGGTGTGATGGTTTATTTTGTTGTGGTTGGTTAATGTTTGTTGTGCATGGTACAGATATTGTTGATTTTCTTTTCAAAGTCATCATAAGCAATACCAAGAAGCAGCCCTTCTTTTCTTTCATTTGGAATTTCTCAGAATAACTGCACTCGTGCACACTGCACTCGTGCATTCCAGTCAGCCGCACCTTATCTCTGGAATGCATTACCTTCGGCAATTCGCAACATGAAGACATTGGACACTTTTAAGACTGCTGTTAAAACTCATTTTTTTAACTTAGCTTTTAAATAGATTTTTAGTTTTAAATACTTTTTATTGTAGTTTTTAATAGTTTCTCATGCTTTAGTCACTTTCAACATAACTTTAATATAACAATATTGTAAAGCGCAACCGAATATATTTATATAGAGGTTTGCGCTATATAAATGTAAATTATTATTATTATTATTATTACTTACCAAAACCTTACCTCGTCTAGGTTAGTAGAGGGGATGATGACCTCGACATATTTTGTTTTACAGCTAATAATTCCTGGTTCATGGATCCTCGCAGTGATTATTAGTATTCCAAGACTTATCAAGCTACATGGAGACTTTGTGGAGGAACAAAATCCCAACTATTGTATTTACGAGTACGACTGGCCACAGGAATGGATGGAAAAAGCCTTGTTTTTGGCAGGAATCTGCATTCCTATGTTTTGCTTTACCCTGATGGTGGGGTTGTATTCAAGAGTCATATACACTATGTGTTTCAAGCGTGATGATTATTCTTCTCAACACACATGCCAACAACAGGTATGACCTTATTGTCCAATAAACTGTTTTGTGTGGAAGTGCCGCGAAAAAAACTTTCAATTAAGTAGAGACAGTCTTTTCTTTAGGGGTCCTGTTATCGAAAGACTGCCCGGGAAGAGTTCTCAAAACACCTACCAACAAAGCAGCACTAGAGAAGGTTTTTCTTATTAGAGGAACCTGGATGAACTACAATAAGGGTCTTGTTATCTTTGTATATTTTTAATTTCCTTTTAGTCTTAGCTTTTGTATAAGGCTTAATTACCAGATTATGACTTTAAACTTCACCTTCTTATGCTAGTATATAGTTGTACAAGTATTTCGTTATAGTTGTATGTATATAGGTTTAATTTACAATGTATCTTTTATCTATCTGTCTATTTATTTATTTGATTATTAGGCAGGTCCACATCATCAGCTTTAATTAGTTTCCCTGTATTTTCTAACCCGCAGTATCAAATGAATTGTGTATGTTTGTATGTGTATTTATCATGGACTGTTTACAACTGATGTCAAAGCACCTGCGCCCGAGGGTACTACTGAATGGCATTGTGCTTGCAAGGGAGCCCCTAATATGCACCTTGCATTCGTCTTGACGAAATTTAGCCAGTTTAGAGGCAGCTAATGCAGTTGCTTCACTATGTCTTTATATTATCTTAATTGCTAATGCCAGCACAGGTTTTAACGCGGTTTTAAGAGGGGGATTCTTATAGAAACTTTCGACGATCAAGTGACCAATAGCTGCAAGCACAGTAATTTATAAGTTTACTTAACGATACGGGATAAAACGTGGGCCAAGAATAACTGAGTTTCTGTAATACAAGTTGTAAGAATAGTTAAGTAAATTTGTGCATATTTTTACTCACTTTTCTTTGTTTATTATTTATTGATCACGAAACTCTTTCCAAAGAAAGCTGGACGCTTCAATCGACCAATTCCGACATGTTAAAATTCATGCATGGCTGCGGGGCGTGGGAAAAAAAGGAATCATCTTTTGTTTTATTCCCCCAAGTCTCGCAGCCAAGTAGGAATTTCAATATATCGAAAATGGTCTTTTCAAACCATTCTTTTTCATGCTCATGAGTTTTCCTTCCTTTTTCTTTAACCCAGGCTGTACTGAAAGTGCGTAAGAGAGTCACCCTAATGGTTCTTATAGTGACTGGTATATTTGGAATATGCTGGGGTACAGAGTGCATACTCCACATGATGGAAGTTGTTGCCTCCTACAACTTCAGTTCGCTAGCAATTCCCGTGGCTCACGTTATGATCATGTTCAATGTCGCTGTCAATCCATTTGCATATGCTTTGGTTAACCAAAGGTTCCGACAGAAGCTGAAGGAAATCTTAGTCTGCCGTTTTCGCTTTTCGTCTGCGAGGGTGCAAACAGCAACAGAATCGCCTAGCATTGGGTCAGCCTGGCACGTCACGCAGCTAAGAGAGAATGTCCTTGCACGAGACCCAGTTTGGAGTGGTATCGAGCTCCAGTCTTATAGAAAAAGCTCTACAATTAAGCAGTAGAAAACATTTCCCCTGTTTCCATAGCCTGATATAATCACGAGAATGGCTTGGGAGAATTCGAGACAGTTGTGCCAACCTGGAAAGTTTTAAGTCAGGCTTTGCAAACATGGCGAAAAACGTTTTAATAACACCGTAAATCCTCAAATAAGCCCCCCTCTCTAATAAAGCCCCCCTTTTCAGAGGAGGAAAGTTAATAAGCCCCCCTGTCTATTAAGCCCTCTCCCCCTCCCCCTCCCCCTCCCATCCTTATTCTTCACAAAAACTGATTAACGTGGACTGATCAGTTATGGTTTATTCAGGCTGGACGCTCTACGTTGTACTTCCTTCAAGGTGTTTGAGTCTTTTGTAAGGTGTGGACACCAAACTGTAGAGCAGTACTCTAGTATCGGACGTACTAGGCTCTTACAAAATTTCTAAAACAACTCAAGATTTCTAGGACCCACCGCTTGTCTTATGAGTGCTAACAAATTGTTTGCTTTATTTGCGCATTTGTTGGCTTTCTTCGACAGGATACTTAACAGGGAAAAAATTAATGACCACCCAAGTGAATGGAAAACAATGACACGTGGCTGTCCCCATGGTACTACATTTGGGCCGCTTCTGTGGAGTATGTTTCAAAACGACACTGCGGATCACGTTAATGAGCCAACCCTCACCATGTACGCTGACGACCATCAGCTGTATGCAGCTGGCGAGACACATGGGACTGTAGAATCAGGGCTCAAAACACAAGGCCACTTAGCGTCGTCCTTGTATAAAAACAACTGTCTACTTGCTAATCCGGAGAAGTTCCAGTCCTTAACCGTCAATCCCATGAATATCGATGCAGAGAATGACGATAAAACTTTGAACATTGATAATCATGACATCAGCAAAACAGAGCAAATAAAATTACTAGGAGTAGCTAGGAGTCTACATTGACGAGGATCTCTACTTTGCGGGTCATATAAGCGAGTCATATGTACAAGAGCTAGTCAAAAAGTAGAAATACTTGTGCGCCTACCTTGTAACGCCAAGTTAATGTTATACAAGACGTTTATTTTAACAAGCCATTCGGGTTTCACTTACCGCCTCGTGAAGTAGTCCACAGAAATATTAATCAACTGCCAAGCATACGCAAACTTCAAGTCTCAATCTGTGATTGGGAACGTTTAACGGTATTTTCTCAGCAGCTACCACAAGAGCCTTGGATACCTGAAAATTCTTCACGGCCGTTAACTGAATTTCTTCCGTTCTAATACCGAAGCAACACAACACTTCGCGATGAACTCGATATAAAAGGAGCAAAAAGTTTGGGTTGGATCAAAGAGCATGCGCTGTGAGGTCCAGTTAGCCAGATTTTGGCTACGCGCGCGCAGAGTTTCCCAGAGCTTACGCGCGGAGGAGGCAGCGTAAGCACTGGGGTCGAGATTGAGATTACTTTCTGATTGATATGGCTGTGCGCATGCGTAAAGTACTGGCATAAACTAATAGGCCATTTCCGAATTCCCCGGGCCTCTGTTTCAAAACGAGGGTAGGTGCTCAGCCTTTGATATGGAAATAATTTTTCATTCTCATTCAAATAAAACTCATTTTCACGATAAAGGTTGTACACCTAGCCTCATTTTGAAAGTGAGGGTTTTTGGAACTCGAAAGTGGTCTATCATGCTGGCATGCACTCTTTATTTCCCACAAGACAAAGGATCAATAGGCAATTAGTATATAGTGCCAACAAGATACTTGGCGGGGGGGGGGGGGGGGGAGGTTCAGACAAGGTCTATTCGGGCGGTAACCTCGTCACGACTGGAGTCGTAAAGAAAAGAATAAATACTTCGATCAAATCTAAATATTTCAGTAGTCTTTCAGCTCTTAGGAACTTCTAATTCAATTGGATTCCTGTGGGTCGCAGCTCTTATGTTTTCTTTTAGGTATTATTGGTAACGTTTTTGGTTCATTGTTTTTTTTTTCAACCAATACTGTGAAGTCTCCTGAGAGCTGCAAGGTCGTCCAAATTTTTGGGTTTAATGATTTGCGCATTTCTCATTTTTGGGGGCGGGGGGTGGGTGGGTATGGATTTGTTAATAAGAAGATCTAGCAATTACCATAAGATTCCGAAAATAAGCCCCGGGTCTTATATTTTTCAAAGGCCCTTGTTGAGGGGCTTATCTATGGAAGGAAATTTGCTTTTCAAAATCGATTGGGCTAGCCTTATAGCTGAGAGGAAATTTAACGTTTGCTTTGTTTTACTTTGTATTTGAGGGCAATTTTCCGAGTACAAGCCCCCGGGTGGCTTAAATTTGGAGGGGCGATTTAATGGCGGTTTTTTTGCGTTACGAGTTTGGGGGGCTTATATTTGGAGGGGCTTATTTTGGGAATATTACGGTATCATTGTCGCGCTAAAGAATCCATTTTTGGATTTTCCGGGTGATCCGAGATCAAGAATCTTATTTTTGAGTATCCGGGGAGACGCACCCTCGTGACACGCAAGGTATCAAAAGAAAATTGATGCATACAACATTGTGACGAGAAGTTTTATTTACATTGTAGGGACTTTAAACATGAAAATACAATTTCCGCTTCCTAATTTACAAAAATAAATACTCAATTATTTACAGTCATTTTTATCGTTGACGTATGTCAGCAACATCCAAACGCATTCTCAGGAAAGTGCTTTTCAAGATTTCCAAGCGAAACAAATCTCCTTTTGCCTCTGATGAATCAAATTACAACAGTACTAGATTAACTTTTGTTAAATCAAGTTTCCAATCAAACAAAAATTCATTTACTGTTACATGTAATATCATGAGTGACAATTACTCCTTGATTTTGGATCAGAATTATGAAGATGTCAGAGCATTACAAAAAACAAAAAAGAGCACGTTTTCTAACTGAGGAAACAATGATCGTAAAGAGTATTTTAGCAAAAAAACTCAGAAAACTGTGAACTTTAAATGTTTACATTAATCTTTTCAGTGCGTGGAGTTCTCTATACAATGAGCAAATCAAAAACTCACACAACTGTGGGCGTAAGAACGTCACCCAGGATATTAATTGATGCTCAATTACAATAAAATTACTCCATAGAAACGTACAAAACGCGAGTGAAATTATTTCTAGTTTTAACTCGTCACTACAATTTTAAACACGTAAGGATCGCCTTTATGCAAAAAAAGATGGTCCACAACACCAGCTTTTCAAAAGAACAGTGTAATGTCCAACGCGGCCAAACGTTTCAAGATTGTTACTAAGCAGGTTATTACATCACCACGAAGTGAAAAAAGTGAGTAAAACAGCCAGATAGTGCAAACATGATTTCCTTTGTTCGTAAAAGGAAAGTACAAGAATTACAATTCCCTGACTGAGTTGGACACGGCAGCAGCAGCATGACGTTTGAAACCAAGTCGTGCTACTAACGTGCAGCACGGCAAAACTTGGAATACGTCTGTAACACGAATTACTCTCAAACGTCGTTCTAACGCCGAGCTCGGGTTGTCACGATACTAGCACGAAGTTTAAAATGAGCCTCTTTCAGCAAACTTGAAATTTAAAACTTAATCTGTATTCTTCTTCTACATTGGTTAAATAAAGAGCATTTAATAACTGTCAACGAGTGTTCATAGTTATTCGTTAAGTGTGCGTTTCCCATAATGCACCTTGTTCGCGCCCCTTCCCCCATGAAAAAGGAGAAAAAATAAATAAAGACAGAAAGAAAGCAAAAGCATTGTTTTAAATTTCACTTGCTAAAAATTTTGCTTGTCCAAACGCTTCCCGGCATTCTTAAATAATTTATTAGACAACTGAGCTTCTTATTTGACGTTGAACAAGAGAATGGGTCGAATTGCACTATGGTATTGTCGCTCCTTTCATTGGCTATAACGAGCTTACGCACGATAATAGGTCAAAATTCGTCTCCCACAACAATCCCATGGTACAGATTGGCACTACACTGCCCAAGTTTAAAATGGCGAACGTTAAATGTAAACTTCACTACTTTCTCCATCAAGGGTCAACACCGCAAAGGACTCGCGTTTGACCGCATCGGAGTCAGCATCTTCGTCAGGACTTGTCCTTGCATTATCTTGTGAACATTTCGATGGAGTGTTCACTTGAAACCTTGAGGGTGGTGTGGTAAGAACGCTGGGGGGTGGGGAAGGATCAGTAACTCCACAGTTAGACACTCCTGATTTGACAAGTAGTCGGTCTTCTCCCATGGGACTGCTGACGTCATCTGAGGACTTGGCAACGTGAAACTGAAAATAAAAATTCGTTCACGCATCACCTGCAGAAGTAACTTGTATATACTGGTTGCCGGGATATTGGGGGAAGCGATTTGAAGCAGACAACAGTTCGGGTAAATCAAATAATAAAATCGCCATTTGCATGCACATCTCCTATAATACACTTTGTTTGCCCCCCAAAATCGTGCATGAGCATTGTCTTCAATTTTCCTCGGGACGACTGTAATACCCACGAGGGTTGAAAACCAAGGTTACGTAAAATTATGGGGGAGAACAAGGTGAATTATGGTGATGTGCGAGCTGCGAATGGGAATACTGAAAAGAGAACAAGAGATTTGCTTGTGCATGCGCAAGTCCGAATTTACAGATTCCCAAAGGAACTCGATATCTAAAAGAAGAAGGATTTTCATATGGCAAAACCCACCTTAGGTCTTTTGTTCACTTGGGAATTTCAATATTTGGATCATCAAATCTCTATTCACTCTTTCCAAACACAAAAGCATCTTTGGATGGGACGCATAATTGTTAATGTCGTTTCCAGCACTATCCCCTCGCAAGTTCGACGAAGGGCTAGCGTACGGAATGCGTTCCGTTTTCATTCTATTCAATGGTACATTGACTTAATAAGCTCGGGTGATAAAAAAAATAATCTTGTCTTATTCCTTCACTGACGCTGCACCAGTTTCTTGAATTTCATCTTTTCATTCAGTTTTACTAAGGTTTGGATTGGTTTTTTCAGCCGTACTTGACGAGGTAAATTTAAGCTTTTCATACATTCTTTAGTAGGCTCATAAAGCCAATGTAACAGGCATGTTCAGAGAACAAATGACAACGGCTCAGCTACTCGTAAATATAATTTATAATATAAAACGCAATTTTGTAATCACGTGAACGGCTCACATGAAAATTCATCCCGTAACTGAACTTGGTAAAAACCAAAATTAACTTTAACTACATCACAACGAGAAAAAGTCCAAACGTTCTCATTCAAAAACACCAGACATTACAAAAAAGGAGTAGCTAGGCCATCTCGGTTTGCGTTTGTTTTCGTTTTTGGTATTCTTGCAAGAATTATAAGCTAACAAAGATGTAAAGAGGGAAGAGGGAACTATCAAGTTTCATAGAGTTGATTGGCACTTATGTTTTGACTTACCCTTGATCTCGGCATATCAATCGGTTTGGAAGGTTTCATGATCTCTGTGGGAGAACTGTCCTCTTTTGACGGAGACCTCGCAAGCTCTGTTGAATTGTCTTTCACAATGTCGTTATCAGCAGGTTTGCCTGAAAACTTTGAATTCTCTGAGGAGGACGACAAGTCATAATCCATTGACGTTTCAACTTCGGGACACTGGGAAGACGATTTAACTGCAAATCTTGAACCTTCTGATAACGCATCACGAGAATTTGTTTTTTTAGGAGTTGACGACAGTACTGGCGAAATTGGCAAAGTGACCGGCAAACTTGGCGAAGAGTGTTGTGAAACTGGGGCTGCACTGTCGACGTCAAATCTCATTTCGGCTGATTTTTTTCTCAAGGGAAAGTCCGCTGACTGCTGACAACTTGATTTTAGAGGAACAGAAACCGTATCAGCAGGTGAGGGACTGATTGGTGAATTCCACCTTTTTTCTTGTTCTGGGGTAGTTGGAGCCGAGCGGCTAATACGAGAGCTAGGTAAAGAAGCAAGCTTGGAACGAGAATGAGGAAGACTATCCGTACAAGCTAAAGGGGATATAGGAAGAACACGTGGACGAGGAGTTTTATTAGGAGGCGATACAACGCTACTAGATCGAGGAATCTTTTTGTCCTGATCTTGCGGAGGGCCAAATAAATTTCGCAAGGAAGACGGCATGGCGGCCGGTTGTGGCTGGCTTGGCTTAGATGTGCCAGGTTCACCTGTTGTATCTAGGCTTCCTTCGGGTTGTCTGTCAAAAAGATTCGCCAAACTTGTAGGAGTATCCATACTTTTTTTCTTAACTGAGAAGCGTCCATCAACTAAAGTAGTACTAGGGGAATTCTTTAGGCCCTCGAAGAGATCTTCAGGAAGTTGTCTACGATCCAATTCAGATGAATCTAAAGGAGTAGAGGCTGTTTCAGAAGAACGTGTAGACCCTGTATTGCTGCCTGACTGAAGCAAAGGTTCATTTTCATCTAACATCCATTCCGGCCGGGAATAGCCCGCTGGAGCTGAATGAGATGGAGGACGGACAAACACACTGTCTTCGTGATCAGAAACTTCCAGTCCATCTGAAAACCAAACCCTCTTGGAATCATGGGACTCCTGTCCATTAACTTCGGCTCCCTGAGCTCTAAAAAATTCAGGCAAAGAGCCACGAGAGTTGCTAGTGGTCAAGCTATCGCTGTTGGACCTCTTCAATTTCATGCCCGGAAGTATAGTGGTACTTCCGGTCATTCCAAGTCGTGCCAAGTCTTCCAAGCGATGAGCGGTGTCCGGGTTTAGAGACTTCTTACAACGTTCATCCTCTGCCTCTTCTTCTCTATGCTCTACTTTTCGAAAGCTGGCTCTTTTTAGGATTGGTTTTCTCTTATGAGGCACCCTAACAGGTTGGATTACCTTGGGAATAGGACTATGGCCCATATCATTGTCACTGTCACTGTCCGAATATGGTTCGTCCTTTCCTTTTGCTTTTGTAGTGACGGTAAAGCGACCAACTGTGATAACTCTGTTTGTAAGTAGGGAGTGCGCAGTCCAGTCCTCCAACTAAAACAATAGAAAAAAGTTCGTACTACAATACAGAGATTCTCTCTTAATGGATACTTCTATAGGAGAACACTTCTGTATAAAGAACACCTAGTGTCGGTCCCTGTCTTGTTTTACTCCCTCTTTTTGACTCTCTATAAGACGGACATCGCTCTTAGACCCCAGACACGTGGTGCCGGTCCCAAAAGGTGTCCATTTTAGAGAGAGTTGACTGTCCTATTAAACCTGAAATTCAGCGGTGAAAGGTATTTGAGCTGCACCGTACGTTTTGCTATTGCACTTCAATTAAGCGTAGATAAATGTCAATTGCTACTTGAGTCAACCTTTCCATAACTGACCGCACACTCTGAGATTGCATTTCTTAACGAAGGGCTTAGCCTGCGTGTAAGATCTCTTGGCAAACTCTGGGCTCGGCTCCTACACCAGCCCCAGGCAAGAGAAAGAGGAAAGAGTCGAGAGAGGGAGCTTGCTTGGTCAAGGAGGGTCGTTAAGTTGCGCCTTTTTTTATTATTATTCCGTACTCGGGGTTTAAATAAGCTCAAAACGTCCAACCTTTCTTACGAAACGGATCGCGGAATGTCACCGGTACAATGACTTACAGCCACATTCGAGAAACTAAGGGCGCTTTCCACTTGTCAGAACTGGCCGGCCGGACCACTGCTTGAGCAGTCAGTTTGAAAATGAAATCCGGTCTTTTTCCAAACGTTTTTGCTGAAAAAACAATCTTTTTTGGGCATACCATTCAGGATTTGACTGATCTGGCTGGCCGTAGTTTTGATTAAAAGTGAAATTCTTGTTACGACTGGAAGGGTCTGGCCGGTCAGTTCTGACATATAGAAAGCCGTCTAAGTATCCCCAAAATAACGTCACGAATCTCTATTGCGTTTGACGGGAGTGGCTCAAGCAACAACTTTAAAACGAACGTTTCTGTCCGAATTCAAGAAGAACGTTTTGAATAGTTGTCTAGGAATTATTGAGAAACCAGAACCACGACGGAAACCTAGTTAATTTAAATATTGCTGTGAAGATAAGCCGTTCACAACTCCGTGTATCGTTTAAATTTTAGCTTAGAGCATCTTATCATCGCGCCGGTAGAGGGAATAAACTATTATTCATTCAAAATATTTCCCCTTTTCTGACTGGTTAAAAACACACGCACAATTCACCATAACCAGGTAATGTTGACCAAATTTGGGAAAAAATTGTCATATTGAAACCGATGACGCCAAAATGACGTCCAAAATGCAGCTTGGTTGGAAGTTATTGAACTGTTGACCGTGAAAACCTGGGGACGAGGTTGAGTTGTTTTGGTAGTTAGAACAAAATGGCGGAACAGTCGGCGGAAAATTTTCCTCGTTTTACGGCAAAATACGTGTATTGTCTAAAAACATGCCAAGAACACCATGAAGACGGACGACATCTGCTATTTGAGGTATGTTTAAAGACCTGAACAGACCTTTATCTCCTAAACTTCCTGATAAAGATGCACTATCGATATGAACTTACATCGACCAAGGTTAGCATGTTTTAGCTTGATTTCAAACTTGGAATTATTTTGAATGAATAATAAACAATTTTTGAATTCGGCTTTCTTAGGATATGAAGAATTCTGCAGATCTCGGAGGCTGCTATGCACCTTGGCCTTCGGCCTCGTTGGATAACACCCTCCTCGATCTGCAGAATTCTTCATATCCTACGAAAGCCGAATTCACTAAAAGCACTTTACATTTAGGCTAACCCTGTAATAACGCAGCTCTCGTGTTATTCCCCCAGCGGGGGGAGGGTACTCAACAATTTTTTATACCTCCGTCCCGAGCGAGGTCCAACCTCTTACCCTTTTATATACCATTTTTGACCGAAAAGGCAGTGGCACCGCTTTCGTGTACCTTCTATCGAAAATGGTACCCCTTTCACATACCTACAATTGTAGCTTAGAAATTTCTATCTCTTTAAACTGCTGTAAATCCACTGTCTTTTAGTCTAAATAATCCCAAAAGCAGAACCTTTTTTTCGACTTTTCACAGCCATAAAATGCATCTTTTAGCCCTTTGGGCTTTTTACAGCCCGAATATCCTTTCATATACCTCAACTCAGTAGTAACATCCCTGCTGTTTCATTTACCTCAAGCCTGCAAAAAGTACCCCTTCCTAGCGGAACCTCCCCCGTGTAGGTCATTATAGCGAGTACCTCCACCCCCCCCCCCCCCACGGTGCTATGCATTTAATCTAAAAATAAAGATTACAGTCGACCCTCTCTTGACGGACACGTCGGTAAAACGGACACCTAGAGTTGATCCCTGCCTTACTTTACTCCTTTTATTTGACTCTCTATAAGTCAGACATCACTCTTAGACGGACACGTATATTGCCGGCCCCAAAGGTGTCTAGCCTATTCCAGGCTCCGAGATAGTAGGGACCGCTGAACTGAGAAAGCGCGAACATGAAAGGCAAAAAACGGGAGGCTCCTTCCTTTTTGATGTCCCGCCAACTATTCGAGTACCTTTTACTTTCGCCTCTTCCCAACTATCTGAAACCCTGGAACAGGCTAAAAGGCGTCCATCTTCGAGTTGATTTCCACCGTCGATTACTTTTCCGTGCAAACGCACGAGAAATTTACGGGCATAAATGAAAAAGAAACAATGTATGAAAGGCAACGCGTAAACTTGAAAGTTAAGCAAGGTTCAACTTTTACGTTTACGCGGGGCCTTTGATACATTGTCTCTATTTTATTCACGCGTGTAAAATCTACGTGCGTGCGAACGTAAAAATTACGCGACGATGGAAATCCACCTTTAGAGAGCGTTGACAGTATTCTTTTAAACATGCTACGTACCTGACCGAGATTAATATCGTCCGCACTTATCCCATCAAACGGATCATCCAACACGTCCTGGACGCCTTGCAACGTACCAAATATGAAAGATATCAACACGGCGATGTAATATGGACTCCATGTGTTACGAGACTTGATTCCCATGTGTACGTAATAAGGCGACAATAAGATCGGCATAAGAAAAATAAACACCTTAGTGAATGACCGTATGGTCCGCGGGGAGCGGTATTCCCTGATAACACGAAGCCTTTCGAATGCATGGCACATCAAACTGTGGGAAGAAAGGTGAAAAATAAGTAAAGAGGCCAAGTTATGACGTTGGGCAATGTGCTTTATCCCTGTCCGAAATCCACATTCGCGGTGAAAGCTAGGATTTTCACTAGGTTACTCTTAAAATGTGCTACCATGTTTCATTCTATCTCTATAACAAAATTTAATCTAAGCAAAAACAAACTGACCCAATCTAGCCGAGTACTAATATGAATGTTCTTAGTTGTAAAGGCAAATACAGGACATTCTAACAGAACTTGATTTTTCGGCTAATAAGCTGTTTTGTAGAAAACAAAACAAATTAAAAGAGATCATAGAAAAAGATCCTGAAAGATATTTGACATACTTCACTGTAGAATAAGGGGAGTCCGCAAAATGTGGAGAGGGAGCGAGAGAACTTTTAAAAAACCTCTCTACACTTTGCCTCCCCACATACGTATTTAAAAACGTAAACTCACGAGGAAAAAGCCTAAGTATAAATTATACCAAGTAATCAAATCACCAGGAAATTATCCGGCGGGTTGGACGTTTATGTTGCGGTTTAATTTTACCCTTGGTTTAAAAGTTATTTCCATTTGTTTTGGAGTATAGTAATGTATGAGACAAAGGGAAGTAAAATTTACACAAAGGACAGAATTGAACCACAATAATAATAATAATAATAATAATAATAATAATAATAATAATAATAATAATAATAATTATAATGGAACAAAACTTTATTTACAATTTCGCTAAAAAAAGGGCTATCCAGTACAACTGTACAAGTACTATTTACAATTCATTTCGATTAAAATTAAACCACCTAATTCGGATTAATTAAAAAGGTCATTTCAATTTAAAAAAAAAAAAAATTATTCGAATACTAATACTAATCTAACTATAAAAATCCCTTTTACAATTAATTTCACTTAAAAAACTATTCAGTCAAAGCATCTTGCACATTATTCCTTTCCATTAAAAAAAAAAAGACACTTCATTTCGATTAAAAAAAAAACTATTCCATTAAAAAATATCATATATTCGAAAAAAAAAAAAATTCCATTAAAAAACGATTCATTTCAAATAATGATAATAATAATAATAATTTTAAAATAAAAGAATTCATTATTTAACAAGTCATTTCATTCAAAAACACACTAAAATCAAAATCTATCGTCCTAAAAGTCCTCTTTCGATGTCAAAATCCATCTCTTTTAGGTTCAGATTTACTCTCCTCAATGAACGCGATCCCCTTAAACATAAGAGGGATGTTCTTAGAATGGCGAATGAGACTTTGGTTCTAATCCAAGACATCGTAGTCGAGTAATCCTCGCCTTTCTTGACTGACAGGAGCTCCGCTAAACGCTTGTGATAGACTTGACATTCAGGTGCCATGCCACCAGTAGTGGTGAACACCAGCGGCGTGAACGTGGCTTGTTCCACCTCCATAACTCGGCTTGCGTACATACGTTTCTTCTCGTTTTCATGCTGGCGATATATTTGCTGAGGGGTGAGGTCCTTGTACGATTCCGCATTTGGGTGGCACACCCGTACGTCAAAGAATGTGGAACCCTGTCTGGACCAAAAACCCCGTGCATGAATGTCCAGCCGGGCATCGGGGGCAGTATTAGCCCCTCTGGCTAACGACTCACCGGTAATCTCCTGCAAAACTGGTTCAACTTCAACATCATGACAGACCAAATCAAGCATCTGCGCCTCAAGATCCCGCAGCTCGTTATGACGTTGTATAATGAAGCCCCCCCGTTTACAAATCATAGCATGATCGACATTAAAGGGCTCTCCACAGATACATACATTTGGTACGTCATTAATCTGCCAGTCATACCTTAGATGGACTGCGTCTTTGAATTCTCTCTTGTTGAGATTTAAGTCCATTTCCTTTACCGGAATGACAGTTAGCCAACTTGAAGCACCTTTCTCTGCTGCGAGATTGACCGCTCTCTTGGTCTTCTCGGGTAGGGAATTCCTCAGGTCTTCTAATTTATCGTCCAGTCTCACATCTCTCTCTCTACGCGTGGTTAACTGCAAAGATCTTATCAGAGCATCATCTGGAGGTTCATGCGCTTGGGATACGATTTGCGTGACAAGAGGGGCGGTTACCTGAAGAGACATTGCGTGTTCGAATCCAGCACGCTCTACTGGGTTTTCTAGTCCCAGTCCCCCCATCCTCACTGGTAGTGCCAGCAGTTCTCGTTCACTCGTTGTGCATGTATGGCCCGTAATTGTTGGTATCAGGGCATCACTAATAGCACGTTCCAATGGTTCTAGCAGTTCCTCAATATCAGATAATGTTCTCAGGTAGTACGTCCATTTGTGCTTCAATCCGAAGGTATATGCCGCATAGCAGGCCTGTGGTTGGGTTGCTGCAAACTCTGCCAGTTTCACCACCTGGCCAACCCAATCATCCACCTTTTCACTTACATACTCTTCAAGATAAGATCTTGAGCCGAGTACTGCTCCTAAATGCTTCTGACCCCGAGTGGAGATGTTGATTGACGTTTGATCAAAAAGATCCCTCGCTGCCTCTTCTTTCTCAGGCTTCACAATAAGCCAGCACTTTTTCGCATTGGGGAAATATCCCAAGCTCGGACCCGATTCGTTTAGTACACCCCACCATTTCTTCAGTTCCCCCAAGGAACCAGCACCAGTCGCGTCATCTGCGAACCAACACTGCTTTACTAACGTAGAAGCATTCAAGCGTGCTATTAATGGCTGAAGACTTACTGCGTAAAGACACATAGCAAGGGGGTCCCCCTGGGTTGTACCTTCTTCTGATCTCATTTCCTTTCCACCAATGATAATCAGACGTGCCGGTTCTCTTTTGGTGTTAATTGCATAGGTGGCTATTGTAGGGCATAATATTCTCACGTTATGCAGAGCAGCAGCCCTATTCAAGGAGTTGAACGCATTAGAGGCATCAATCAATAAGACAGCGTCTGTATTGTCGGCTTCAAATATGCTATGCATCGCGTGAATCGCCGCTTCACTTCCACTCTTTTGTCCTGCACAGACTTGCAGTGAGCCGCTGGCCTCAATAATGTCTTGCTTGGTCACCTTTGTTACACATTTTCCAATGATTCTCCTGATAACCTCTCCTACACCGATCGGCCTAACGTCCCCATTGCCTTTATCAAGTGGAATCAACCGACTAGCCAGAATTGGCTCAATAGTGAGGGGATCAACAAACTCTGTACACAGTCGTCTTGCTAGAGTAGCCAAGGAGTCACAGAGGTTCGTGCTGGACTTCTTAAAAGACTTGCAGGCCAGTATTCTCTTGAACCCGTTCGCATCCACGCCCGAGGGCCCACAAGAGCCTTTAGTTCTTAAAGCTGCTTCTCGCACCATCTCCCCATTTATTTGCTGGTATAGGATGGCTGGAACATCCTCCACTGGCCCAAATAACACAGAGCCCGATTTAGCTTGTTGTGCCTGCGGATGTTTATCGGTGAGTTGTTTCATGACTTGCTCCGATAATGGTAGTACGCCCCCACAATCCTCTTCGCTCAGATACCGTAAAGCTGAATGTATCTGACCTTCCATCACAAGTTTAGCGAAGATAATAATAATAATAATAATAATAATAATAATAATAATAATAATAATAATAATAATTTAATAATAATTTACCAATTTATATAGCGCGAAACAGCAGGTGGTAACGTTTGCGCATGCGTCAGGCTTGCAGGGAAGCACTTGTTGACGGGAAATCGTAATGGCCGAAAGCTGTTCTGAAGCACTTTCAAGGGAGATTTTTTTGCATACCCAATCAACAGCAGACATGTCTTATAGAATGGATACTTTGGTTAAGCCATGTTGAAGTGTCATGTATGAGAGAAGGACCATTTAGCCGGTTAATTTCCATCCATTTGGCTCCTCTGATGAAGCAGATAAAGCGTTCACGAGGTCGTTTGTTGTGATATGTTGATTTGTTGACATTCAAGCGGTCACGGATTTCTGGGTTATCGTCGGTGATCTGCAGAGCTGCGTAGCATTTAGGTAAGATATACCCTTTGATTTACTTTGTGAAACGTGGAGCAGCATCATCGCATGTTTTGTGTTAAAATTATAGCAGCCTGAATTCAACGTAATTTATGTGACCCCGTATTTCTGTAGCATTTGACCCTGTCCGTACAGCGAGATCCAGTGATATATCCCACACAAGCGACTAAACAGGTAAAACTTCTCTTTTGGTCACTCCGTATTTTCACTTTTAATGGTTAATTCAAAGGGGGAAGTTCGAGTATTTTGACACTATTTACCGTCATGAAATCAACAAGCAAATTTCCTACTCTTACAAGTAAGGCCGTAGTCGGATGTTTCCTTCCATTTTCGAAAATTTGCTTTTCTGGTTTTCATTGGTGCTCTATGGCGATTACTTATTCTCAGAGATTAAGAGATCGAGGCGGTGGATTGTGAAATATTATTTGCTAAAACTTCGTTAAAGATAGACAAATTTTTCTTGTCCTTTTCAACCTTGTTTTCAGATTTTTGGTGAACATGTAAAAGTGTATCCCAACAAAACCTTTTTGTAACAGCATTGTTTCGGAACACTCTTTCATTCTTGAATGTTTGATTTTGCATCCAAGGTGGGGAACTGTGATGAATTTGTGTTTTAATAATCATGCATTGTAAGGTCTCAGATTCATTGACAAGAACCCTCACTATTTGGAAGATGATTTTTTTCTGATAATTATTCTATGATGATTTGTTCATACCGTCATACAAAATTGGCGCCAAAAAGAATTTTAATGTTATGCTTAAAATGTTTACATAATGTCTTGAAACATAACTGAAATCAATATAAAATATGAAAATACAAATATGTGCATTCTTTTCCCTGCCCTACTATAAAATATGATAATTGTGATTTACTGGTAATGCATTTTCATATGACCATTTCGATATTACTCCCACTTTGACACTAGCACAAGTTTAAGCACTAAAGAATTCTTGCCCTTGTTCAGCTTTGCACTTGCTGGACTGCCATTCCTGTTTGAAGTACAGAAAACACTGGACATAAAATCCCTGAATTTGATTCCTTGTATTGGCATCCACATAAAAATTAGCTTCATCACATACCATGTATTTGTACGCTTACAAAAATCATAAATAATGTTATTATTCCTTTTCTATCCAAAAGATGTCTTTCCCTCTTGAATATAAATTCGTATCCATGACACTTTAGAAATCCTGAAAATCTAAAGGGGTATCGCTAGTTGTTGGCAACAACAAAATGCCATAGGGGTAACTGTTCACTCTCCGATCGAAATAATTCTTTTGATTCAGTGTTTAGTTGTGCACATGAATTTAGGAGTACTTGGCTTGCCAGTGTCAGTTTGGCTGTGTATACACAGTAGTAGTGTATATAGTCATCTATCATAGGCTGCACAAGTTGCAATTTATATAAAATTGCCCCTAAACAAGCTCATTGATGCTCCTGGTGTTGCAAGATGACAAGTAATGAAAAATTTCATTTGCCTTTTGCCTGTTGCAGGAGCTCCCTATGAGATGCTCAGCACTAAACCTTGTTGATTCAGGTGATAGTCCTTGAGGATGACTGCATTGTCACATTCAAACCAGTTGCACTTTTCACTCAAGCCATAGCAGAGCTGGTACAAAATGGCAACTATCTGTTTTTTATTTAACCCTATGCTGTCTGCAGAATGTGAAGGGTCTGCCACTCCATCCTGAACTGGATCAAATAGCCTTGGTACCCCAGAAGACACAAAGACAAGCTTTAATTTCATTGAGTCATACATTGACTCACTTGAAGCTACCATAAACTCAGATTTTATAAATATCAGTCTGAGATTCTTAAGTTCTCCTCATGTTGAAATTGAAAGAAAAGGAAAAGTTAGAGCTCATTTTCAATGTCTTAATCTTCAAATCATAAGAACTTGACCCCAAATAGATATATGGGCAAGTCAAGGGAGCTAAGCCTTATTAGCAATTTATTAAACAATTAACACATGTGTGGTAGAAAACACCAACAACAAAATTTATGAAAGCAAAAATGAGTGCAAGCATGGAAGTACCAAAAGCAGAAAATTCACTTCAATATCTCAGAGAGAAAATGCAGTTTTAGGTATGACTGTGATCTTTACTATTTTAAGTATTTTCACTGTTGTGTGCATATTTGCAATTTTCTAGTATTTAGAAGTGTGGGGAGTAAAGGGAAGGATTTTTCATGGTTAGGGTTACTTCAATAAAACACATCTGTAATATGAAACATCCTGTACCACACTCCTGTTTTGGCTCATCTAATTCTTTATTTTAGAAGTGTAAGGGGAATCTTGGAGTCAAGAGCCTCCATATTACAAAATCTGCTTACACCCCTGAATAAGTTAAGGCGTCACATACATTTAATAGATGTTATTTCTAGAGTTTGGGTCTTTAGTTTTATATCATCTAGTCAAAAATGGAAACACAATTTTATAGCCCTGGGTGGGATATCTTTGAAATTTTATCAGTCGCCGAATTAAGGGCACTGCACCTGGTCTGGACACCGGTGGTTAGGATGAGGTATCTCTGAAAAGTAATCACTGGCAGAATCACTGCACCAAGGTTGCACATCTCTGAGCAACAGGGCGTTCCTGAACCATAACTGACGTGAAATCGTATTATTGCAAGGAGATTGTCGCAAGAACTGCAATTATGACTATACAGGGTGTCCCAGAAGTTCGCTCCTCTACTTCATAAGTCTGTATTTCAGTACGATTGGACTTGGTAAGCAAATCATTTAAACAAAAGTTGTGTCTTTCAATATAATTCACTATTTTCATACCTTTTGTGCCATCTTTTAACTCCAATATTCGATTTGTGTACTTCCGCGTCAAAGGTGCGCGTGCGCGAGTATATGTCCTAGCCACATTTTTTGCATTTCATAGCCCGAATTGGTCGAACTCCTTCCTTGTTTTTTTTTTGTGAATATCACGAAAGATAAACCCCCTTAACGCAAAACGTTCAGCTGCGTGAGAGCATAAGCCCGTATACTTCGATTTACTGGCTTATCAGTTGTAGAAATTGCTAAAAACTGGATAAATCCGAATGTTGGGTGGTAGAATGATCATGGAGAAATGAAGGTTTTGAAGGCAAGAAACTAAGGGGAAGACCAAAAGCCCTGAATAAAGTAGCTAAAATAGTTTTACAGAAGGCTAGATACAAAATAAGAGACTCGAAAAGGATGCTCAGTCTCACATAGTTAGCAAGCCAAATAAAAGGGTCATGAAAAGCTGTTTAAAATGTTTAAAATTAGAGGCCCCTGAGATGGCAAAAAAATCTCTGCTTAGTCTGCCAATTAAAGCCCAGCTCGTTTCAAATTTGTCAAGAAGTACAAAAGCCTTACTGTGGAAGGGGGCAAGGATTATTATCTTTTTTTGGATGAATGCCTAAAATTTATTTTTTTCAGCTGCCTAAACTAAACAAATGTTGTTTGGGGCTTGAACTGGATCCTGCGCACTAGGTGATAAAAAGGCTCAAAATGGATCATTTGTGGGTCTACACGCTGTATCCCACTTCATGCCGCAACGGCTACAGGATGTGATAAAAAAGCAAAAAGGGCATGCCAGTTAATGAAATTCTGAATACACGTACTTGATAGAGAAATAAACATCTTCTACAAATTTCATGTAAAAATAAGGTTTTGATCAAAAGTTACAGTGCATGAAATTGGAGGAACGAACTTTTGGGACACCCTGTATAAACAAACTAGTATTTAGAATTTTTTTTCACAGCGTTTTATTCAAATCTTAAACGTCGGACGTTTGTACTCGGTCACAACTTACAAGAAGAGATTTTTTCCCAGTTATCCAGTGTTTTAATAGAGGAGTTTTGCAGCTGTTACACAGAACCCCATCGAAGCTTGACGTGTCTGCGCGCAAGCCAAAACACGAAACAATAATCACTCATGGACCACAAACCGCGCAAAATTGTGAATGATCTGCGACTTATTAGCCTTGACACCAATCTCACATATTACACAGAAGACTTTGTCTCATCTGTAATTCACAAAGATAGAACAGATGACTAAGACGATGGTAATTTTTAAAACAGGCGCCATTTTTCTTTGCTGCATTCGCTGCGATCCAATACTACGACAAACTTCCGTCCAGCGGCTCGCGCATACTCGAAACGCTACCACTTGCTGTTTATAGCGCGTATTTACATGTGCTGATCAATAGCGCTATACAATCATATGTTTAAAAGAAAACGAAAATACATTACCATGAGAATAAAATAACTAAGTCACAAACTATAAAAAATACTTCTTAAAAAAATAGGTTTAAGTCGAGATTTAAAACTGTCAAGTGATGTTGCTTGACGAAGCTCCACAGGTAGCTCATTCCAGAGTTTCGGGGCTGCGGCTGAGAATGATCTTGCTCCCAATGTTGCAAGCATCTTTCCCTTGGGATGGTCCAATAAGAGCTTACCAGTAGACCTAAGGTTATATAATGAATTCGATTAACATAGACATGTAATAATGTCACTCACTTGTGATAATGTATGAGTCTGGTAATCAGAGGAGAATTTTTCGGTAACGTTGACGCTCTCATCCTATCATTCAATTGACTTATGTCACTAAGATCTTCATAAATGACCTGTAAGAAATGAAAAACAGTAGTACTCAGCATTATAGAAAATATTTGCCCTTTCGAATCTCGTGTTTTCGGTTAGTACTGTCGGTTAAGCACCGAGAAAGGGGGTGGTCTGGGGAACTGGGCAAAAAATGGAACAGGGGAAATACATTAAATGGCTCTCTCCAAGGTTTGAGTTTTCTCTCTACTTTTACGCCTGACAAGAAAGCTAGAAATAATCATATCTGCCAAACAAAGGAGAAGAATTAGAAGGTGGTTTTAAAGTAGCCTGCGGGATCTCCGGCGGGTGGCGGGGCGGGAAAAGGAAGGAGAGCTTGCAGCTACGTCTCTTCTCTGGAATTTGAATTCCATCTCCAATTCCCCTGTGGCTCCCCGTCGACTGAGCTGTCAGATTTCCGCTAATCAGCGCGAAGCGGAAACGAGCGCGAACGTAAACAAACATTGAAAAACACGTACCAAGCGTAATGACGTCATTACTAATATCATCTCCGCCAATCAGCATTTGGCATCGACTTTTTCGATGCAGATATTCAAATTCCGGAGACGTAGTTACACGCTCTCTTTCCTTTTCCCACCCCGCCGCCAGAAAGCCCCGGAGAGCTTGCTCGCAGGCTACTTTTGACCCAGTCAAGTCTTATTTTTCTATGTGTATTTTGATAGTATCCGAAGGCTTGTCAAGGAAGAGAGGAGGAGGCGACATAATTAGCAATTATTGGACGAGGTTGAGCAAAATATCGTGATTCGTCAGTGGCGAGCAGATCAATTATTTGCCGAAGCCGAAGGCTGAGGCAAATAATTGATCTGCGAGACACTGACAAATCACGATATTTTGCGATAACCGAGTTCAATAATTGTTTTATCATTCGATCCCTGAGTTTGTTTTTTAATAAATAGTATCTTCGGAAAGCGGTTAGCGCGCGCTGCCTTCCAGGAGTAATGACAGAGATCACATAAACGAGCAAGGAGCAAGCGTGGTTTCATCTACGCATGAGCAGAATAGTATTTGCAGCCCCATTCTCGACCCCAGTGCTTACGGGTTTGGGAATGCGCCCGTAAGCTCTGGGAAACTCTGCGCCGGAGTAGCCAAAATCTGGCTATTTCGGCCTCACAGCGCATGCTCTTGGAAAATACCGTTAAACGTTCCCAATCACAGATTGAGACTTGAAGTTTGCGTATGCTTGGCAGTTGATTAATATTTCTGTGGACTACTTCACGAGGCGGTAAGTGAAACCCGAATGGCTTGTTAAAATAAACGTATGGAAATTCCAATAAAACTTTCCAAAATATGAATTTAGCGTCCTTTTATTTATGTTTGTTCATGAACATTAACACTTCAGCGAAGCTGCTTTGAAATGTGATATCGTGGGAAAAGAAGAGCACTATAAATATCTAGTCGCATTGTACACGTATCACTTTTACTTTTTCTTTTTTTTTTTTTCTTGGAAGTCTGCTTTTGGGCAATTTACGACAAGAAGCTGAAGTTTTCATTCATACTCGGCTACTTCGTGTGAACAAGATAACGTGGAAGTCGCTGGCAAAGATGACGGTGTATTTTTATTTTATTTTTTTTTTTGCATTCAAATCTTTTTCTGGTTCACGGTTCAATTTTCGATATGTAGCTAAGCTTTTTAATTTGAAAATTGGAAAATCTAGTAATTCTGCCTAATTAGTCGTTCAAATGTTGTTTTGTAATCGCTGATATCAAGAATCGGCCGGCCGTGTTTACTTCAACATGTCTAGGGAAAAAACCCGCTCACACGCCAGACACGCTGCACGTTCAACCGCTCTCGTGCAAACTTGAATAGACCAATCAGAAACACTTTTATTGTTTTTTGCTGAAACCAATCAGAGGCAAATCTTGCTCCAGGGTTCCCCAGAGCTCTTGATCCCTCTCCTTTACATGCGCAGAAGAGCTCTGGGTCGAGATTGTTGCAGCCCAAAAATTCACCGGCGAAAAATGTCTACGCATGCTCTGCAAAAAATGGCACGTGATCGATTTCGGGCAATGTCATTGGCTCCGAGGCAAAAATGCCCGCGAAATGTTGTTGAGATGAAAGAAGCGATGGCAGCTTTTTTTGGCAGTGACAACGTTGCAATTTCTTGCCACTGTAAGAGATCAAAAATTATTTTTGTCGAAGTTTTGACGGAGATATGTTCTCTAGAGAATATAGCGTCCTGGAACAGGCGGAAAATCGCAGTGGCATGGTCTGATTCAGTTTTGTTGACGTTGAGATCGCTGGTTTGCATGTGGAAGACAGGCCGAAAAGGTGGGTAATTTTTACTTTCTTTGTTTACTGCATGTTCCGAGCCACTCGGGACAAAAGAGATTATAACGTAGTGGAAGAAAAATTTATTTGGCTTTGTTTTGGTATATAAATAAGCTTGTACCAAGTGGCGCGGAAGCGACAGTTTTGTTAAATGTGTATCCCGTTTTTGTGTCAAAATTCGACTTTAACATTCGACAACATTCGACTGTTGATCGAAGAGCGTATTACAACGCTACCCAAAATGTTTTTGTTGTTTAGTTCGAGTTTCCTATCACGGATTCAACAAAAAAAAGTAGAGGGACAGACATTTTTGGGCTTTGTTTTGTTAATATGACCTTAGCTTGTACTTTGTTGCTCGAAAAACTATATTTAGATGCTAAATCTCCGTGTGTTTAAACTGTTTATGGCAGAAAAATAAGCTTACGCTTGGTTCAACTTAATCTCGTGTCACTCGGTACAAAAGAAATATTCTTAGCCATTGTCTTGCTGTGTAAATTGGCTTGTGGCTAGTGGATCGAAAGCGGCCGGTTTGCAGCAGTTTTCTAAAGTGCGTAGTTCGTAACGTCTTTTTGTCGATCGGTGCACATTTCATTGTTGTTGCACCTTATTACAGCTTTGTATGTTACAGAAATTTGAGTTTTATCCGAACTGTCGAATGAAAAAATGTGAGAGTGTTTTCATTAAAATGCTTAGACCGTCTTGGAGCTACAGTTCGATAGGTCCAGCAACATTTTGATTTGTAAAAAAAATTCTGTTTACAATGTGCACAACTGCTTGCAATTTTATAATTGAAGGATCGAAGTTTTGATTATTTTGCTCATAAATTTGGCTTGGGATTACTAAAATTTTTACACACAAGGCTTTCAGTGGGGGGTGCTTCTTTGCTTGAAAATTGGATCCTGGAAGGAGAAGAACAGGGTAATTTTTCTGTGAATGCTTTTGTTTTTATATGCATTGTTTTTGGCTTAAATTTTTTGGGAGCCAAGTTATAAAATGAATGACAGAGCTAACATGCTACTAAGTATTCAAAAGCTCTTTCCAAGAAAAAAAAAATCATCACAAATTAAACTTACAGGAGTGTAAAGCTTGGAGTAAACTTTGAGCCTTAATGAAATTTTCGTTGGATCATGTTGATGAATGCAGTTGTGTAGGATGTGCAGTTTCCAATTTTGATCTTCTGTCAGAATTATGAGAGGACACTCACAGATCTCATTCAAAAATTACAGTTTCATTGTAATTTATCGTTTGTTTCTATTCCTATAAACTTCTCATCAGGTCTACATTTTGCATGAATTTAATGTGATATATATTTGAAGTGGTTGTTGTTTCACAGTGAAGTAGCTTTCACTTTGTTTTTTGATTTGAAGTTTAGTTTCTTCTTAGTTGTTGGCTAAGGCAGTGTTGAAGTATCTGACATGTTAACATACTTTACTTTTCATTTCTCTTCAGAAAAGATTGATTGATCCTGCATCAAACAAAGTGCAGCCTCACAAACAAGATTTTTTAACGAAAAAATGTGTACTCAAGGAAAGCACATGTCCCTGACAGTGTCAATAAAATTTATTTATGGAGATATCTGGGTTTTTACTCCTTTGTAGCACTTTAGACTAAATGCATCACTTTTTTAACCTTCATATACTGAAAAAATATAATCAGTATTTTTTCAACTAACACTTGAATCAAAGTTCTCTTTAAAGACGGCTTTAAAGTTTTGATATTAAAATTGCACCCGTTCTCAATGAAAAGACTGAATGCAGACACTAAAGTTCATTTAGCTCGTGTTCAAGCTTTTTTTGTAAATTGGAAAGTGTTGTTGGAGAAAAAGTATTTTTGCTTTACCTTTCAGGGAAAAAATAATAATAAAATATAACTACCAGGTGTCTAAGCAATTTCAAAGGACCCACAGTGTCTTATTTATCTGCTGCATTGAGCTGTGAACAAACGCCGTTCTTTCTGGTGACCCTGCTTTTTTCAGAAACATTGTTGTCCTTCGCGATCCCAAGTTGAATCCCGAAAACCGGCCAAATCGCGAGCATCGCAGGAAACGAATCCCATAGGAATAGGTGAAAAAGGATAATAAAAAGTCTAGGCTATTCTAAAATATTCGATGTGAATTTGCAACTCATATTAAGCCGCAATTAACCTTCTTTCCACTGGAATAAACGAAGTATGGAGGTATTGCCGCCATTTTGAATTTGGCAATGTCACGTGGTCGCGCGACGACCAATCAGACATTTTTCGCCGGTGAAAGCCCAAAAAAGTTGAACGACATTGCGCATGAGCACACCATTATTTGTAGGCAGTTATTTGCAGGTCACGTGGTGGGCTCTCGGCCAATGAAAAGGAAGAAACATTTGCATCGAATGATAATCATTATTGTTCATAACCAATTTTCGTAGAATTGCCCATATTTAAAAGGTCCCGTCCACACGAACTGGACATTTTAAAAGTGCATATTTTGTTACCCGGATTCGTGTGGACGGAGCCCTAAACTACTCTGGAGGGCGCTTAAAAAAGATGTGGTTTCTGTGACCTGATTCACTGGTTTAGTGTAGATGCATGGTCAATTCGCGTAAAAAAATATCCGGATTTGTGTGGACGTGGCCTAAAACGTTACGCTTATCCACATTCCTAAATACTTTATAAATATTTGTGATTTGCAAATGACCTTCAAGTTTACAGTACAAGTGCATGACAAGCTGTTGACTACTTAACTTACACTACATTCTGACATTCTGACGACATTAGTCTACAAGTGCGACTGCCTTTTAAGTTTTATTGATGACGCTTGGCCTTTAAGCCTGTTTTTCACTAGCCCATAAGCATAAGCATAAGCACAAGAAAAACAGACAAGTTCGTTCTTCTTGTGCTTGTGCTTATGCTTACGTCGTAGCTTTGACCAGTGAAAACTGGGTTGACATAAGCGCAAGCATAAGCACAAGGCCATGGACCAATCATAGGTCACTTTGACCCAGACCTCATGCAAACAAATCAAAAGCAATATGGCGGACGCTTCCTCCACCATCTTGTTTATCACTGGTTGAGGAGAGGTGGTATCGAGAATTGATTCAAATGATGCCATTCTGCGCGTGCGTATGTCCTTTATGCTTATGCGCTAGTGAAAACCAGGCTTTAGTAAGCATGAAACATGATATGCTGTTATTGAAGAGGTAACGTTGAATAGTTTATTAACATTATGTTATAAAACAAAAAGACTTTACTTACTGACAAAATGTAGGTTCTTCTAAAAACTTTCTCAGTTAACAAATACTCTTTGATATTTAGCACCAGTCCTCTTAACTTAGTATTTACAGTCTTCAGGAAATCATTTGGCAAACCTTTGAAATAAAATCACGATATGACTAAACGCCACAGGACTAGATAATTATGTCCATTCTAATGGGGGGGGGGGGGGGGGGTACATCAGGCGGTAACAGGTAAAATTTACCGGCTGAAGCAAAATTTCTTACTGCCTGCAATGGCTTGAAAGTTTACTAAAATTAAAAAAAGTACTTTTAAAAAATACAATTGTGATCTGATCCGATTCTCACCTGCCACAAAAAAATGAATGAATGTATGGAGAAGTACTTAAGTATACACAGCTTTTCTTTTTATGGGCCACACATTTTCGAAAGAGAACATTGGAGACATTATTAGAATAAATCGTTTTAATTTGTTGTGTACGGGGTAACAATGGCTGATTTGTGTAAAATAGGTCTTAAAATAAGGGAATGACATTTCAGAGAACTTAGCTCCTAAATTTCCCAGCAAGAGTGGGGGCATTTCCCACACTTCAATACCTGCCTGTCTCCGGAAAAGTGCACCTCTGTGGTGCATATTTTTTGCCTCACCAGCTGTGAATGGTCCCTTATCTGCTGAGCTAAAATTTAGGGAGAACACTGCATATTGGGGGCTTATTCCATTCATTTTCTTATAACTGGAGGTGAAGAATATCGCGCTGGTATGTTATGGTCAGGTCTCCATTATAATAGGGTTTGTTAACAATAACAGAGGTTCCAACGAGCTGTATTAACCCTTTAAGCCCCAGTATCCACATACAAATTCTCCAAACTGATCTCCATACATTTCCTTACAGAATTAGTTGAGAGAATTTGTTCAAAGATCAAAGTATTTTCTCTTGGGTGATCATTTTATTGATTCTCATAACTTATCTCTTTACAGTGTATGGATAATAATTATTGTAAGGAGAAAATTGATCTTGGACACTATTGGGACTTAAGGGGTTAACAAATTGGCCCAACGTTGTGTATGCAGTCACTGAAAGCTGTTGGAAGTTGATTTGTCTCAGGCCACAAAAGCCCTAGGTAATTAATTTCAGAGACCCTTACTTTTCCAGCAAACATTCATTTAGAAAGTGAGTCCTTAACTCTGAAGTTGAA
Source organism: Porites divaricata (assembly GCA_038088405.1). Lineage (NCBI taxonomy): Eukaryota > Metazoa > Cnidaria > Anthozoa > Scleractinia > Poritidae > Porites > Porites divaricata. The sequence continues at coordinate 17,815,632 of JBBMOI010000013.1, forward strand.
CTATGTTTGTGCATTCCAAGACTACTGTACAAATGCTTTAAACAGGAAATGACATACACCTGTAATTACATGTATAGGCATTAAAAGGTTTGTTTGTTTTTATCGTTGCTTATGTTGGACAAAAATAGCCATCTGACTCTAATGGCAAGAAGGTAATCGCAATGTTTAATTTTCTGTTTCATATCCCTCTTATTACTGTTATTCAACTGAACAAGTATTTATAACAGAAAGAAATAATGAGAAGTTGAGATTCTAAGCACAGCACTGTTTTAAAAATTCATAGTACATGCATGGTACAGGTTTTAAATGTTAATTACAAGGCAGCTGTAGCTCAAAAAAGAAACTCAGTTTTATTCCCTTTGTCTCACTAACCTACTTTATTCATTACTACCAATCAAATCTTAAATCCACTTTGTCTTTTATCCCCACGGAGCAAAACTAGGTTTAAACAACCTGCCACTTCAAGGGGCCTTAAACTATACCGCCCATGGATACTTCAACACCTGAATATCATTGTAACTGCTGATGCCTTGCAAAGCAGGTTCCAATTTAACTACTAGTGAAAGTTGAAACACAAAACATCGCTGCCTTTGCTTTTAATTCACATCTTCATAAAATTTACTATGGTTAATTATTAACCATAGTAAGATATTAACTTAATATCTTTGTAATATTTATATATCTACTGTAGCTACCTGAAGCTTGAAGCCAGTCCCTGTGACAGAAGAACAGTACGACTAGAGCACCCTTGAATTGTGCCAAGTCTTCAAGAACTCTTTCACGCCTTTGGAAATCAGCTGGAAACAATCAAATGAAATAAAAGTTGAAATCATGACAACATAAAGTGTCTTTCAAATTTGTAGCTCAATATATAAAATTGTACAAAATTGTGACTTGCCACATTCAACTAGCTTCAATCACCGACAAAGTTGCTGAGACATGTTAAAATGGGGTAACTTTGAAGAACAAAAAAATTCATGCCCTTCCCTCTCCCCTCCAATCAAAGTTGCATGGGTTGTTTGTTGTTTTGTACAGGTTTCTTGAACAGCGGCACAACATTGCATGGAGAGAGTGAGGAAAGAAAAGGTTTACAACATTGTCTTTTTGAAGTTGGCAAAATGTTAGAAAGGCCCATAGGACAACGTGTCTCAAATAATAAAATCAATATTTTGTCCCTGATTGTTTGTTTTAAGATTTCTTTTGCCTTTACGCATAGCCTACATTTTCCACCTTCATGTACCTGTACCCTTCCCTTGAAGAAGGAAAAACAGTAGATGGGGATGGCTTAACACGGACTACATCATGTGCTGAGTGATAAAATTTCTGAAACTCCCACATCCCTTCATATCCTAGGACTCTGATTGTCAGTGATGCCAACTCTCCCGCTCTCCCGCTTTGGTACATAAATCTCCCGCTTTTTATGTTCACTATAAATATTGAATACTTAGTAAAAAATATAACAGACTTAGTTTGAGATTTAGCCCATTTTTAGCTCAAAACTTGAATTTTTCTTATTCGCAGTACGGTTTCTGGGGCATTTTTGTCATTGACAAAGATTATTTCTAGCATTCGAATTTTGATAGTATGTACATCATGTAAGACATCATATAATGTCCTAAGTCATTCCCATTGGGGGCTGGGTCAATTTTTCGGGGGGGGGGGTCGTTGAAATTCCGGGGGGGGGGGGAAAGTAAAAAAAAGACAGTCTCTCGATTTTAGGTCTCCAGAGGTTGGCATCTCTGGATTGTATTTTCTGTGCTTGGAGAGAGGAGAATTAAACAGGAAATGCCTTGCTGCAGGGTTAACAATTTGTGAAGTGTAACATCATTCACAAAAAGGTTATGTCAATTACTTTTAGCTCTTGATTTTAACTTACCATTAATAGAGAAGGCCAAAGGAAATACAATTGGTGATACAAAGATGCTCATGTGGACATCAAAATCCAATCCTGTCAATTCAAAAGAACAACACATTGCATGCATGTATGTGGAAAAAGCTTTCCTTCCTCTATTTGCCTCAAATGATTTAACAGCATATTTGTTCTACATTATATACTGTAGGTTTCCCAGATAATGAAGGTTAAGCAATAGAAAACGTTTTCCGTGTTTGCATAGCCTGATATGAACACAAGAGAGGTTGAGAGAATTTGAGACAGTTATACAAGCTCGCATTTGCATGACTGTCGAGAATTCTCCCAACGCCTTGAGTGTTTATATTAGGCTAGCTATGTAAACACAGAAAAAAAGGTTTCTATTGCTTTTATGAAATAACTTTCCAAAGAAAAAATGCAAAACTCTTTGTTATGGCACTGATTAAAAGAGAAATTCTTACCAGTCCCAAAGTCTTGTACATGAAGTCTTGTACTCGTTTATAATCAGTTCTTGTTTTGCAACAAGATGCTTTCCAAAATACAGATTTTTCTTGCTTAAAATGTCAGCTTAAGCGAAAAAAAAATTGACACACCTTCTTTGTAATGATTTTCCAAGTTTTAGCCGAGCAAGGAAGGGTAAATAAAGTAAACTTGTTGAGTTTTGAACTTGAAAACTTTTTCAAATTCATGCTTGCATGATTAGCGAACGAAAAGCAAAACATTTTGACACCACAACCATGCTTACATACTCTCAGGCAAACACTCCTCTCAGCCAATCAGAGTGTGCGTACTATCTCAGTTATTTTATAAAGCTGTATAGTGACTACTGTACTGGAAGAAAAATATGTCCATTTAAACAAAGGTAAGGCATGCACCCTAATTGGTCAATTTCAATTTCTCAACTATTTGCCCATTTCTTAGCACTGATTTGATAAAAGTATCAGTTTGTTTGGCAAAAGACTTAAAAAATTCCTTCTTTCTTAGTTGAGCTACATACTTTTCTTTAATTTTATAATAATCCATTTTTCAATCAGTATGCACGGTGTACCTTTTATTCTCAGCAAGCCTCTATAGTTCATAATAAGCAAACAAATTCTACATAGGCTTCCTAGCTGTCATTACCATTTTGAACATTAATTGAAAAACAATTTCTTTAGAATGGTGTCCAACATCTTTAATAGATTTATAAAATTATTTTGAATTGTAATATATATATTATGTGGTTGTTTATGGCAAAATAAATGAATAAAATAATGAATGAATGAAAGCTAGCAAAAACTCACAGCAGTGGTGTCATCTTTACAGCCAAGTTTGCAAGTTAAAGAGTTATACTACTCTTGTGCAACCATCGAGGTATGGATGCACTTGGAAGGTTTGCTGAGCACTCAAGGACAAGAATCTAGAGTTGCTTTAAACATCTACTTTTGTGCTTAGTAACCTCCTGCTGTACACAACCATGATAAGACAGTTGCACACTGGTGCATGCTGACAGTTGCATAATTTTGTTAACTGTCATAAATTATCCTGCTCATGTCCCACACTTGTGACATAACGATTATATTAAACCTTTCTCAAGAACAACTACCAATCAACTTCTCATCTGTCAAACAACAAGACAAGCTTGTCATGGTCATTTTATGACCTTCAGTTTTATGCACAAGTGGCAGTTTGAGAACAAAGACAACTTTTGAATTTTAAGTTGGCTATATGACTTATTGGAGACTTTTAGCATCAGGTTTTTCATGGTTAATAACAAATGGCAAACCTGAGGATGACCATGGTCTTGAAGTTGAGTTTGCACTTTGCAGTTCATGTTCGAATAGCATGAAGAGCTTCCAGTGGTAAGCAATTTACGGCAATGTTTTTTTGCCCTCAAAAATTGTACGGCCTCTTGTTTAAAGGCAAGAGATAGGTTTTTGTATTTGAATCAATGAATTTTTATGTTTTTCGGGCAATAAAAGTGAAGCACCATAACTTGACAAAAAACAACATGGCAACACTAAACTAAAATTTGAAATCCTGACAACATCAAACTGCAAACGGGTAACTGCAAACTGCAGACCAAGGTTTGCCGTTTCCTAAGAAAAACCTGATGCTAAAGGTCTTTATTGTTAATTAGCGAAAAGAAACACAGGAAAAAATTAGAGATACCAAAGTGGAACATCATTGGTAATCTGAACCCCAATGTTGGACCATTATTGGGATTTCTTTAAATGACCAATAAAATACCAAGAACATACCAACATGTTTTGTTTAAGGCTACCAACCTTGGGATGTATTTGGCATTTCACTGGACATTTTAAGAACTGATATACCAATGTTGGAGAATAATTGGTATAGGAATGTAATGATTCCAGTAATATACCAAGATCATACCAATGTAAAATCTTTAAGAGTACCAACCTTGGGATATATTTGGCACTTTATTGGAAGTGCTAAGTTGTGATATACCAATGTTGGGGAATTATTGGTATAGGAATGAAATGACTCCAGTAAAATACCAAGAACATACCAATGTAAAATTTTAAAGTGTACCAGCCTTGGGATATATTTGGCATTTTATTGGAAGTGTTAAGTAGTGATGTACCAATGTTGGGGAATTATTGGTATAGGAATGAAATGACTCCAGTAAAATACCAAGAACATACCAATGTAAAATTTTAAAGTGTACCAGCCTTGGGATATATTTGGCATTTTATTGGAAGTGTTAAGTAGTGATGTACCAGTGTTGGGGAATTATTGGTATAGGAATGAAATGACTCCAGTAAAATACCAAGAACATACCAATGTAAAATTTTAAAGTGTACCAGCCTTGGGATATATTTGGCATTTTATTGGAAGTGTTAAGTAGTGATGTACCAATGTTGGGGAATTATTGGTATAGAAATGAAATAATTCCAGTAAAATACCAAGAACATACCAATGTAAAATTTTAAAGTGTACCAACCTTGGAATATATTTGGCATTTTATTGGAAGTGCAAAGTAGTGATGTACCAATGTTGGGGAATTATTGGTATAACATACCAATGTAAAATTTTAAAGTGTACCAATCTTGGGATATATTTGGCATTTTATTGGATGTGCTAAGTACTGATGTACCAATGTTGGGGAATTATTGGTATAACATACCAATGTAAAATTTTAAAGTGTACCAACCTTGGGATATATTTGGCATTTTACTGGAACTACTTAGTTGTGGTATACCAATATTTGAAATTTATGGTTAATTCTATTAAATGATTGCAGTAAAAATACCAATAACATACCCTGCCTTACAGCCAGGCAACTTTGTTTTGGGTTATTACAGGCACATTATTTATTCGCCAAAATAAGAAAACTCAGTCACTTTCATGAGGATGACGATTCGTCATCCTCATTTGCCAACACGCTGTCATCGCCGAGAAGTAATGGCTCGGCGTCGGCAAGATTTCCGCGTTTATTTGCCGCTAACTGTGAATATGGCGCTAAAAGACTTGCAGTTGTAACTTCCTCGTAATAACACTCACAATCAACGTGAGAGGCTATTTCATGCACAGCTTTTTGTACATCCAAATTCTTTTGGCCAGCATTCAATGTTCTGTTCTTTTCGCGATGCCTCCAACCTGTCATGAGGGACACAGCTCTACCGTTACAAACAACGCAAGGGCAGTGAAAATGAGGCCGATTTGGCTCATCTCCTTCTAAGCATCTGCATCCGTGAAGGAGATAATCGCTATCTCCTGAGTCAGCCATCTTTAAAAAAAACAATGCACGGGAGAGACTGGAGACTGGTGTGCAGGTACGTCATTGTACGACGTTTCGTATGACGTAGTTTAGCGCCACTTTTCAATCCTGCCTCGATCTGCCGCGGGACAGTTTTTGGGTTGCAAGATGGCGGAGAGACGGACGGAGCATGAAGACAGTGAAATGTCTTATTTTGCCGATTCTTCACAAGCCTCTGGACATACCGAGGACGTTGAAACGATTGATGAGTTTAGTGACAAAGTTGTGGAAGGTAAGTTACTAAAATTTAGCTTGCCCAACAAAATTAGAATTGTTATTTTTAATAGACATCTAATGCAATCTAGCTAGTTTCGGCGGGAAAATAGGACTATGATCTGCAGCACCTCTGTAGCGATTTTCGTCATTTATTTGGAACACTTCAACAGGTTCTTGCTTCTGAGGGCCACTTATTTACTTTCGACCAAAATTAAAAACGGTCAAAACAGTCATTTTAAGGATTTGATTTTTCTCTAGCAGAAGTGAACTGACGACCCGTGTCAGCGCGCGCGAATTCGATGGATTGGGTCAATCTTTCAATTTCTCGTTTGTTTTATAGACTGGACAGCAGAAGACGTAAAATGATGGCTCTGTCTTAAAGGGTTTCAAGAAGAAGCCCCGTTATTTTTGGGTAAGCTTATAAAGTTTAATTTATCTACTGCGCCAGCCATATGCCTTTTGGAACAATTACAGAGTACAAAAGCTTGCCCGGAGGTTGCATGTTGCACGCCGATTCTCCTTCAAAAAACATGTTTTAATTGTACATGACAGCCGGTATTTTAGACACACTCTTTAATTATCTTGTTGCAGTGGAGGATATCAATGGGAAAATTCTGGGAGAACTAAACCGGGAGACGGTAAAAGAAATTGGAGTGAAACAAATTGGAAGGCAACTGGCGCTCCTGAAAATGATTAAAAGTTTATTTGGTAAGGGTTTTATTAACTAGAGGCAGCTGATTTTCAATTAAAAGACTGAAAATTGTTAACCCGCATTATATGTTTATTTTATGCAGTGACAACAGCTTTGTGAAACTGTTTTACTCTGCAACAACTAAGGGACCGGTCAAAAAGTATAGGGGGTGGGGCTGGTCATGTAATATGCCAAAACGAGGGGGTAAGCCATTTATTTTTTAGCTCCAACATTTCCCACTGCTCCAGCTCACCCCCTCTGGTACCTTTTGTCCAGTCCCTAAACCTCAAGGATTTGACCGATTCAGAAGTCTTCACATTATCATTAGAAGGACACATGAGGCTTCTTGAGTGTTCCAACCCATTATATTATTTGATTTTATCATAAATTCCAGAGAGAGAAAAAACACAAGAACAGCAAGCCAGTTCATCAAGCCCTTCTGCAGTTATGAAGAAAAAAATCACACTAAAAGACAAAGCAACATGGACAGCAGCACAGAAAACAAGCTACAACATGAAGTAAGCATTCCATTGTATTAGGTTTTTGTAACACACACTTTGGTTCCATAAGAATTGAGACATGGAGAAATGAGTTTTCATGATTCATAAAGAAGAAAGTGATATGTCCAAAAATATTGTGCTAATCATTTTCACTGAAGATTATTTTGATGACTGGTACCAAAGAGTAACAGTGTAATTTTGTAGGGCTTTGTGCAAAGTGGTAATCAAAATGAGTGTCTCTTTTTGTAATATTTCAGAACTGCTATTGCAATTAGTGAAGCGAAAAAGTTGTGGCCAGGAAATGAAAAGATATATTTCAAGACAAGTGAACGAAAAAAGCTACAACTGGAGGAGCTTTGCACCAAATTGGCTCAGTACTGTGCTATTCCAGAAATTGGATTTGGATATGGTAAGTGTAGATTAATGCTTGTGAGGTGACAGGTCAGAGGGCTTTTGAGATTGACTTTTGTTATGACCAAAATGAAAATTAAGGGTGAAAGAAAGTAAGTGAAGAAGTTGACTATCTTGGCCAAAAATGAGCTCTTCTAGCTTCTAAAAGGGACTGCTTCTCTCCAAGGCTATAATGCAGCTGACTAACTCAGATACCACATGTGAATATCTAGTAAAAGGACACTGGTTCCACATCCTGTTACTCAAAGTGTAATTTACATAATAAGGTTTGTTGTCTGCTGAATGATCATTAAAAAGTTTTGACAATTATTGTTTTATTTACATAATAAATTATTACAACATCAAGTTTTCGATATGTTGTACCCCTCAGATGCTATTCGCACACACATAATACAGTGGGCCCAGGAAAAAAATCGGAGAATTACCAATGGCTATAACTATGAGGTAAATTATTAATTCTTGCATTTCATTGTTGTCAATGCCAGTTAGTACATAGTGTATTTACACTAACAGGCTGAGTTTTGGGTGAGAATACAGTTTTAAATTTTGATATCTTAATCAATCTCAACAAATTCCATAATTAAATAATTTCATTTTTGTAATGTCACACCTTACAACTCAAGAAGGATATGGATTTGGTCAATTTAAAAGTGTTTCTCCTGTGTATTTTGTCTTTCTCAGACTGCTAAAGCTTTGAACAGAATTTGTCAATAACATAGGACATCTCTCATCTTATCTCTTTACTCATAAGAATTATTTTTAGTTAAGGTAAAAAATATTTGGCACATTGATCTAGCCTGGGGGCACTGTTATATGCCATTTTTTGTTTCCCCAACAGGTATTACTAGGAATTATCCAAAAAATATTAAACCATCATGTTGAGTTGGTATATTGTCTCCTTGAGAGATCAAATAAAACTTGAGCCATTAATTCCAGATCAGAGTGGTTTCCCTTAGAAGATTAATAACATTTCATGTATTAGGTTTTAATCAGCCTTTATGTCCCTGTCATATGCAAGTGCCGTCAACTGCCTTGAGAATACAAGGCATTTTGTTTAACTTAGTTTATGCTGTCTCTTTGTAGAGTGAACTCAAACCTGCCAAACGAGCAAGAATTTCTCCCAAAACATCTTTTTTGAGTCAGAACATGTCAACTTCTGGTAGGTTTTACAAATGCAAAAATAACAGCTTTGTCCAAATAAGTATTTTGTTTTTAATGAAATTAAAAGAAATTAACACTTTCACCCCAAGACCAAGTTATTGTCAGGGTCTATTGAGCCAGCCTATTATAAATATGCTACATACATACTAAACAGTCTTTTATGTGGTTGTCAGCGTTTTATTAAGTTAGAGATGCAGATGAGTTAAACAGCTGGCTTATCATCTTCTTTTTTATAGTTTGTTGCCTATAAAATATGTCATCAGTATTGAAGCAAATGTTGTGTATTTGCAGATTCTGACACTGAAGAAATTTCAGATTCCCTCTCCACCAGTGGAGATGAGCCTTCATCTTCAGTGGCAGACATTAGTCCAAAAAGTGCAAAAATTGCAATGGTGACAGCATTTCAAAGCAACTGTTTGCAAGACTTGAGCTTGAAGGCTCACATAATACCCCTGGCAAAAAAGCTCGGGGTAAGACATCGTTCGAAGGGAAAATATGAGTTAATGGTGCCCCTAGCAAAGGAGCTATTCAATCAAGGTTACTTAAAGTCACAAGATGATGGAGATGTCAATTTTAAAAAGTTAAAAAGAAACATGCTCAAGGTTTGCAAGCCTCTGTTTGATGATAATCCACTCTTAACATTGGATTCATCAGAAGACTCCTTTGGACATGATGAAGATCAACAATAAACACTGAACTGACTAAAAATAGTGCACAGTTTAGTTCACTAAGAAAAACTTTATTTTTCGATATTAATCATATTGTTAGAAATGACAGTTTTAAATACTTATAAGTGATTATTACAGCTGTAATCCAGATGGACGTCTTAAAACTACTAAATAAATTTTGTTTACTTTTTTGAGGCCACCTTTCTACATCTTTATTTCGTAGGTATTTTATTGAGTCTAACATTGGTCGACAAGCATTAAGCCAATAATAACAACATAATTTATCCTTTCACTCATATGTTGGTAAATTTGAGCCCATTAGTAACTCTAGGGTTCCTTAGTTGGCCGTTTTATCTTCCAATTTTGGTTTAGGAATTTTGTCTTCCCTTGATGGCATCTCACAGAAACCATTGTTGGTATTTTCAGTTAAATACCAATGTTGGTACCTGATCTTCACCAGTATATATATTGGTAGGTGATATTAGGCTTCCAATGTTGGAAAATAATAAAACCCATTGTTGGTATTTTCGGTTTACCAATTTTGGTAAATAGCTCTACCAATATTGGCATATGATCTAAGTTCCAATGTTGGAAGCCTTACTCCATTGTTGGTATTTTACACTTGTACCAATGTTGGTACTTAGCCATGCCAATATTGGTAAAAGATATAAAGGTTCCAACATTGGTAACTTTCCTTCCCAATGTTGGTGTGACAATTTTGTCTTCCAATGTTGGTACACAATAAACCATCCTTGGTATTTTCCATTTGTACCAATGTTGGTTTTTAGCTTTACCAACATTGGCATATGATATTAAAGTTCCAATGTTGGTACTTATATCACATTTCCAAAGTTGGAACACTTCTTAAAGATACCAATAAAAAACCAGTAAAGTTCCAACAAAACCCCAATGTTCCACCAATGTTGGTATCTCTAATTTTTTCCTGTGAAAGATGTCAATGAATGAGATTAAAATAGCAGGTGGTCATCGACAGAATGGAAACAAGACTTGTTTCATCACTGAGTCATTGTAAAGCTATTAATACATGATTTACAATCTAATCGCCTCTACTATGGTTGTAAATAACATTTACTAACCAAATTTTTGACAGACAAATGTTGCAAGTGCTGTGAAAAAAAAAGGAGTGAAAATATCAGTACTTATTAAAGTAATCTTGGATAATTTTTCAAGCAGGGGTATAACCTTATAAAAGAAATATAACCTTTTCTTAACCCTTAAAGGCCCAATATCCACACACAAATTCTCCAAACTGATCTTCATAAGTTTCCAAAAAGAATAAGTTGAGAGAGTTCGATAAAAGATCAAAATATTTTCTCTTTGCTGATCATTTTAGTCATTCTCATAAACATTTCTCTTGACAATGTAAGATTCTGTAAGGAGAAAATTGATGTAGGCAACTATAAGGGTTAAACTTCTTTTGGAGGAAGGCTAGATAAATGAAAGATGTTATTCTGCTGTGAAAGGAGAACCAAAGATAATATAAAACACACACACTGTTCAATAAAACGTGTACCAAGAAAGAGGCAGAAATTTGTCATGCCTGGTTTACAATTAGCCTGCAAATGCAAAGGTATGTGGAGAGCAGAGACAACCAGAAATATGCCTGCATTCACAGGCTAGTTTACACTTCTTCTAATTTTAGACATTTGTTTAAGGGCACAAGGTCAAGATAATCTAAGGGTTGGGGCTAGACTGGCTATAGGTTTGACTACCATAAAAGAAATAGCTTTCAAGCTCTATGTTTCAAGCAAATAGTTCTAAAAGTCATAGAAATAAATGTCTATTCTCTTACTTAGACAAGAATTTCATAGTGCATCAGCACACCTCTACCAAAAATATGCAGATTGTACACCCACTTTCCAAAGTGGCTTGAGCACGAAAAGAGGTGGGAGGAAGCCCAGGAGGGAGGGCACTAATTTGAATTTTTATGTATGTCCTGCCTAGCAGAGTTTGTTAGTTGGGGTATTGATCATGTCTTTTTTAAAAGAGTATACATTTTTGCCATTAATTTTTACCCTTAAACAGGGTGTCTTTCTTATGACAAGAAGCCTTTGACAACACTAGGTACAAACATTGACAGCACACAATCTGTATGTGTTGTTACAATTTTCTTTAAATATGTAGAGGATATTACATTTCCACGTGGAGATATGAAATTTCTCTTTGAGTGTTGTAAAATATTTCCAAGCGAGTGCAGTGAACAAGTGAAATATTTTTCAACACAAGAAGAGAAAATTCATATCTCCAAGCGGCCATGTAATGTTCTATTTATTATATAGACACCAATGAAATGCCAAACCATTTCACCTAAACAGTGATCTACTTTTCACATGTGAAAATAACATGTTATTTTCATGCATAAAGATATCATGTTTTCACAGAAAATACTCACCTTGTATTTCACTGGTGTTTATACAATAAATAGAGGATATTACATGCCCGCACGGAGAGTCCAAATTTCTCTTTGAGTGTTGAATAATATTTCACAAGTGAGCACAGCATATGAGGGAAATATATTTCAACACAAGCGACCATGTAATTCCCTATTTATTATATAAACACTAATGAAATACCAAGCCATTTCACTTTAAGAGTTTTTTGCTGTGTAAGGTGCAATTTATTACATAGCCATAGCAACGGTGATCTTTTCACATGTGAAATAACATGTTACTTTCACATAGTGTGAGTGTATCAACTTTTTGAGGTAAAGCCCACCTGGTACTTCATTGGTGTTTATATAGTTTTCTGTATGCAAAATGGAGAAAACACAAATAGCAAATTTAAAACACAACATGTTCTTAATCTTGAACAAGGTGAGGTTTAAAGGTCTTGAAGGTACACCCCCACCAAAATGTCCCTTAAGTGCCTTACCCATGGAGGGGAGAGAGTGTGTGTGTGTGTGTGGGGGGGGGGGGTGGGGGGGGAGGGTAACAAGGGACTGATTGTTAGAATAACTGAACTGAGATACATGTATTAACATTACATGTCCTGCAGTACTGCTGTGAAGATACTGCAGCTGGATGGGGGTTGTCAGTGTTAAAAACAAGATTCCAATTTGCATCAAAGTGCATGCATAATCCATACACTGGAAGGAAATGTTAAGTGGCAGGTAATAGACCTTTTCATGGTTCTTTCAAGTTTTGACGTGGACAGGTTAGGGAAAATCCATCAACACCACTGGAAAAAGCGCCTTAACATTAGTAAACTTGCCAAATTGTAAAGTAAAAGGTAGAGCTCCACAAAGTTGAGAAAATTTACAGATGTTAGCATGGTGGGGGGCAAGTTTGTGCCCCCCCCCCTGCCCGCACAAACGTCTGCAAAATTTCGCAACTTTGAGGAACTATACTAATCTTAAGGCGCTCTTTTCTGTGGTGTCCACGGATTTTCCCTAACTTGTCCATGTCAAAAGTTGAAAAAATCTGTGAAAAGGTCTTTTGCCAACATAACATGACTTTCATCAGCAAGTGTTCAAATTCAGCATGAACAGTGTCTACAAGAGGTGAATCGATCACGGAAAGCTGCGATGAATATATTAAAGAAATGAGTTTTTATATTGCCAAATCGAGACAATTATTTAAAACAAATTGAGAGACCGGCTTCAGAACAACTCGGTGTTCTGTATCACCGGTTTGATACAAGTTTACCGCTACTAAACAGCTTGAGGACGACTGTTATACGTACCTGCCAGGGCCATTTGAAGAAGAACTATTATAGTCAGATTTTGAACAAATGTTTTTATTACCTGCAAAATATGATGGCAGCGGGCGGCAAACAATTACATAAATTACCAAAATTCAATTTCACTTCAAATTGATTTAAATCCAAGCTCGAGAGTTCACTTACGGTTTTGTCAATGAATAATTTCTGGAACTGGTAAAATTTGCCTTTATAACCTTGGCGTTTTGACCGTCGTTTTTCGCTCCACTTATAAATATCCTGTCTTCCATCTTCGATGTAAGCCGGATCTAAAGTGCTAAGAATGCTGTTCTTGCTGACATGGAACGCCATATTTGTACTGGTAAACTACACGAACCCTGTATGATTCGACTCACTTCAGACTGCATCAAATGCTTCAAAAAACGACATCAAGACTGATAGCTCTCGGCAAGAACCAGCTACGGTGTGATTGCTCAACTTTGTTTTCACTGATCACAAAACCGTCGATTCCAAGAAGGCGTTCCAGGACTCGATTAGGATGGGGAAAGCTGGGGAGGAGTTAAAGAATCTAGTTACCAGGTTTCTTCCTCTCGAGTCCAGCTCGCCGCGCTCTGGGAAGAAGGCGAAATGTTTGTTAAGTCTTGTTTGAAAACTTTCGTTGCCTTTTTCCCTGATCCAACTGACTGCCCCTGGGTCTCCGAGGATGGCCCAATTCGCTCTCCCTGACATTTTATCTCTTAATCAACTCCCTATTTTCCCACAGTCTACAGAGAATTTCATCTCCTTTTAGGAAGTATTTGACATAATGATTTGAGAATATAAGAGGTCCTTTTTTTCTCTAATCGTACAGATTTCACGAGAATTGGAGTTGAAGAATTAGGCAAATTCAAAGTAGACCTAGTTCATTGGACTGTCGCTACTGTCTGCGTGGCCTGAATTTCGAGAGTATACGGGCTTATGCTGTCACGCAGCTGAACGTTTTTGCGTTAAGGGAGTTTATCTTTCAAGATATTCACAAAAAAAAAACAACAAGGAAGGAGTTCCAGCAATTGGGGCTATGAAATACAAAAAATGTGGCTGGAACATATACTCGCGCACGCGCACCTTTGGCGCCGAAGTACACAAATCGAATATTGGAGTTAAAAGATGGCACAAAAAGTATGAAAATAGTGAATTATATTTTAAGACACAACTTTTGTTTAAATGATTTGCTTACCAAGTCCAATCGCACTGAAGTACAGACTTATGAAGTAGAGGAACGAACTTTTGGGACATCCTGTATAGCGGAAGGTCATCTCTTTACCAAGAATGGAGAAGCGCTGAGGAAAAAGTTAGGGACGGTCGTGGCCAGCTAAAACTATGCTAAAAGAGGGGAAAAGGAAGGATTGAGAAAATCTATTTACGGAACGTAATCTAATTCAAGGAGACTGAACGTAGACTGGACACTGGTGGAAAACAAATAGAAAATATGATTAAAATGACCTCTTTCTTTTGCATGCATATGGTAATATTTTTTTAAAACAACCACATCAGACGGTATCTAGAACAGCAGACACGTGAAAAAGGCTTCACAAACGAAAATAGTGATTTCTACAAATTCATATATTTCTCATTGCTATTGTTGTCTGCAAACAACAACTCTTAAAGATCAAATTGAATGCCTTATAAAGAAATGAGTGTGAATATATCTTTTTTTTGTCCTTGCCTGACCAATTTCTTTTTCACTCAGTGGCGTTATGATACTATCAATGACTTGTATTTTCCCTAAAGCAGTCATATAGTGGGTCGTGTAAATTGATTCATAAGTCACATATAATCAATGCATTCAGAACCGTAAAGTCTTCCTAACAGTTGACTGTACTGACTGTACTGTAACCAGCTGTGCGATCTGTGCGATATTTCATTTTTCTAGCCCGAGATGCAGTTTTGTATTATCTTCTCTAACCAAGCACGCTCAATTATTTGCCTTTCTTTGAAAAGAGAGACAACATTGTCTAATCAAAGAGGCAGTTAAAACGGCTCATGAAGTAAAAATTTGATAGCAATTTTAGTGTACCTAGGAAAACAACACAATTTTAAACTGCAAAACCGTGGCTCTGTTTAATTTCTTGGCGAGTTCAACAAATAGATAAAAATGTCGCATTCATGACATGTACTTGCTGAAAAACCTCTCTCTGGCTATCTTTAAGCGCGGCGGGACAACGTTATATTAAAATTTTAAATCACATTTCCATTTCAATCTCTGTCACTTTCTTGTGAAGTCCACTTGACACCTTCCATCGCCATTGTGGTTATTTTGTTGAGTTACTGTGGCAAAAACCGGGCAATGTTATCTATCCCGACATAAACAAGCCATTTGGTTTCTGATAGCTTATCATGTAATCGGCCAATAAGAGAATAGAACTGCTTAAATTGGTTGTCGCCGTTAATTTTTTTTGAGGTAATAATGCGCCTTATTTTATCACCTGCTAACTGTGTACACCACAAACTGTAGCTTAACTCTACTCGCTATATCAACGACCTACGACATATTCTTGACAATTTTTGACTGCTGTAGGTTTTCATGTACGATGAAACACTTATGTGGATGGTTAGACCTGATGTGGCTGCTTGTTCAAACAGCTAATTCGATTCTGCGGTTGTCGAGCGCAAACGACTTTAGAACTGATCAACTTAGTAGCGCCACCTATAATCGCCATGAAATCTTTATAAACGGGACGTTTACCTTTGCCGGTTTGTTTCCTATACACTACACTCCTCAAAGTAATACCTCCTCGCAGCTTTGCCGAGGCAAGTTTAACATTCGAGGCTTTGAAGAAGCCCTAGCAATGGTTTATGCCTTGCAACAGATCAACAAGGACTTGAAAATTCTTCCTGGTATCACCATTGGAACAGACATCGAAGATACATGCAGCAGTGTCGATTTTGCTATACGAAAATGCCTGAACTTTAGTTTTGTCAAAAGAAACATGGAAAATAGTATGTGCGAACGTGTAAAGAGCGTTGAACCGCACAACCCTAAAACTGTAGCAATTATTGGTGTTGGATCAAGCGATGTAGCTATGGCGGTCACTAACTTTGCTGGCTTGTTTTACGTTCCGGTTGTTGGTTACTCTTCGTCGAGTAGACTTCTTAGCAATCGGAATCGTTTTAAATATTTTCTGCGCACAATTTCATCTGACAGCCTCATGGCAAGAGCGGTTGTAGATCTGTTGCGCATGTTGAAATGGAATTTCGTTCATGTTCTATATTCCGACACGGATTACGGAAGATCAGCTATAGAAACATTCGAACATGTTCTTGGGTCTTCGTTGGGCGCGAATATTTGTTTGGCCGTGAAAAGGACATTTACAAAACATACGGACGATGCAGAAATCAAACGTATCCTGGACGATATAAAAGCGAAGAAAAACACCAAAGCCAAAGCTGTACTACTATTGACCACTACAGATGATACGGAAATACTACTGAGCCATTTTGATAAGTCTCAAATGAAGGATTATGTATTCATATCGACTGATTATTTCACAGGGTCAGTAAACAGGTTTCAAAGCTCGCGGGAAATGCTAAAAAGAGTTATTGGAGTCACACAGCATCATAAACGCGTAGATAACTTTCTAAAATATTTGCAAAGCGTCAACGAAAGCTTCGATAGCTGTCCGTGGAAAGAGGAATACAACAAACAAGATTTGGAAGATCGTTTAGAACACTCGATCTATGCGCCTTACGTTGTTGATGCGGTGTACGCTGCGGCTTATGGCCTTCATAGTCTTTTGAATTGCACACCAGGGCAAGGTTGTCAGCATTCACCGGATGAATTTCCAATTTTGAACAGGTGGGAAAAAAGATAACCGAAAGATAGGTCTTAGAATAAATTTCACGGGGAATATTTGACGTCTAACGAAAGGAAAAAGCAACTTTCTCATGAGACTTTTTCAAAAGTGCAAATATGAAAGTGTTCGAATAATTCCCCTTTTTTTTGGTTCAAATTAGATTCTTAGTTAAAAAAAAAACAGAACAAAACAAACAACAAAAAAATATTCTTGAAAGCATGACCTCATTAATTTTGGCCAGAAAAGCGCAACTTAATAAAGGTCACTAATTCCCCAGCTTTAGGTCGGTTATGAAAACATAGATTCTGATAAAATTGAACAAAGGGCCATATCAGCTCATTCCTTGTCAAAAATGTTTTTTTTTTCCTTTTTATGGGACTGAATTACTGAAAGTGCCGTCAAGAGCCGAGTTAGTTCTTCATACGATTCAGTTCTGTATCGAATTGCTCGGAATATGTTCATTTCTATCGACAGGGTGCTCCCGAGAGAAATATTTAGTTTTGAAAAGTTCAATTTTGCCAAAGAATCGATGTTTGCAAATCGGACATCAGACATTTTATTCAAGGCGTCGATATTCGGCAGGTTGTCAATCGTGCGACTGAATTGCAAACGTCAAGAATCGACTCTTAATCATTTTCTCCAAAAAGGAAAGTGTCTCCTTGAAATTCAGTTTTACAAAAAGAAGACAATACCAGTTTTAATGACAGGGTATATGTTGTAAATTGGAAATGACCCCCGCTGTGTATTTCGCTTGTAGCGATCTTAACATTTTTTTGCGCATATATATCAACGTTATTTTTCGATTTTGTATGGGTAGTTTCTGAAAAGTAGGCTCCTCTGTTATACAAGGGATATGGATCGAGAACTCCATGTTTTTTATTAGTGTTTCATAAATTATATATTCAAACACGTCTGTGTTTTATTAAAACGCCAAAGTAAATTAATCAAATTCAGTGGCATCAACCGAGTTCAGAGTACTCATATAGTATTTGTTCAGATCCCGATTTGGACTGCAAAACAGTCGCTTTTTTCTCAAAATCAGTAAGAAAATCAGTAAAGCGTGGCGTAAGAGTATTACACGCGCGAAGCGCGCGAGCCTCACACGCCCGTAGGGCGTGTTTTCGTTTGACTGCTCGAGCTTACTTGGATACGCAAAAATACGGACTGTTTTGCAGTCTAATCCCGATTCGAACATCGAAGGTCGAAGGATGTCAGGGGTCAGTCTCACGGCGGAAGAATATTTCAAAATGTGAGTAATGCTTTGTTCATATTTTCCCCTTTCACGAAGTCCGCTTTTTTTTTCTGACAGAGTATTTCAGTCCCTCTAATAGCGTCATTGTAAAACCCCTCCGAAACAAAGAGTTATTTAGTGTCCGTAATCAGCAAGTCTGTGATACTAGAGGGTTGCGGGAAATTTCTCTCAAGATATTTGTTTTGTAGAGATAATATGTCTTTTTAGTTAAATTGACCGTAGAACCTCCTTTAGCGCAGGAAGTATTTTTGACTGACTTGAAAAACTTATTTATGCATTCGTATGACTGAATTAAGGAATGGCCATGATGGCTCTCCAAGTTGATGCATCGTGTGTCTTTTAGTTTATTTAGGGCCATGTGCGTGCATAATAAAAGAATGTTTGGATTCGGTTTTCGCACGATAGTGAGAATTAACTAAGCTTCGGTCATTGTGTTATCCGCCTCGGCCTTCGGCGGCATTGGCAGATAATACAATGTCAGCCTTGATAATTCTCACAATCATGTCCAACCTAAATTTTAAAGCCGTTATTCAGTCATCAGAAACGACTCAGGGGCACTTGGCACTAGCTCTACTAGCTAATTTTTGGCCTGATTGACAGTGCATTTTGCCTTAGTTATGCCGGGCCAGCCTTGCTGTCAAAACAAAAAACAAAAAACAGACGAAGCAGTTAATTACTAAGATTTGGATTTATCAATTTAATTGAACATAGTTTTGAAGCGTCTCAGTTGTTTGTTTCAACGCCTCAAAGATGCTCGCAGAGTAAGTCGGTGACCGTTTTCGCGAACATCTGCGAGATGTTGACGGTAAACGAGGCGACTGTTTCCGCGAATATCTTCGGAAATGCTGAAAGAAACGACAAAGAAAAAAAATCGAAACCAGTATCTCGCCAATCATCTCGCAAATCATTCCAGCCAAAACATGGCAAATTGGGGTCTCTCACTTTACCAAGGAAAGCCGAAAAATCTAGCGCAAAAAGTTGTCTTTCAGCTCAACATTTTTGCTCCCTGCCAAATCAACTAATTCTTATTCAATTACTTTAGTTACTTTTGTTTTTCATGGTATGTCCGCTACGTCTGTATATAAACCACACTCAACCCATAATTCCCTGATTCACTTACACTTGCTACAAGAGGACTGCGTTAGCAGTTGGCGCGAGGGACACTCGCCAAGCGAACAAATGGGAGCGACTCAAGTGACCACCTAAGCAGCAGAAACCGGAAACGGTCTCTGAGAAAATCTATGATTCACTTTGATGAAGAGCTGGCGCTCGAAATGTTAGCTTTTTAATTCTCCTACACTTACAAATCTACCTTAACTCAGTCGATAAAAACCAATTATTGGCTAAATCCGCCAGCTGGCAAGAGAAAGTGGATCCTGTGTTCTGATTGGCTACCAAAGAGGCCATATAATAAATCCTTTATTAACCAAGCTTGTTCGTCAAGATGGCTGGATATTGCCTCGTCCGTTTTTGCGTTTTTATCGACTCGAATTCGTATCTGTCCTTAAATACAAAAAAAAAGGAACTTGGAAAATAACTACTCCTCTTGCTCCACGCGTAGACAATAACGCACATATCTTTACTGCTGAAATAGTTTATTTAAACTTTCATATGTCCCGACAGTTCACATGGTAAAAAGCGGCGAGACTGCTGTGTGTGTTCGTTGTAATAACGTTTCCTTTTTTGTATTTTAAGAGATGATGGTTTGCTCAAAAGTATTCAAGCTGTGCGCTTCAAGGGGGCTTCACGTGACCAAGTTTCTTTTGATTCCAACGGGAATGGATTGGGTGCTTATGACATCACAGTGGTGAATATGGAAACTGAAGAATGGGAAGCAATCGGAAGCTGGATATCAAATACGTCAAATGTGCTTGATCTTCCTGCGAACTCTTCTTTTCTTAACTTAAATCTAACAAAGTTGAGAATGCTTTGGACGAAGGTGTTCAACAGCTCCACTGAGCCAACGTCATTTTGTGGACAGCAGTGTCCCCCTGGATATTGGATGAGTTCAGAAGAGCGTTATAAGGTATTTTTTTAAAAAAATTACACTTGTAGCAAATCAAATCAAATCATCGCGTTCAACAAAATGGACACTGAAGCAAATTTGCGTTTCTTTGACACTACACCCTCGAAAAAGGGCAGCTTGACCGGCCGGGGGACCCTGTTTAAGACTATAATCAGACATTTCCCTACCCTGTTAACGACAAGCGACCTTATTTTACCTTCCAGATTCATTTTGCCTCGCATATGAACAAAAATTGTTGGTACCCCACATTTACACCATTCATCACCAACCTTCACACTTCTTTTAAGTCTTCGGGTCTAAAAAACACCCTGTTCAAAACGCTAAACATTGAAACTATATACACTGCTTAAGACTAAAGACCCTGAAAATCATACCCTGTTCAGCGACACATACCCGTTTAGGCCAAGTAACGGAGTGCCTAATCTCGTACCCAGATCTCCAACAACCAGCAAGAGAAAAGGGAGATCTGAGTACGAGACTGGGGAGTACCCACCGCGTGGTAGGGGGGGGGGGTGGGGTTAGGATTGTGGTGTTTCGATCATCCGAAATATCTTGCTTTGTTCAGTGAGTTTTTACCCTTATACTTCGTATCTCAATCAGAATGTCTAAGTCAAATTTAGTAAAAATCAAATGGAACCACCCAAAAGATGATACTGCGAGATTTTTCTTTGAAACTTTTACCACTTTTGTCAATTTACTCTCCTCTTTCCCCGTTATTCTTGCAGAGGTGTTGCTGGAAATGCATCCCTTGTTCCACGAACGAGATATCTCATAATCCTGTAAACGGGTCCTGTAGGCGCTGTCCTTCTCGCTACTGGACAAACGAAAATCACACTGCTTGCTTACCTATTATTCCCACTGCTGTACAGCTGAGTGACCCAGCCGGCATTGCTGTTGGTGTGGTTTCTGTGTTGGGTGTGGTAGGTGTCGTTGCTATCGGCATTGTCTTCTTCCGCCACAGAAATACCCACATTGTTCGAGCATCAAGTAGACAGTTAAGCTTTGTTATGCTGTTTGGAATTTTAATTGGCTACTTGACAGCTATTTTGACATTACTGGAGAGAACAGAGAGGCTTTGTGAAGGAGTGCTCTTCATGTTCAGCATCGGCTTCTGCATTGTGGTAGGGACGCTGTTTATCAAGACAAATCGGATCTACCGTATATTTAGTAAACGGGCCATGAGGAAAGGTAAGCTGAACAGCGTGCATGACGTCTGTTAAAGTAAAGAGTCTAAAGAAGGCGTCGCTGCTGCCAACTGAAAAGTGTTTTGACGTCTATTTGACAACATTGAAGTTTTCTATAACTTGGACAACCAATTTAATTAGACCCAAGGCCTTTCGACGGCGATTAATGCATTTGAAAGGTTTTTTATCCTTACTTCTTTGAATATTCATGAATTCTCCTTTAAAAAACTTATTCGTTCTATAGTACGTGAGAACGAAGGGCAGTGCGTATAAAAATGGAGGCATAAAGGGACGTCAACTTCAATTGTAATGATTTTATTCTGAAAAGGCTTCTAAAACCAGGTATCTCAGGTTCCAGGCTCCCGAATAAGAGCTGCACCGACTTTTATGATTATTATTTTTTTTAACTTGAAACGTTTTTTCGACAAAACTTTGCAGTCTTACTGCCGTGACGATATTTATCTAAATGCGAACTCGTAGTTCATATGGGTTATTGACTAAGCGTCAGGTCAAGATAGCTAAGTATTCGGGCGAAATGCTTCGTCTCGGTCCCTAATAACGCAAAAAGGAACAAGGGCAATATTCAGCCACGTTGAGCGAATAGGAAATTTATTATAATGCCAAAAGAGAACTTGAGTCGTGCGGGAACAACACGGGAAATCTCGAGCTTGCCCGCTCAGGTAGCCAATCAGAACACACGATTCGCTTCGTCTTACCCTCTCACGGATTCAGCCATAATTATAACAAAAATCCATCCTTTATAATTTCAGGCACTCCTCAATGTTTAGGTGACAGGTGGATGCTTGTTTTCATATCCTGTTTTGTCGCCATAGAAACAATCATCTGTGCTGTCATTGTACTCACTACTCCGGATGGTGGACTTAAAGATGTTGTATACTCCGACATGAAAAACGAAGCCTACATACAGTGTAAGCTGGTGTCCTACACCAATTACAACATGGCCTTGTGGTGGGGTTACAACACTGGATTGGTTGTAATATGTACCTACCAAGCTTTTCTAACAAGGAAAGTGCCAGGTAACTACAACGAAGCACGCTTTATTGCATTCAACATGCTGACCATATCAATGGACGTGATAATGTTCTTTCTTTCCTATTATGGCACGAAGACCTACTACAAAGACATCTTGGTCAGCTCATTCCTGATTGTCGCTGATACAGTAACTATATCTTGTATGTTCTTGCCCAAAGTTTACGTCATTGTTTGTCGACCACAGAAGAATGTAGAACATAGAACAATCATAAGCCTGGGAACGCTGGAGAACGAAGAAAAAGATGAAGAAAATAGCAGGAAAATTAGCACAAGATCAAACGTATCAGTCATGAGTTCTCTCTCAAGCGTCAGCAACGGTCCAACGAAAACAGAAGAAAACACTACACGTGCTGAAACCCGCAAGGAAAGCAGAACGTCCAAAACATCCGTCTCTTCGAACGGTAGTGCTAAAGGAGACTGGGAACCAGAAGGAGAGGAGGAGTGGAATATGCGACCGGCTATTATATCACGTGATTCTAATCTGAGCATGCGTACTGTTCGCTTCCAAGACGAAATACATGATGATTTTGTTGCGGACTGTCCCAATACTAACGATGATTTGATTGCGGAAAAGACTGAAAGTTGCCAAAAGGTGTCGGCAATCTGAATCTTTTTGATACAGGATTGTACTAAACAAATCTTTTTCATTTGCAATGTGACTGAGTATAAAAGATTAGATATTCTTTTGCTTATGGGTGACGACGTTTTAACAGGTGATAAGAGCTAAAAATCTGGCCATCGAACCAGGCGAAGGCGAGAAGATCTTACTTCACTTGCAAGGTTACAAGGAATCTTTTTTTCACTGTGATAGATTTAAATGTAAATTAAAAAGAAAGGCATTTTCAAGAAAAGATTTATCTTTGTGTTATGTAGTATTTGTTAAACCTTCTCACTGAATAAAGAATGGATGCTGAAGTTTGGTAACATTATAAGTCTGCATTCTCATTCATTGGTTGCCAAGAGCAACGTTGACATCTGTAATGGGTCCCATCCTTAGTTCGAGAAAGAGGAAGCCGAAAAAAAAACAAACGCGAGTTTATCAATCCGCTTAAAGTCAATCACTTCTCACGTACTTTCCTCTTGAATCTAATGAATCCACATACTGAGTGTCCTCAGTGGAACTGATCTAAGTCGAGGTTTTCAGGATTCATTACTCATGTATCTCATTGGGTGCGGATCCAGCTAAGGAGGAGTTCCTGTGCAGCGTCTTTTTTGTTAAACGTGACAAAAACTGCAGATCAAAAGCAGTGAAGTTATGAATAAAACCCAATGTATTTGGCAAAGCTGCCATCATCAGGGGAAAATGTGTCAGTCTGTTACTCGCTGGAAAGGCAATGATACTTTCATCAGACGATCCGTCAATTGCGAAATTTTTTCAGTCAAATCATAAGGCCCACTACTTTTCGTTACCCTTAAAAATCCATTTCGGGATTTTCGTTTCTTTCATTCTTCGTGATGAATGCAAAGAACCTCAGATTTATAAGGGATAGTAGATAACCGATGTCGATGACATTGTTTTAAAGTACTAGTGTTTGGATGCCTCTAATCTTTTGAGTCTCTTTGTTTTAAATCCCGTCAAATTAGTCACGAAAATATCTTGACTCACAGAACAAACAACTTCGTGCTTAAACTGTCACAAAGTGTCATTTGTTTTAGAGTTATCAATAGTACCGTGCAAACATTTAATGTAAAGTGTTTGACTTAAATTAGGTATTCGTTTTCTCACATAAAAGAACGTAAATTCAATGGATTCCAGTTTCACTATACAATCATACCAGGTCAAAGGTTTCATTAATTGCCGAGCTTAGAGCTAAATTGTCTTAAAATAGAAGCCGCAATGGCCAAGCAGGGAAGAACCGGAGCCAAAAAAGATAGTATGGTAACCAGTAATTTAATCATGAATAGCAAAGAAAACACGCAGCTTAGCATAAAACTCGCAAGTCTTGAAATTCAACAAAGAAAGGAAATGGCAAAATGGGAAAGAGAGAAAAACAAACTTATCCTACCGAGCCTCCAAGCTAACTGCGGAAGAGTTTCTCTTACACCACCATCTTCTCCAACAAGCTCTACATTGCCTAGTCCTCTGTCAAGGCGCCGAAAAAGCGATGTTCTGGCTGGCATTGCCACATCATCAAGAGCCGAGGAGGGTCTTGTTATTTTAAAAGAACGTTCTCGTGGTAACCCGAACATTAGCACCTGCAGTGATAACGCCGGTTTACGCAGATGCAAATCCTCTCAGAATATAAGGCTCAGCGTTAGTCCACAACCACCTGCCGGCAGTCTGATGTCTACAAGCCCTAAACTACTTCAAAGAAGATCTACAATGGGCCAAGCCTGCTTATACAATGAGGGAGCAACACGAAGCAGTATTGACACAGGAAGACGATTTTCAGCAGACGTTGTTCCATCCATCCGTGTTGAGGATAGCGCAGAAATGTTAAGTGAAAAGGTAAAGAAATTCAACGAGGGTTTAAAAAAATTCTGCAGTGAAGCTAACCACGACAAATGCAAAGAAACGGATACAAATTCAACCGACGAAGATCAAATTCCCAACGAAGAGTTATCGATTATCTCAAGGCCGATCACTCACAGATGGAAGTCATTACCTAGTATATTTCCTCTGCCAGACGACGGCGGGAAATCGAATGAAAACATGACGTTCTATGAAGATATGAAAAGATGCAAGTACTTAAGAATCCCTGATTGTCCTGCTTTAACCATCGAGCAAATCTTTAACAAAGATACGAAGTAGGTGATGAGCAAATAGGTGGAATGTCATGATCATATTTTTTGATAGGGAAGGCTCCATCACAGCTTCGTCACTGAATTGAAAAAATTTCGCCTAAATTAGTGAGACCTGTCGTTTGTAAACCATGTTAAGCTCCTTCATCCTTAAAATAATCTTAATTCTGCTTAAATTTCTTACATCTGTTTTGTGCGTTTTGATTTCAGCAACTTATGGTTGAGTCAATCCAAGGGTGTCCATCCACATTTGTCAGGCATTTGTCACGTAGTGTGTTCCCAACGGTGGGGCATTTATCATGAAAGGTCTTCCCGGGAAAAGGGAAATTTCCTTGTTGAATTTACATGTACTTTTTTGCTCCATTTTGGAAAAGGAAAATCTATTTCAAATTATATAATTGTGTGAAACCGGTTGCCCCATCGCCGCTGAGCATTTGCAGCTTTCCGACATGATGCTGGGGAAGGAGGATTGACGGGCATGCTTGGAATGGACTTAGTAAGCCATTTGGTCATAAATTTATTTCAATGTTAATTGGTGTATTGCAAATTAATTATGACATATATTTTACAAAACGTGCTCTTTCCTTAGTTAGCGAGATTGAATGGAGCTTGTCAAATCGCTTTGTCTATTACTTACCTAGCCTGCAGTGGGTACTCTTGGTCATTTGAACGGAACACGTTATATTTTCGTAATAAAACCCGGAGTAGTCAATCGATAAATCGATAAAAATCGGTAAATCTGATTTGATTGATAACGATTGTATCGATCAATCGGTAGAAATCGATGACACACTCGTTTCATTTATCGATTTATTTTGATTTTTACCGATTTCATCGCTTTATATCGGAAGATAGATCTCAGTGTTCATCAAGAAATAAAAACTGAATTTATGCAAACAGCAAATTTATTGACAATTGAGTTGCAATTGAGAGTCGAAGAGTCAAACATTTATCACTTTTAAATAAATCTTTAAAAGATCTTGATATCTTTTCTTTAAAACCAAGTTTAAAATATTCTTCTGATGGCTGATATTGGTCAGGTTTGTAGGCGCTCAGGTTTTCAGGATTTAGATTAAAATAACGCCGGTGTGGTTCGGGGTGTAGTTGCATCCCGGAGTAGCCAATAGATAAGAAACGAAATCAATAAAAATCGTTAGCAATCAAGTGATTTTTATCGATTGAGAACGGAAAACGGTAAAATCTACCAAGGGACTAGCCTGAATCCCGATTTGAAGGAATGTCTGAAATTTAGGCTAGGAAATCTTTATCTGAGGTTGTATTTCTCGTGATGCTTGCCTGCGAGAACTGAATGTAACTGAACCGTTTTTGTTGTTATGTACAAAATAAAGGGTTTTAGAGAGAACGTTGCGTGTGTAATAGTTACCACATTTCTCATTTAATTTGTTGATCAGTTGTTACTCTTGGATGTTTTTTCTCAGCTGTACTAGTAAACTCGCGGCATAAAAACAAAGGCGAACTTCCGTTATAAATCGTTAAAATCATGAAACACTGTAATTTAGTTTATTGATTTTCACCGATTTTCTTTATCAATCGATAAAAATCACTTGATTGCTAGCGATTTTTATCGATTGACTACTCCGAAAGCAAAACTGAGGACAGATGATTCAGTTATTCAGTTATTATGCCCAATGACAGGTGATGAAACTATAAGATAATAGAACAAAACTGAATGCAAGGATGGCACTACGACAAAGGGCTGATTTAATATAGGCCAATAGGAAGGCTAATTTTATTAGCCGAAACATTAGCCTATAATAAATCAGCCCCTTGCCGTAGTGCCAGCCTTGCCTTCAGTTTTTTTAAAATTTTACACATCTAGTGACGTCTGGCTACAGCATCTCTCTAATTAAAGATCCGGCAAGTGGAACCAGTCAGTTTTATTTACGCGTTGCGTGGACCTCTGCATTCATAGACTGCGTGCAGTCCGCCTTTTCTCTTGAAATCCGTCTAGTTCTTATCTCAGCCAGTGCGATTGCAAACCACGACGTTATGTTACAATAATGGGATTGGGACAAGACGAGAAAAGACAGTCTCTCATTTTTTCTTCTCGGGCTTACGCCCTCGTTTATCGCCGCTCGCGTGCAGTAACTTTTCAAAGAAAAATAAGAGACTGCTCGCAGTCTTCTGCTTTCGAACAGTTTTCCGTATAAGATAATAGGTTTCCTGCTAGGTATTAATCACCAAAACGGTCCCATCGCCCCATATGAGATAGACCACACGACCGGGGTGTACCTCCCTTTGACTTTTCAAACAGCAGTGTGAGTTCTTTGACGCCGCTATAGATAAGGAAGGATGACGGAGACAAAGACGTACAGCTTGACGTCACAGTCAAGTGAAACGATGACCTGAACATCATAGCGACCATGATCTTACCCCGGTTCGTGGTCCTGCCGAGATCTCGTGACGATGCGACGTCCCGCTCAGCAGAAATGCGCTCTTCTAGCCTTCGATCTAGCCTGCAGAAGAGGCGTTATTTTTTCGAGTGTTTTTTAGGCGAGCGAAGGTAAGCGCGCGCGAGGCGAGCAAAGAGCAGGAGATAATAGCGACGGGGATGAGTCGCGCTCCTCGTTCTCCTCGCGTTTGACTTTGCTCGCCTGAAAAAAAGGAAAAAATAACGCCTGTTTTACAGGCTAACTGCAATCATGTATCTCCATCTATATTATGTCTATCGTAGAAAAAAGAAAGAAGTGGTCAATTCATGGACCCGTTGATATAGATACCGATGAAATACCAGGATTTTTTTCTTTTACTAAAAAATCATTTCTTCATCGCGCGCTGTGAAGATACTATTTTTATCTTTCACGTGTGAGGATGTTGGTGTCGCAATGGTTACTAACATTAATTTTGACTTTTTGGAACATAAAATTAAGTATTATTGTCTTTATTTCTCCTTTATAACTTTATATCCGAGTTTCATAACATTTTTGTGACAGGCATTTTGTGATAGGTGACCACTTTAAATGCTTTATTTTGCTGTTTCGAAAATGAATAAAAAAAAGTTGTGTTTTATGTAGAAATGTCATCAGTATCTATAAAATAAACAGAACATTAAATGGCCGCTTGAGGATACGAATTTTTTCTTCTCGTGCTGAAAGTATCTCTCACTCGAGATACTTTCAGCACTCGAAGATAAAATTCGCATCCACGCGCGGCCATGTAATATCCTCTACTTTTATGTTTTCTGAGAGGTCCATCGCATACTATTGAAAGGCGCAGTAATGAGATTGAGTTTTAAAAAAACTCCGCTTTCTTGTCGCTTCGTCTACATAAATTGAAACGTAAAAAAAGTGGAAGACCTGATTTGTTTTCACGGTGTACTTTTTTGGGTAGTTGCAATCCATCTTTTCCATTCAGTTAAAAGTCAAACGGATGACGGATGTTACTTAAGTAAAACTTTTCGAATAAGGGTTGATTTCCAGTTACGCACGCACGTAAATTAAAATTTACGTGCGTACGTGCGTAAAATTACGTTTGCAGATAAAATAGAGGCAATGCATGAAAGGTCGCTCGTTAGCAAGCCTAAAAGTTGAAACTTACTCAACTTCTCATTTAAGCTCAGCACTTTTTATCTTACCTCTATTTTTATTTACGTGATTACGTGGTTAACGTGCGTAGCCAAAAACGCGTCAGTGGAAATCAACCTTCAGTGCATATTCATTAGTGATAAACTATGGGGAAAAATTACGGATACTCAGTGTTTGAAAGATCTTCTACCAAGTGAACGTACAGACCGATTAGTACGTCAACGTGGCCATGATTACATAATACCACGCATTCGTACGGAGCGCTTCAAGCGTTCTTTTGTAAATAGATGTATTTTTAACTTTATTCAATTAAATGCTTGTCAGAAAAATTGTATTCGTTTGATTAACTTCTCTTTTATTGCATTGTAAACTTGCACGCATGCCGGCCTGCGAGTGTTTGCTTTAATTTATCAATAAAGATCTGATCTTCAATCCCATTCCAATGAAAATTTTTTTCTCGTAAACTTCCCTCTTTGAGTTTAATCACTTTTGACTTTTTTATAGTTTTTCGCAGTTATTTGAACTATTCTCCGGCTCTTATTCAGTTTCAGTTGTCAAGTGAATTCACAGGCGTCACTCCGGCACCAAACTCAGTAGAAGTGCTCTTCGTCATTTTTTTCAGTTAAAAGTTAGTGTATACTTTTACCATGGCAAATACATTGATCGAAGCACAACTCAAACTGATTACCATTTCGTGTATTTTGCTGGCGCAAGAAAGTCATCTTTCGAGTGGGAAAGGCTCACGAGGACCAATATTGCAGTGAATGGGATTTTCGTGCC
This sequence comes from Porites divaricata, assembly GCA_038088405.1. NCBI lineage: Eukaryota > Metazoa > Cnidaria > Anthozoa > Scleractinia > Poritidae > Porites > Porites divaricata. The sequence continues at coordinate 17,845,005 of JBBMOI010000013.1, forward strand.
GAAATGGCCTTTTGTGAAAACGTTGCTAGTTTTTAGCAGTATCTGACGTTCATGCGGAGGCGTTTTTGTCGTTTGTCAAAGCTCTAATATAAATCTCCTCTAAACGTTTGTATGTGTTAATTATTGTGATGGTTTCAAGGCGGGGCATGAAGTTTTCCCTTTAACCTTACTTTGAGTTACAGAGTGTTGCCTGCATTGGAGGAAGAAGGCTGTTGTAAGTTTTTTTCAATCATATTAGGGGTGGCGAATGGTACCTCGAAAAACGTGGGTCTCGGAAAATTTTGGCAGGATCTCGAAATCTCGGAAGCGTTTTTGATAAGTCTCGAAGTCTCGTTTTTGCATGGTTTGTATTTACTTTTTTTGAGTCTCGAAACTTTTTACCAAAGAGTCTCGGGCTCGGATTTTACCATTCGCCACCCCTCATGTTTTTAGCCTTTTGTTAAATTTTACCGCAACTTAAGAGTGATTGTCTGTAAAATTCGAACTTCGGCCTGACACGGTACCTCATCGATTTGGCTGATTTTTGGCATGTAGTCTTAGAATGGTGTCCTAAATACTGAATGCATATTATAAGGTTCGAATTCTCTTTGGTTTCAAAGATACAGGAATGACAGTTTTGACGAGGCCTCGAGGGGCCGCCATGTTGGTGAATTGAAAGAGGTTTGGTATAATTAATTCTAGCCTTATCATTGAAATAACTTAATCGTGACTCATACAGTCACAAAGAACTATCCTTCCTCCTTTCATTTACCTACTCTTATCTGAAAATGGTTAAGCCTGAGCTACGAACGGCTATAACTTCTCACGGCACTTTCTCGGTACTTCAAAGGTACACAAATTTGGTAGAAATTGGAAGGTCAATATCACCCATGCCACATCGATTTAGACTAAGCCATTTTAACTAAACATAGTTTGTTTATAGATAAGTTAGACTGCTGAATAAAATAATTGGGCAAATGTAATGTAGCAGAACTATAATTGCATGAATGCGCAATGGTTCAGCCATTTGGCCGCTAAAACTTCCAAACGAAATTCGGTGAATATTTGAAAAGAAACTTCTTAAAAATTGATCGTGCCTCTTAAAGCCTATCTATCGCTTAAAAAACCTTCACTTGTAATGTAAAAAGATGATCTTTTGTTTCTGATCTTGCGAAGAGCTTGAAATATGCGCTAAAATGAAAATTATACATTTTGTTACACACAGTACTACTTCGCTCTTCGATTTGCCAGTCCAATCGGGAGCCGCTCGTGTGCACAGTTACAATTTTCTCTGTAGTATTTCGCTGTATAAAGCTACAACTTACATATTTTCTCAGGCAAAGATAACGTAAACTCTGTCAATGTTTTATCAAAAGGCTAGAAAAACAAACCGTGCACTGCGGCTTTGCGCGAATTATATGGTATTCGATATTACACGTGTAAACAGGAACCTACCTTTGCTTCTATGCACATTTGGCAGATCTTTCCGGCGTAAGATATAAAACTAGTACATGAAATGAAGTTAAAGAACTCATCAAGTCAAATTACGTGATCGTACCGTCATTACTGAATAAAAGTCGGAAAAATATGACATGGAATGATCGGTGGGAAACGAAGCTATTTTTAGGAGGTCAAGCGCAACTGCACGCTGGAACGGAAGTGAAATGAACAACCTTAATCCAATTAAGTCTTCTTGACGCTATTAAACGTTTCACCCGGCTTTGAACAGAAAGTTTTTTTTATTCTCTTTCTCCTTCTTGCGTGTATTCTGCATTTCGCCCAGTTTTTTCTCGTACCTTTTAATTTTCTAGCAAACTAGAACTGTTAAGAATTCCTTCCCCCACCCCTCGCCCCCCTATTTGAGTGAACTTTCACTCAGTCTGATTCACAATAATTTTCGAACCGTCAAAAAGTGAAATTTGAAATGAAATTTTATTTTGGTGTATTAAGCTCCTTCTTTTTTTTCCCGATAGCCAGAAATGTTTTGAACGTAAAGGCTAAAGTGTCGGTGTTTTTCACGACTCCGCTCGACTCGGCTCGACCTCACCACCAGTATTACACCACACGGACATAAATTCTGATTCCGGAGAGGGTCCAAAAGTAACTGATGGGTGTCTGAAAAGCAAAATGCAATCACCTTGGGGTGAGCAGGCTATATAGATGATGAACTCATTGTTTATATTAAACTCTATGACCGTATCCCAAAAGTAGAGCCAGCCCGGGGCGAGCAAACACAATTTTGGCGCCACTCCACGCCGGTATGTTTGGCGGGAAATTGGCTGCTTAGTCAAATCTCCTAAACTCCATGACCATGCACCTTTCCAAATATTGCCCTTCTAATAATTGTATAACAGTTTCCATATCTTTAATGTCTCGTAAACAACACGTGGTGCATGTTCTGATCTCTACCCCCCCCTACCCCATCCATAACAAAAAATTTTCGGATCAACACTGAAGGTACAAACAAAAATGACCATCTCAAGGCAAAGTTCATCACTGTAACTTACCACATAAAAGTATTTTCGTTGCTTGCCACTGACTGATTCTGTTCCGAATACTAAGGTCTCATAAACAACGGCAGCGTTTAGAAAGAGCCCGCCCTTTTCAATCCAAGAAAACCCAAGTAGCAATTTCACCAACGGACATAAGCCGTAAAAAGAGGACCGCGTCAAATAGTTCATAAAAACACAAACGCCTCATCACACCTTTACTTCAGCCTTTCTTCAATAAACTAATTTTTTAAGGATAAATGACGCCAGAATGCGCGCGCGATTACAAGCATAGTAGGCTTATGAATAGAAAATTTAACCAATGCACATGAAAGCGCTTAAGACAGGGACTATGGGGAATTGGGAACAACGTGCGTACCGCTGGAAAAATATTAGCTAGTTCCCTGAATAGAGACAATTAAAACCGTTTTTGTTCAGTGAGGAGCTGTTAGATCGGGGAAAGCGACATAAAGTAGATCACATCAGAATACGGCACAGGACTAAGCCTCAAACATCGCAGGATAAGCATGCAAGATCAATCATTATGTAAAACAAAGAAAAATTCCTTGAGGTAAAAACTTATGGCTAGGGAAAAGACTCGAAGGTAGAAAGTTAGGATCGTAGCTTCTTTTCAGGTAACATTTCCTCTGGCCCGTACATGCGTAAAAAAATCTGTAAAGGTTAACAAAAAACGATCTTCTCCCACTAAAAAAACCTTAATTGACTGGACAGTACTCTAAAAATAGAAACTGTACAACGTTTATTTCTATATATTTGAAAGAAAAGCTATAATGAATTCAGCCGAGCTCACATAAAGACCAAAGAAGCATATACCACTAAGGCACCAAGCCAAGGGAAAAAAGAGCAAAAATTTCCAATTTTTCAAATGACGAAAGCAATACGTTACCTGTTTGACACCAACGAACCTATGAAATCAAGGTTATCTTCCCAAGTGACAGAATATATCTTTCATTTTTTCTTTTTTTTTCCAGGCAGTTACCGTAAATGATCGATTAAGCACCGCTTCTCGAATAAACACCGCTACGGAATAGGCGCCGCAGCGCTAATTTCATTTACAAATAAACGTCCTACCTTTGTTACGGCGCTTGATATAAAAAGATACCAAAACCATATCGCTTGACAAACAAGACCACGACCTACTAGTGAGTTCTAAAGTTTTAATGTACGGGAACTTTCGAAACCAGGTTCATATAGCAGTTCGAGGTGTGCATATTTGTCTTTTTTCTTGCCGAAGTCTGAGATCTCTCTATATTCCCCTTAGTATTTTTACCCGTAGTTGAAATAAGCGCCGCACCTTTAACATGGAAAACAGTAGGTTATGTACGATGGGCACAGCTTGGTGGACGTCTTACTAACAAGCACATTACCACTACTTATCTTCAGAGGCGCTTTGAGTTTACGAGCAGAGAAAATTAGGTTTTGACCGTTAGAAAATGAGGATGCCTTTTGTATGATGACGTCATCGTCCTACAGTAAAAAGCATTCGTTTTTTACCACTGATATTATCAATCGGTACACTTATATTGTCGAAAGGTCCGTGAGCATGGTGAATTATTTTACATTAAACTGCAGACACATCTTCAGTCACTCCGTGAAGAACACCCTTACTATTCGCGATATCGGATAAACACTCTGGTCGCTAACTGAATTTTCTTTGCTGTTTCCTTTATTTAGAATTAGGACTCTCTTGAGTTATCCATACATGGACTAACGATTTTAAGCTTTTTCAAGAAAACTAAAGTCTGAAATTGTCCATAGGGTGGGGCATTTGCGCACAGTTTTGAAGCCCCTCGGTGGGGTGACTGGGGACTTTTCTTATCTCCTGTGATCATCCCTCATTCTTCTCAACCTCTTCCAAACCAATTTTCCTGTTTATCACAAAACACTTTATGGAAAGACCAAGAATCTCCTCAAAACGAGTTGCGTGATTGAAACAAAATAACTGAAACTGTTGTTAATGGTGTACAAGACAGAATGAGTCTATTTATTACTTTGCTACGCCCAATTTGCAAAACCGGAAGTAATGATGTTTATTTCAAGGGCTCATGTCTCATGAGTTTTGACTGAATCTTCAAACGCTGTAAATACATGTAGCTGGAACTATCATCGCATCCTCGCTCACTAATAATGATAACTTATATCAATGCCATTATTTATTGCCTGGCTACGATTTTCACGGATTCTTCAGTTCAGTTGTTTGAAACCAGGCGGTTTCACGTGAGTTGTAACGCCATGCAAGGAACGTGACGATCGACCGGCCCGAGATATGGGTGGGAAAATATTACTTTTTTTCGATCAAGGTGGAAATTGGCTTCTTTGTCGTCGAGTAAGGTAATACATTTCAATTTTCATTATTATGGTTAATTTTAAAAGCTTTGTTTTCGATAAAGGAACTGGAGGAAAATCAGGAAAATTCCAGTTTGACTGTGATGGCTGCATTTTACTTATGCGTCGTAGCATAAATATAGCAAATTCATTTTCCTTTTCCTCATACAATCTGCCTTTTTACACTGTTTTTCGCAGCAGAGCTATCGCTTATATTACAGAGGCTAATTTTGTTGTATAGACCACTCAGATTTAGTGACAGAATTTCTATGATCGATTGTAATTTTGGCAACACCTGGCGAGTAATCGGTGTAAAGCTCATTGACAAAGTCGCTAGAACACTCTTCCATTCATTACTTTTGTTTCTGCTCCATTAAATTTGCCCAATTTTTTTTATTAACGAACTAGATTTAACTACAAACGATGAGTATTCAGGTTGAGTGGCAACCTTCAAAGCGATGTGGCAAGAGAGATATACGCCTTTGAATTTCTGTTAATTTTACGAGTGTAAAAAATTCAAAAAGTATACCCACTAAAAGTATAATCGATCGTTGCGAAAATGTTGTCAATTTCGAAGTAGTTTCTAAAAATACAATAAAGAGGGGTAGTTCTTTCAATGTGTATCGGCAAAGGAAGATAAGCTTTGAAGACAGGGTTGTAGTCGAAGGCTCAAAAACATCTTCTATTAACCAATATGGCGCCGGTCCGAAGCACCCCAAAACCGGCCGTGTCGGTAATTTCCGAAATAGGAGGAATTAGAACCTAAAGTTACCTATCCCTTATTAAAGACCCCAAATCAAGTCTACATGCCAATTTTTAGCCAATTCGGTGAGATAGTGTGGCAGCGACTTTTCAATATAGTTCGAATCTTACAGACAACTGCTCTTAATAATGCTTGTTCGACCCAACTCACACGCTGTTCATGCAGGTCAACATTTTCCGTCCTACATAAATCACGCAAACCATAATTGGATTTGAAATCGCTAGCTGCGTATCAATGTCATATAGGCCTCTGCAATTATGCTAGACGAGCGTATGTGAGTAAGCATTTAATTGATTCGCAGGTGAGTGTGTTATTGCCGGGATGCTCTTTGCTTTAAAGCGAGCCGTTTATTTAAATTCTTGCGAATGTAAAGTTGTTAAAACTATAAAGTGAATGTGAATCAGTCGAAGCGCGAAACGTCTCAAGACCACAACGACCAGGTCTGTAGGCTGGTACGAAAATAAAAAAAAATTGTATTGTTAGAGACCTTTAATTTTGAGGACCGAGGCGACTATGAGGACGAGATTAACTTATAGTTTTTTCGCGTATTCCCACAAAATTAATAGACAGCCCTAAAAGCTTCATTGTACTTTTTTTCACCAGAAAAATTACCACGGGTATTTTTATGGGAGGAGGTTAAACCCTCCCGATCACAAAATGATAAGGCATCTAAACTTTGGTAACTTGTTTTACCCACTACGACATTAGATACCTTTAGACTTGAGACGAAAACGGCTAAGAGCACGAGATTTGATTTGCACGTCTTCCGCGCGCGTATTGTCGTCAAAAAATAGACACAATGGAATGCTTTATTGTACTTTTTTCACCAGAAAAATTAGCTCTGTTATCTTTGTTTGAGCTTGTTAAGCTCTCTCCCGATCATAAAATGAAAAAGTTTCATCATCTTATAACTCGTTTCCATCACTTCAACATTCTCGATAAAACTCGTAGTGCAAAGGTGACGGCTACCAGGTTTTCCCGCGAAATTAGGGACTTTAAGATCCAATGACGCGACGGCAATGAGAACGGCGCTTCTAAAAAGTGAATTTTTGTTCTTTCAGTCTTTATCGCAATTATTTCTACCCACTTACTTTGTCAAATGTAGGCGAACCCCCCTGGAGTTGAACTCCTAAGGACCATATATCCAAGTACAGAAAGAGAAATAAAATTTCGTCGTTGCTTGTTTACGTCCTCTTTAAAGCGCGAAATTAGGCATGTTCACGTCGTAGTCGTGCAAAAAGGGGCAGAGAAATGTACAGAAAAGCGTGGTGCACGTGCGAAGTTGTTGTTTTGCATATAAAACCTATTGTTTCTTGACGTCCTCGTTGCCGTCTGCGTCGGTGGATCTTAAAGTCCCTATTGATGCTGGTTGACGCGCTCTCACTACTTAGCAATGAGAAAATCCATTTGTCCTGGTGGGCACGTAGTTGTTCTTGTCTTATAGAATCTAAGTCCTTTACTTTGTACTGAGGTGGTAACGTAAATCGCCGCTGGGGAGATCGCGGGTTCAAACCCCGGCCGGACTAATACTCAGGGTCTTTAAAATAACTGTGGAGAAAGTTCTGCCTTTGCAATGACACCTGCAAATGGTTAGACTTTCTAGTCCAAGTTCTCGGATAAGGATGAAAAACCGTAGGTCCCGTCTCACAGCACTTTTACTTATCTGGTTCTTGTGGGACGTAAAAGAACCCACACTACTATTCGAAAAGAGTAGGGGACGTAGACCCCCCGGTGTTGCGGTCAACCTCTCCCGGGCTGGATGGCATATCTGCAAGGACAAACTTAAATTGGAGCCCCGCATTGTACTGTGTTCCGCACCATATGGTGGAAGTGATTAAATAAATTTAAAAGTATAATTATTAGTGCTATTAGAAATTAGATTTTTTTCCTGTCCAGCTTGGTCTCTCTGGAGGAGTTTATGATCAGTTTATTGAGCCAATTTTGAAAACAGATTAGCAGTTGAGGTGGGGGTCAGGGTCATATATATACCAGTAGCCAGAAGAAAACTAATTGATTTTTTTTAAATTCTTGGACAGTAATCAAATCTTTACTTTGCTCATAACGTGACCCAAGCGCTCTTGAAGAGGAACAGTTAAAACCTCTTATTCACGTACAGATAGAGGCCTATGAAGTGGTGCTTCTTGTTATGAACGCTTATCATAGTTTAACTTCGAAGCCAGGTTGCCACAGCCAGAGGTTTCTGAAATTCCCTGACTTTTTCCTGACAAATGTAAAATATCCCTGACCAAATGAATTAATAATTTCACAAATTAGTCGTGATAATGGAACCAACCAGCATCCTCTTCATCCATTTATTTAGTATGGTTTCAGCAAGTCAAGTGCAGTGCACATGAATAGATAGTTCCTTATAATTAACATAACGTGCAAAAAGGACTGGGTGATTTTCTTGAAAACCCAACAACAGCTTGTCGTTCAATTTCAAGTATAATATTCTACAAATACAACATAGTTCATGTCCGTAAAATGCAGAATAGAATTTTAAATGTTAGGCCCGGTTCAGACGCTGGACTTTTCATGAGCCGAACCTAATTCGAATTAAGGCCGACCCAAATTATTTAGACCGGCTGAATAGGCCACTTCCGAGTTCCAAAAACCCTCACTTTCAAAAGGAGGCTAGGTGCACAACCTTTTTTATATGAAAATGAGTAATGAGTTATATTTGCATGAGAATGAAAAATGATTTCGATATTAAAGCCTGAGCACCTACCCTCGTTTTGAAACAGAGGCCCGGCCGGGGGAACTCGGAAATGGCCTATCTATTCAGACGCCGATCTTAATTCCAGCCGAACTAAATTCGGAAGGAGAAAAATGCTCATTTCGGTCAAACTGCTTACAGTTTGAATTTATGCATTAGGTTCGGTCCATGAAATCGGCGTCTGAATCAAAGGCGTTCCAAAGTCGAAATCAGTCGATTTCTAACATCTTCAATAACTACTTTTCCTCGGTCGGTAAAAACCTAGCTTCACGCGTACCTCGTTCATCTCGCTATTTTACCGAATACTTGTCTCCCAATTATAATCCAAGCTCTTTCTTCTTTGACCCAGTTACGCTAGAGGAAATTGAGCGTGAGATACTTTTGATCCCTAAAAATAAAACTTACGGTCTCTACTCTTGTCCGATTCGTATTTTAACTGACGCAAGATGCGTCATCTCGGGCCCTCTCTCCATCATCATAAACATATCTGTGCAAAAGGGCATCTTTCCATCCAAACTGAAAAAAGTGAAAGTTGTTCCTGTGCACAAAAATGACGATGAGACTGAGCCTGGTAATTATCGTCCGATATCATTACTGTCTATTTTCAATCGGATATTTGAAAAATTAATGCTTGGTTTGCCTCGTACCTTCTTGGTCGTTCACAAGTAACTGAAGTGGGTTTTAACTTATCTACCGAATGTATGATCTCATGTGGTGTCCCACAGGGGTCTGTGCTTGGTCCTCTGTTATTCTTAATCTATATTAACGATATTCACAATTCTTCAGCGAAATTGTCATTCCATCTCTTTGCTGATGACACGAGCTTGCTGTATGCTGACTCTAATTTGAAATCTCTTGAAAAAACCGTCAATGGCGAACTGCTCAAAGTCTCTGAATGGCTCAATGCAAATAAGTTAACGCTCAATGCTAAAAGTCAAACTATGTTATCTTTCGTCCATATCAACGTAAGCTGAACTACTCGGTTAACATTGAAATGATCGATAACTGTACTCAAATTCCTACCACGCTTCAGTGCGAGGACCATGTTAAATATCTTGGCGTTCTATTGGACAGCAATTTAAGCTGGAAATTTCAAATTAATAATGTTGCATTAAAAATAAGCAGAACTGTTGGTGTTGTTGCCCGTCTTAGGCACTTCGTCCCACGTACAACCCTTTTAAATATTTATCAATCATTGATCTTGCCTCATCTGACATATGGTTTGGCGGCTTGGGGTCAAGCTGCCAAAACCCATTTACAAAAATTCTTGTGCTTCAAAAACGAGTCCTTCGTTTGATGTACTTTTCTGAACCTAAAGCCCATGCTGTGCCTTTATTTATTTCCTCGAAAACTCTACGCTTACAAATGTTATATGCTGAAAAAGTATCTTCTATAATGTTTGACGTCTCCTGCATGAATGCTCCGTCTAACATCTGTGATTTCTTCACTAAAGCTAATTCAAAGCACAAACATGAGACCAGGTTTTCTTCGTCTGGAAATTATTATGTCCAAACTTCAAGACTGAATCTAAATCAAGATTCTTTTTCCAGGTTTGGAGCTAAACTTTGGAACGCAATTCCTAACGAATTTCGTCAACTCTCCAAAGGAGCTTTTAAGAAAAATTTTCATGACTTTTTGCTCTCGATAATGCAAGCAGAGGACGATTATGTTGAAGTGCCCACTCTCCTACAAAAAATGGCAAATTCTGCATCCTTGACTCAATGTACTAATAATCAATAGTTCTGTGAGTAGTAAATTTGCTTGTAATATCATTCTGTAAGACTATATATTTTTGTAACTTTAGCTTGTTTTTCAGTAACTCTTATTTATCCAGATAGTTTATTTAATTACTTTACAATTGTTATATTATCTGTTATGACTGCTGTAACCTTTCCTCTCCGCCCGCCTCGTCTAGCTTTTGCTATTTGCGGGTAGAGATGGCAAAATGATGTTCATGAAATAAAGTATAGTGTGTGTTAAACACGTATAATTTATGAAAAGACGAAGGGGCAAATTTCCCTGAGACCTTCATTGGGAAACAAAACATACAAGTTTGAGATGTCTATTGAATAAAATATATAGTACATGAGATAAAGGCGAAATTTCCTGCCGGGCTAGGCGGAAAGAAGGGCCGAGCGGTGCAAATTGAAACAGGCGTTCCTAATTGATTCAGACGCCGAACTTTTCATGTACTTAATTCAATGTATTAGGCTCGGCTCATGGAAAGTACGGCATCTGAACCGGGCCTTAGAAAACAATACAAGTATGGAGGGAAATGAATAATAATATACTCTTAAACCTTCACTTTGCCCTGACGTCTTTCCAAGATCTTTTAAAAACTTCCCTCACTCAAGGTGAAATTCTCTGACTTTTCCCTGACCTTGAAGAAAGTTTTTGCCCTTACCATTTCCTGACCTAAGGCAACCATGCGAACATCACGATAAAAAATTTCTATCAATCACCAGCTATCAAGTCTGTGATTATCGCTCAATTAATTTTGATCTCCTCGCGCTCTTCAGTACATAATTCAAACTGGGTTCTAAGAGTTTTTTTATTAAATATATTTTATGGTTTAGTTTGAAAAGAGTTTCGTCTTGATAATATTAAGACAAGGATCAAAACTCAATATTAAAGATCAACATGGATTACAATTAAAAAGCTGAATACTATAGCTCATTCGAGGAACTGGATTTGTAATCGTCTTACTAAAACTATAACCTTTCCAGACTTAACGCATCCTTTTTGTGCCGAATGGAATTAATACTTAACTATCAAGACCAGCGCGTCACTCCTCTTTCAACATATACCGTCAATTGCCTTTTCTGCATAACACATGATGAAACTTTTTTTCGATTTATGAATGGCTTTGTGAAGTCGGTTTATCTCGGCAATGCACAGAACTAATGGCCGAAGCGGTTTGCTCTGATCACAATGAAAATTCAATATATTGGAAAATGGTTTTTTTTACATACAAGAACAGCTGGCTTACTGACAAGTTCATAATTTTTGCAGGTGAACTTAAAAAGGAAGCACTACTGGATTTCGTATCTTGAAGGACTTCCTCACTCAGCAGATTTTAACTGTGTTTAACGACTACTTCTTTATTTCGTCTGTTTGAGGTGCGTTGCGTACACAAATATTTTTTTTACTATTATTGGATTGTAAATAATCTTATTCCGGCTTGTGACGAATTATTAGTAAATACCATTCATGTATTCTTACAATGCTTACAACCTTAAGGCATGATGAAAACTGTCAGTGACACTGTAGATAGCCGATTTATTGACGATGTCGTGTGTCTGAGAGAATGACAGGACGCTGGCCTTTCGCTTGCCTTATAAAAGGGAGTTCAAGATGGCACTACGACGACGGCAACGAGAACGTCAAAAAAGCAATAGTACAATAGGTTATTAGTTAGCAAAACAACAACTTTGCTCGTGTATCATTTCTTTGCCGTCACTGCACGACTACGACATAAATTGCCTAATTTCACTTTTTGACGACGGCGTGAATGAACCCCGACGACGAATTTTCCTAAGTGAGTGAGTTTCGATAATCGCGCAGTAGTTTCAAAGAACGCGAAGTCACTTTTTTGCAGATTATAAGTGACTTTTTCGCCACCGTCGGTTGAAAAGGCAGAGCCGGACTGTAAGAATAGAGTGCGGAAACATCTTCACTCAACAAAACTGAAATGATCTGATAAATAATGAATGGCCATAAACATTAAACTCTGTGAGAAGAAAAGAAAAACGATAATGTTAATCATGTCTTGAGTGTAGTAGGTCCACACCATTTGTGGGCTGTCACCGATTTTAAAGCAGTCCTACGCTAGGTTCTATTTCTCAAGTGTTTACAAATTAGGGTCATGTAATGTGGCAAACATCCTGAGACGTAATGTCTTGTGTGATGAATAGATGAATTTATCATATCATGTAGCTGGACTTTTTGGATATCAAAGAAATTATTGCAGTGTGTTTGTTGGTTATTTTAATATATATGACTCACGTCTGTGCGACTATTATAAATGAAAATTAAAACTAAAGGCCTTTCTTGTGGTGCCTCAAAATGTGACGTTATTTGAAGAAGAAACTTAAACATAAAAATCAAGGCAATGATTAACTTTGCGCTCAATAAAACTATTTTAAAATCGTCTCTACTACCTTGTTAGATTATTGATTATTGATTGCTTTTAACTATAGCTTGTTTTATGTAAATACTGCGGTGAAGCAAACACCGCTGTGACAAGTACGTTAAAAGCTTTCTGCTCGTTAACTGATTGAAAAACTGAGTTAATAAAAAGAAACTAGCATATTTAAAAAAGCAATAATACAGCGTGTACAGTTCTAGGAAAAAACACAGTTCTGCAAAGGCGTCCAGAGATTGTCCGAGGAGCAAAGTCAGATGTTGACGATTATTCGTAGAGGAACAGATAAAAGCCCTAAGCTACTTGTAGCATCAGGTTTGGTATTAAAGTTTTGTTATCGTTAGTATTGTGCCAAGAATCTAGGTTCACTTCCACGATTCTCTTTTTGTAGCTTTTGTTATCATGAAAGGTTAAAATTTGAACCACTCAATTCGAACCGAACCGCCGGTATTGTCTGTGATTCAATGCACAGTATTGACATAGGGCCGAATTCATTTTAGACAAGGAAAACCGTCTTGGACGGGAAACTCGTCTATAGACGAAAAACTTGACTGATATGAATCCGGTTAAGGACGAGTTCCGTATCAAATTTGTCCGTCTATTTTTCCGTCTAAACGACGGGAAAATAAGATGGGGAACTTCGTCTTAGACGGAAAACCGTCTTAAATTCACATTAGACGCGAAAATCAAGACGACGTTTATGCACTTGTACCCAAGGAAAAGACTGGAACTAGAAAGCCAGCAACTGTTTCTGGGTAAAAAATAGCGTCCAAGAAGAATTCACGAGAAGCAGACGAAAAGAAACAACAAAGTTTGGACAGAAAGAAACGAACGCATACGTTCAAAGGTGGATTTAGGGGTCGGCCAAGTGCCACCTCTTTTTGTGTGAAATTTTGCATGATTTTTAAAGAATTGTAATAAAAAAAAAAAAAAAATAGTATTTATATAACTGGCAAGTGTTCCAGACGCCTCTTTCTCAATTTTCTGGATCTGCCCCTGTTATTAATTAACGCTGATGTTCTTTGTAATAATGACAATTTAGATCGCTTTTGGCTGTTTTTGCTGGAGAATCATGTCTTGAAAACCTAGGGATCGGTTGCGACTTTAAGACGGTTTACCGTCCTTAAATTCATATCAGTCGGTATCTCCCACGAACATTCCGTCCGTGACGAACTTTCTGTCTTCTAACATGAATTTGGTCATTTTAAGAAATTGATGCTATTCGAAATACTTTACCCTGATAAGTGTTGGCAATTATAATAATAGCCATGGAAAAAGTTAAATTCATCATGCTTCTATCTTCGGAAAAAGAGAAAATAAACATTTGTTCAAACGATAGGAGCCTTCGAAAGATGATTAGAGTGTCTAAACTCACAAAGATAAGTTAACAATTTTACAAATTAAGTGTCAGGACTAACTTTCTCTCCTGCCAGTTGTGCAAATAGTCAAAGGGGGTCAAGGAGGAACATCTGTCCATTCTTTATTTACCGGTAGCGGCCTGTCGGATGAGAAAGAGACGTTATTAATTAGTTATAATCGTCAGACGGAACAAAGCAGGTGGGGACCCCCGCAACAAAGTAATAACCAGGCATTTCAAACTGAATTTAGATATCTACGCGACACAGGCGAAAACGGTTTGTTCTGCATTATTTGGAATACAAAGAGAACTCAAATAATGGTTTTACTGCTAACAGTTTCAGGACATTTCGTATCCGTTAACATGAACTCAAAAAACGTTCTTTCGGTAGACAGCAAAAATTGCCTTTTGAGATATTTGCATAAAACGCAACACGCAAGTTTGGCACTGAGTTTTTGTGGTAGCAACTGAAAGGTACGTTTGTATTTGTATTTATTTATTTGCCACACGATTACAATAATTACAAAAAAATACCAAAGAAAATGTAGGAAGAAATGGCCAGGAGGCCTAAAGGAAACTATAAAGCTTATGTTAATTAGGCCTACTCAATTACAATTTTTCGAAGATGGTACCAAAATTACGGCGACGGATACAAAATAATATCAGGTGAAAAATTAAACTAATCAATATTACGGAAGTTTACAAATAATGTTGAATATTAAAAGGCTTTTTCGTAAGATTTCTGTTGGAGTATTGTTGGTTTTCACATGACGTCACTAAAATTCAAACTAAAAAACTATCGATCCTACCCAGATTTTACTTTCCCGATGCATTAGAGCAGCTGAAAACTAATTTTCATACAACTTTTCGCTTCAAAAGGGTTCTTGGTTTTGTGATAGAGGACGCTTGAATTTCTAAGTTTTTGCGTGACGCGATATTTACATGACGGCCAAGAGAGCTGTCATGTAGGTTAAAAAAATGACTTATTTCAGGAAATTTTGCTATTTAAACAGTTCATGGATTAGAAAAAGTATTACTATAATGTTTATGAGTTTCTCGAGGAATAAATTCACGCTTTTGTAGCAAAACTCGGTAACAGATGTTTTTGTTGTTTTCCGTCCGCCATGTTGGAGCTCATCCAGGTGAGCACCAGAATGGCGTCTCCATACAAATCTCTATTGTTGGTTTTCACATGACGTCACAAAAATTAAAACTAAAAAACTATCGATCCTACCGAGATTTTGCTTTCACGACGCATTAGAGCAGCTGAAAACTAATTTTCATACAAATTTTCGCTTCAAAAGGGTTCTTGGTTTTGTGATAGAGTACGCTTGAATTTCTAAGCTTTTGCGTGACGCGCCATTTACATGACGGCCAAGAGGGATGCCATGTAGGTTTAAAAAATGACTTATTTCAGGAAATTTTGCTATCTAAACAGTTCATGTATTAGAAACAGTATTACTTTAATGTTTATGAGTTTCTCGAAGAATAAATTTACGCTTTTGTAGCAAAACTTGGTAACAGATGTTTCTGTTGGTTTCCGTCCGCCATTTTGGAGCTCATCCAGGTGAGCACCAGCATGGCGTCTCCATACAAATCTCTATAAGTTTGGGTAAAACATTTCTTCAGATATCTCGTATACGAAATATTCCTCTGACCTGAATCTTGGCGAGGGTCTTTGTATATGTACCTCATTTTATTTCCCAGATTCTGGACTTTATCTATTGAACGGTTTTGATTTTATTTTGATCTAGCTTTGAATGGCGTGACACTGAAAACCAGCAATAAATTTGGGTAAAACATTTCTTCGAATATCTCGTATACGAAATATTCCTCTGACCTGAATCTTGGCGAGGGTCTTTGTATATGTACCTCCTTTCATTTTCCAGATTCTGGACTTTATCTATAGGACGGTTTTGATTTTTATTTTGATCTATTTTGAATGGCGTGACACTGAAAACCAGCAATACTAATAATTATTACAAATAAATGCCTTAAGTGCTCTTTTAAAGGAAAAAGGTGAGGAAGCGTTGATGATATTGGTGTTTAAGGTGTTGTAAAATTTACGTTCTTTCATCATTGGAGGTCAGTACATTATACAAAACAAGGTAACTTTTTTTGTAGTGAATAATAGTTATTATTTTGTCTTTTGCTGAATCAGTTGTTATCAGCTAGCGCGTACGTTTCCCCGTTTTGTTAGGCGATGCATGGCGAAGTATTAAATCCAGATTTTAAGAAGGCGTCAACAGCCGAAAAATGAGGAAATTTATTAAAATACATTACGATTATTGTTTCAAACTAATTCTTAGAATCTGTCAAGTTATGATAATTCAGGGTATTTAATCATTTTAACACCACAACATTTTCAAACTTTGAATTCAAAAACTTGTTTGGGAAGGTAAGGGTAACAGAGATAAATAGCCTTCTCAAAATGCGCTTTTCAGTTCGGTTCTATCAAGGCACAGCAACAGTAAAGTACAGTATATTCAGCAGGAGACGCGAACGAATAAAACTTTTTTAAAACTGAAGGGAAAAGCAACACTTAAACTATGAATAAATTAGGCTCGTTACTAATAATCATAAAACAATTCAAGTTTTAGGGTTTATAGCCTCGAGCATTAACTTTAATATATAGACTGGAGCTGATGACGCAGATGCCACCAGCAGGGCATAGATCTTTTAGATTCGAGGAGGAGCTTTGACGTAATTGTTTTGTTTCGTGTATTCTAAAAAAATACACACCCGAAAAGGCTTTAATTTCACCAGAAAAGCAAGCATGGCTACTTTTTTCAAAGGAGGTTATGTCCTCTCCCTGTGCCAAAGTGATAAAACTTCTAACATTTCCGTCACTACCACATCCTCGCCAGAACCCAACCTCGGCCATGACGACGGCTATCACGTCAAAATGACACTGGTTCACGCGAGTATTGAGAAAATCTCGTTATTTTGGTCGTCCTTGTCCTAGGCCTTAGGCCCGGTTCAGAAGCCGGACTTTTCATGAGCCGAACCTAATTCGAATTAAGGCCGACCCAAATTATTTAGACCGGCTGAATTGATTCAGACGCCGATCTTAATTCCAGCCGAACTAAATTCAAAAGGAGAAAAATGCTCATTTCGATCAAACTAATTACAAAATACTTTATAATAATTTATGCATTAGGTTCGGTACATGAAAAGTTCGGCGTCTGAATCAAAGCCGTTCCAAAGTCGCTCCAAAGGCGAAATTCCCGGCCGGGCCAGGCGAAAAGAACGGCTGAGCCGTTCCAAATTGAAACAGGCGTTCCTAATTGATTCAGACGCCGAACTTTTCATTTACTTATACATAGAGCTGTTTCGAGAAAGGTTGTCGGAAAAAGTGCACGCGACAATCCCAAAAGGCATTGTGGGTGGTTTTGAGTTCTCCGTTCTTCAAAGAAATTTGAAAGAAATGGCACGAAAGGCCATTGAAATGTGTTTTCTAGTGCTAAAGGAAAGCAACAAAAGTAGGTCGACAGCTACAGACGTAGGAACAGTGTATTGATCATATCCCATATTGCATTTCGGGATTGTCGCGTGCACATTTTTTCCGACAACCTTTCTCGAAATAGCTGTATGCTCCTTTTTCACCAAATTTCAGCCTGGGTGTTCTTAATCCACATGTTCTTGAATGCGGGTTTTTACTGTACCTCATTCTCCCTAAAACCCGTAGAAGAATGACGACGGCTATCAAGTTTTTCCGCCAAAATATGACTTTGGTTCACGCGCGTGGAATACTTAGTATTTCTAAAATCTCGTTCTCGTAGTCATCCATCCCCGTATGGGTCTCTAGCTATGAAAAAACTTCACTGAGGGGAGTTAGTACGATGAGTATGTCCCATTAGGAATTTTTCCACTTCTAAGATCAAATTGACTCCAAGTTATAGGACGACGCAAGCTCTAAGTTGTAGCTGACTTTTTTAAAAAAGGAATAGGAAATCTCGGTTGATTAACTTTGACGGACGGCAGGGTATACCGTTTGGCACGAAATTTTTGCGGGTTCTAATTTTTGCGATTTTTCCAGCGATCTGCAAAAATAAGTTCCCGCAAATAAAAATTACCGCAAACCTTTTTTCCGCAAAAATTTCCCCAGAGTCAAATATTTTCTAACTTAAATTCGCTTCACAAAAATACGGTATTAAGAACTCGTGTCTGTTCAATTACAACTTGTCTCTTTCAGTCAGAAACAAAACGAAATGCAATGAATTACTGGTTTTACATTGGGTACGCATACCATAGTATTGTTTGAATATATGTATTTCTTTTGCACGTACTTAACGAAAACGAAAATATTGTCAATGCTAGGTACCTGGTACTTTCTGAAAATTGCAAAAATTAATTCCTAGCAAGAAAAACCGGTTTGTCTTAATCACAAAAATTAGTATCGCAAAACATAAAAAAATCGCCAATCCACGAAAATAAACCCCGCAAAACTTTTTCCAAAAATTTTTCCACCTGGTACTCAGTCTTTATTCTTTTCTTTTTTTCTCAGCATTTTACAAGGGTCCGGAAAAATTTTGAACGGACGAATTTATTTTTTACCTGTGCAAACAGTTTACACGGAACTGTACAATATTCTGTTACAGATTGAAGTTTTGTTTGTCGTAGTTAAAAACTTGCACGGTTTCACGGGTCTCGTGTAAACGAAAGGTGGACCTTTGCAAGTTTTTTTGCCCGTTCAAGAGGTTTTCAGTAAAAGATCGAGGATCGAATGAAACACTAGGCAGGATTGAAGCGGATTTCTACATGTATCCGACGCGTAGATTTGATTTCTGGTTGTGGTAAACGCTTTTCAAACTGGCAAAACTAGTGTCCAGGTAAGCGCGGTCCCATAGCTGACTGTGTCCCTTTAAAAAGCCTAGGATTCAAGGTTTTAAAATGCTTTATCTTAACGTTCTTCTGACGTAGCATAGTAACGTCAGTAGCGTTTGCTATCTTGGTTTGTAGGCTCGTTGCGGGCACAGAATTTACTAAAAACTTATTCCCACAATCCACCGTGGGCTATGAAACATGCATCATGCACCATTATTCACTGAAGCAACCTTAATAGATTGACATAGGTGAGTGTTATCCAATCTATCCTCACAAAAATCTGCGTACCGTTGAGCTTTTGTCTTAAAACGACTGTCAGCCACATAACAACAGCATGCAAGAAATTAGCCCAAAAGCAATATAAGAACTGGAGGCACAATCAGGTTGCTAAAGCTGTTCATTGGAAACTCCGCCAGAATTACGACCTGCAGTGCAACGACACTTGGTAAGATCATTCTCTGGAGGCAGTGATGGAAAATGACCAAGTAACATTACTATGGGATTTCAGGATCAAACAGATCATCATTTAGATCATAACAGGCCCGATATGGTCGTACAGGAAGTGGCGGGCAGAGTGTGCCAAATCATCGATGTAGCATGTCCTTTTGATACCCCAATTGCAGAAAAAGAACGAGAGAACAGGACTTACAAATGAAAATACAAAAAATGTAAACTGCAAGAGCGTATCTGTTGTTCCAATTGTAATTAGGGCACATGGGGCAGTGACCAAAAACTTCATGATGAGGGTTACAAAGATAGGAACACCTGGGATCTTGAACTTACTCCAGGAAGCCTTCTTGTTGGGAACAGACCTTAAGAAGAACCATAGACACCTTAGCCTTAGAGTTTTAAAGTGTGACGTCACAAAAATTAAATTGTGAGAAATTACGGGATTGTCAAGATATTCAGAAAGAACAACCTCCAAGACCCCTACTTGCCAAAAACTAGTATTGTGGGACAAATTATCTCTGAGATATTAGCCCAGTTATGCTCTGATGACTCCATAACCTGGGTCTAAACAGTTAGACAAGGTGCACCAGACAATGTGGTTGGAGTGATCAATGATGAAGAGCTATGAAAGATCCTATAATAGTCATTTAAAAGCCGTGTTAATCACCATCTTTTAGCGTCCTGATTTATGTAGCTGTTGATTCTGAGTTGCTGTGAACCATTGATTGGCCAACTATATAGTGCCTTTTTCATTCCTTTTGTGGCTATTGTTCACTTTTGTTTGTTACATACAAAAAATATAATAATAATAATAATAATAATAATAATAATTTAAGTAACCAAACATATTTTATTGATAACCATGCTAACTATTAAAATCCTATTTACAATTAAGTCACTTAAAAAAAAAACTATTTCGTCAAAACACTATTTACAATTCCTTTCGTTTGAAAAAACACTTAGTTTTGATTAGAAAAAATTCATTTAATTATAAAAATTATTCGAATTAAAAACATTTGAAATACAAGGTAAAAGTAAGTAAAAGAAAAGAAACAAACTACCAAAACCTATTTCAACAGCGTCTACATAATGGCTCCCTCCTGGGTTTCAACGTCAATATCGGTATATACAAGGTAAAAGTAAATAAAAGAAATAAACTATTAAAACCTATTTCAAGAGTGTTTACATAATGGCTCCCTCCTGGGTTTCAACGTCAATATCAATGTTCTTAAAGTCACAAAAGGCTTTCCTTCTAGCTCTTGAACCTCTTAGGCAGATTAGTGCGGATCTTAGTAAGGCGAAGGATGTCCTTGCTCTTATCCAGGAGATTGTTTTAGCATAATGTTCTCCTTTCTTGATGGAGATCAGCTGCGCCAGTCTGGAATGGTATTGCAAGCACTCGTTTCCCATGCCGCCTGTTGACGTGAAAATAAGGGGTGTAAAAGTTCCTTGTTCGATATCCAAAACCCTCCTCGCGTAAAGGCGCTTCTTCTCGTTCTCATGATTGCGGTATATCTGTTGGAGCTCTAGGTCCCTATACGAATCAGCATTAGGGTGACAAACCCTCACGTCAAAGAATGCTGATCGTTGGTTCTCCCAGAACCCGCGCGCATGAATATCCAATCTCGCATCTGGAGCTCGATTAGAACCTCTTCCCAGCTGTTCACCCGAGATATCTTGCAGGACAGGCTCAATCTCAACATCGGTACAAACCATATTCAGGAGTTCGGCTTCTAAGTCCCTCAGCTCATTGTGACGTTGGGTAACGAACCCACCTCTCTTGCATATCATTGCGTGGTCCACTGTAAAAGCATCACCGCATACACAGGTGGAGGGGATATCATCAACCGGCCAATCGTAGCGCAGTTTGATTGCATTGCGGAACTCTCTCTTATTTAGACTGAAACCCATTTCACGAAGGGGGAGTACCGTCAGCCAAACAGATGACCCTTTTTCCGCAGCAAGGTCAAGTGCCCGTTGGACTTTCTGTGGGGCTACCCCTCTGATATACTCTGCCCTGTCTTGGCGCACCGTTGCTCTCTCACTCCTCATTGCCTGTTGTAATGGCTTGACCAAAGAATCATCCGGTATCTGATGGGATTGAGCCACGATCTGTTGGACCAGCGGGATGGTAACTTTGACAGAGGAGGATTGCTCAATAATAATAATAATAATAATAATAATAATAATAATGAAATTGAATCACTTATCACATGAATTTTTGAAGTCTTCCTTCAGTGTGTACATTTCTTCATTCAGATTATAGAAAGTAAGAACCTGTTTCAAATTTTAGGCTTAACAAGTTCTTGAATGGAGGAAGTCTGACCGGCAAATTTTAGGTTCTCACTTGAGGTATAGCGCTGTAACCGTTTTCAAATATAAGCGGATACTTCTAGACGGGCAAAAACGACCCTGTGGATGGGATTTTCTTTTAAAAAGAGAGAAAACTTAAATCGAATCCTCGCGCATTTTTTATCCCCTATTGTGGACGTTAACATAATTTGCATTTCTTTAGTGTTCTCTCTTTTCTAATTATAGCTTTTTAAAATTATTGCCAAGGCATGGTATTCAAGCATAGCATATAAACAATATACTTAATATTTATTACTTTAAGACCTCAATAATTTTATCCGTAGTATATAGTCCGTAGTTATAAAACAAGGTTTCTTGCATCCTTTTAAAGGATTATATTTATTGCCAAGGGATTCTAGGCCTTTGATAAGGCGCTATAAAGTTATGATGAAATTAATCAGTGGTCGTATCTGATCTTAAGCGACATGTTTAAAATTCTACCTCAGGCCGGCAAAAAGCACGCGCCAATTCTATGATCCGTTACAAGTAGACACCGACTTCTGACAGTTTTTGAACATAATTAAAACTGTCTAATCCATATTATCAAAGGATTCTGTGAATTTGAAACAACAAGACCTGAGTTAAGTTCTGTAAAGCGAGATGAGATTCAGTTTTAGATACAACCGGTTTTCTTTCAGGGCGCGGGAAAGTATTTTACTTTTAAGTTGAAATTAACTAATTCCGACTATCGATCCATGAAGACAATCGATGAAATGTTTACATTCAGAAGTGGCCATGAATTACAGCACAGAAATATTCAAAAATTGTTTATTACGACGTACAGAACAATATATAGTGTAGTCTTGCTACAAGTCTGCCTCACCAGTTTCTTAGTTAGCGGAGTGATGTGCCATGTTAAACGACTCCTCAAGATGGTCATACTGTAGGATTTCCTTCAAAGACTTGAGAGTTAGAGCAACATCATGCACATCTCTATGACTGACTTCAGAAAGCTTCACAACAGACTTTCGTACGTTCTGATTTAGTTAAACCCTGGATTTTTCCACGAAGATAACTTTGCTTGGTTTGACAGGAGGGTGAGGGTGCCATCGATTTACAGATCATTGGCTGTTATTTGTTGCCTATGAACCAATTGTTGGCGTTTGTTCGAGATCCTCTGATTTGTGTATTTTGATTGAGTTAGTCCGCCTTTTCCAAGATACATTATTTAACTTTGATGTAGAAGTAAGATCAGTAGGCTGTTGACAATCTATTCTTTATTTAAAGAAGTCTTATTCCCTAAAGAGAACATTTAAGTGTTGGAGTGAGTCTTCAGTCATGTGGAACACTCAAAGATTATGCATGTCACGGGTCCGAGTTTTCCTTTTTTGCAGACCTAGGAAATGAAGGCCTCCATTAACAGCTGATCGCAAACTAAGAATATGCGTTTGCTTTGTGAGAGTTGTAGCGAAGATATAAAAAAGGCCTTTTTTCACCGTTTGTACGTCGCTACAGCCCTATAGATTTTGTTCATGCACCGAAGAACTCGAGTGCCTTGAGATGTTTTTCTCAAATTGACGGGGTTCCCAAACGATAGCACCTCAGAGTATGCTTCTATTGTAGTGCATGTTTGACGCAGGTTTTATGGTTTTCGCATGCTTTGTTTCTGCTAATAAAACACTTGCTAGTGTAGGAGCATATCATTGAATTGGTGAAGAATAAAGAAAGACCCACAAATAGCTATTACCTAACCACAACCACTAAGAGAACGCTGTCAATAAATGACCAAGCAATCTTCAAGCAGTTTGGCGGAATTCTAAAAATGATGAAACCTGTCAGTTTCAGAGTAAGAAGTCAACTTTCGGTGAATAATAGCGTTTTGAGCGTTACGATGATGAAGGAAATACTTATTTTCAATATTCCTATCGATTAAGCATTAGGTCTGAACACGAAAATTTTGAACAACTGCCTCAGGCATTTTTAAAGGCCATTAAATGCCATTTTTAAAATTGTGAAAAATAAGCTTGAGAAACTGACAAGATAAACGACTGTCAAAAATGATCCATAAAAACGCTATTTAACCTTTAACAGTATCAATATACATAATCAAGAGAAAACGTTATGAGACATAATAAAGAAAGGATCACCAGAGAGAAAGTGCTTTATGATCTTTTGTAAAATTCTCTCAATTAATTATTTAAGGGATGTATGATTATCAATGCAGAGAATTTGTTTGTAGATACTGAGCTTAAATTCAAGGATAAAAACACCGGATCCAAGTACTCAGAGCTTTAATACCCAGGCAACGCTTTGATCGATCGAGCAAGACAAGCTGCGATTATGAAAGTATGTTCTCGAAACATCGTTCTCGTATTTCAGCCTCGAGAATTTACGGTAAACTTCGGTTTATAAGACCTGGGCTAAAAAAACGTTTTGTCAAAACAAGCTACATAGTAGACCCGGTCATTCTCAGGCTACAACCAGTTGTAAAAGTACTTGAAACACTACCATATTCTGGCTTTAATGGCCTGTCCATGATCTTTTGCTTGTGATCCCTCTCCACCCCAAATCAAAGTTGCTAGCAATACAAAACCATGCTAAGGACTTGGAGAGATAACTATGAATGGAGGGGAGGAGGAGGTGAGTGTTATATTGTCGGTTTTTCGCTGGAGTGTCTCAACATTTTTGCAACTGGTTGTAGCTACGAAGCAGTGGTGATCAAATATTGAAAAATAATGCAAGAAATGATTTTAATTCTGCGTATCAAGACGAATTGTCGTATATGTCTTCTGATTGAAGAATGTTCTTGTTTGTTATATTTCAAAACAGCTAGGGAAATACTCGAAAAAGAGGGCTGGGGTGTGGTCAAAACCTTACGCATGCATAAAGTCATATCTCGTCCATGAAGGTAACTAAAATAAAAAATGGTGAAAAGTTAGACATAAACATCCTCCCAAAAGGTAACTGATTTGGACTACACAAATATGTAACGGGCTTTAACTGCGAATTCGACTGAGTCAATTCTTTTTTGTTGTGTTCCTTATTGGCCTAGAAAATGGGTGAGATTTTTCAGCCAATGGCGTCCTTTTTAATTGTCACAAATGATAAATTAAAGCATTTGTCTTTTTCTCAGGTCGACGATGGCTGTTTACGGTAACGCAACAGTCAAGGCATCGTACCTTGAAGAACCTCTGGCAGCCACCATTTTCCAGATCTCATTGTGGTCAACGATAGCATTTTTGGGAGTCATTGGAAATCTTTTAGTCTGCATAGTGATTCTAAGGCGTCTAAAGAAGACCTCGATGAACTATTACTTACTAAGTTTGGCCATAGCCGATTTGGGGGTACTGGTTATCATTTATCCGGTGGCGGTGTGTAAATACATTGAGCCATTTGTGTGGCTACTGGGGGAAACATTTTGCCTGTACATGATTCCTACAGAGGAAATATTTTTCGGAGCCTCTATTTGGTCGATAACAGCTATTGCAGTCGAAAGGTATAGGAATATCGTCGGTGCCGACCGATATCAGTTTTGGAACAGGTCTAGAGCAAGGACTGTGTTTGGAATCTTTGCCGTGTGGTTGGCATCATTTCTTGTTTCGTGTGTTCCTCTGTACCCTATCATGATATACAATCAGAACGTATGCAGGCCTGATTGGTCAAACGAATCGTTTGAATATACATATAATATAGCTCTTTTCATCGTATGGTATGTCATTCCTTTGACTGTTATAACTTTCACTTATGTGAAGATAAGACAACGAGTGAAAGAGAGCTTTGAATTCCGTAGCTCAATGAACGTTGAAGATAGCTTTGACTTTTCCAAAATGACACCATCTACTGTAAGGTCAAGACAAAAGCAACAACAAAAAATATGGAGAACGAGCAATAAAACAGCACGCATTCTTACACCTCTCGTTATATTGTTTGGTGTGGCAATGTTTCCTTTAAATGCTCTCCGATTGATGTCTCTGATAAAACAAGATATTTGGAAGAATAAGTACTACAACCTGGTAGTGGGTCTAGTGAACCTCTTCGTCATCATCAATTCTTCGGCCAATCCACTGGTGTATTATCTCACTAGTAACGAGTTCAAAGAAGCATTCAAGAAAATCTTCAAGGGTCTGCGAGAAAGGAAGAACGTTTTCAGTCTGATTAGGCGCACAGGCAGTTTGCCAGCTTCATCTATGCGTTTATCCAAATCGAAGCAACTAACAGTTAATGGACCTAGATCGGTCAATAATTCTAACAACAAAGAAACCTACAATAAAAGCCACAACAATTGCAAAACTGAGAACAGTACTGTTAATGTTCAGTATGAGAGCTGCGTGTGACAACATTATACTTTTTATCAAGAACAGTTACGTACTAATTTTCAATGCATCTCAAATTGTGTGTGAAGAGAAGGCTTAACTAACCCTAACTCTCCTGTGACTCAGAATCACTGAACTAAGCTGAATCACTGAATTAAGCAGTTTAATTTGTAAATTACGGACAACTTCAGGGGCGTAGCCAGCATTTTTGCATAGAGGGGTTCCTAATCTGGTATTTTTGTCCAGATTGACAATCGAGCTTTGGAAGGCATGGGTTATTAGGCATTCTTCCCCGGAAAATTGATCCTCAGAAATTCCGTTTTGTGATTCTGAGTACAAATTCCCATTAACAGTTCCAAATGAAACAATCAATTTTTCGCTTAAGTGGAGAGATATTGTGATAGACTTAAAATGTTTATATGTTGCAGTTAATTTTTTAACTCGGGTAATTATTGTTTTTCTTTTCTTTTGGGGGATAGTAATGTATGCTAATCAAGTTGAAACAAAATAAAAATAAAAATATTAACCTCATTAGCTCAAACTAATAAGTTCCTGTATTTAATAATAAAGTCGTGAAAAGTTTGAATATGTAATTCCTCTACTTTCTGAAGGATTTTAAATATGGTCTAATTCTAATGAGGAGTTTAAATTAGCCAGTTAAGATCTTTAAGCAGGGGCACCCAACCACGGTTTCCTCCTCAATGCATTGAAAACTCTTTTTAGGCTATCCAGAGTACTTTTAGATATCTAGAAATGCATTCTAAGCGGCACTATAAAATTTGTATCTGTTCGGTCATCCTAGGGCAACTTGAATCTTTTTGAAATTACAAGGGTTTCAGTATCATTTTCCCGAAAATATTAGATGCAATGTAACGTATTACGAAGGAGAGAGTTTTTTCCGATCCCTCTTTCCTCCATATTGTTTGTTTCCTTCTTTCTATGAAAACTAACCTAACCTGGGGAGTGAAATGTGACAAATTAAACTTCAGAAAATCTTAGGTAATTTACTAGTTGAGCTTCGAATATTGTAAGTGAATGGAGCAGTGACGTCTAGGAATTTTCAGCCGTCCTCAAGTAATAGATAATTCTAGGCAATATTTGCTTCTCCGAACAGATACTTTACAGAAAACAGTCGTTGGGTGCCCCTGTTTAAGGATGAGCTAGGATGGAGGTTATTGCACAGAAGGAACAAATCCCTCTTTTTAACCTAGAGTTCTTTCAGATCCCAGTCACCCATTAAAAGTTTGACTCAGATCACAGTTCAAGTATCAAAAAAATCCCAGTTGTGAATTTCCCAGACAGTTTAAAACCAGGCAAACCTAGGTTCTCAAATAATTATAGACGTCCTCAGAGAGCGCCAAAATTGTGGACGTTGGGAACCTAGGGTGCCAAAGTTTTATTTTCATTGATGAGAGAAAAAAGGAAAAGCAACACTTCGAAGGAAACTAGTCCACGGTTTATTTATTTTGTCATAGGGTTTTTTCAGAACGGAGCCACGGTTGAACGCTAGTTGTTCACTTTTTAAGAAAAGTTGTCACTTTTCAAGTTTTGTTCAGACAAAACTTTCAAGTATTTTGCATTGCAATGTTTGGTAGACACATCTTTCTATGCCTGAATACAAATTTTTCATAATAAAGACAACAAAACCTTACCTAAAATTTAAGATTCCGGTTTTTAAAGAAATCTATATTTAAGTCACGCACACTCCCCAGGCTATTTTGATAAATAATTTTTGAACTAATTAACTGTCATAACAAATAGATTTTACAGAAATAGGCTATTATTGCGATTGCGATTCCAAGTAAAATGTTGAACGCTATTTTTTGGACATCGAAGTTGTCACTAATGTTACCAGTCAGATGATCAAGAAGGAGACTCAAAGGGATCCAGTCTTATCCCATGTGTACAAATACGTCATTAGCTTTTGGCCACATGTAGTGGATCCCAGTCTGGTACCATTTAAGACAAGACAAGACGAGTTAAGCACACGGCAAGGTTGCTTATTATGGGGTGCTCTTGTTATTGTTCCTCCATCGCTCCAAGAGAAAGTGTTGCAAGAACTGCATGAAACTCACCCCGGGATCTCTCGAATGAAAGCTTTGGCACGATCTTATGTGTGGTGGCCTAACATGGATTCTGACATTGAATTAACTGTTTCGTCATGTAGCACTCACCAGTCTATGAGATCAGATCCTTCCCCAGTTCAAATTCAAATTCAAATTCATCCTTGGACCTTTCCAGCACAACCGGTCTCCATTCATGTGGATTTTGCAGGGCCAATGTCTGGCTGTACCTACCTTGTGGTTGTTGATGCTTACAGTAACTTTCCAGAGGTAGTCAAAATGTCTACTACATCAGCTAAAGCAACTGTGACCACCTTGCGAGACATATTCAGCAGGCATGGGTTGCCTGAAATTATCGTGTCAGACAATGGGCCCCAATTCACTGCTTCAGAATTTGAACAATTTTGCACCAGCATTGGAATACTACACCGTACTTCAGCGGCGTACAAGCCATCTACAAATGGTCAAGCAGAACGTGTCATACAGATTTTGAAATCAGCTATTAAACAAGCCCAACTTACTAATGCCGATGTATATACTGTTATTGCAAATCATTCAATTATTAGTTTACCGGACCACGCCTCCCTCATTCCACATGGGCCGGAGACTGCACAACCTGCTGGATTTGCGAACACTCTCAGTTGAAACACAAGTTGAGGCTCGCCAATACCATACCATGGTGAGTCGTACAGCACATAGAGGCTTCAGCAAGTTCAATGCCGGCGATTCTGTTCTTGCTCGAATTTTTGGAAGGGGAGGAAAATGGGTGCGTGGAGTAGTTACTAAAGTCCTTGGGTCTCGTCATTATATTGTCCAGGTGGCAGGTAATCTGTGGAAATGACACATAGACCAGTTGTTGAGACGCCCTGCAGATGTGGCTTCGACGCGTGGCTTTTTAGCATCCGACTACCAGTCTATGCCGCTTGATGTATCTCCTGATATGGATCAGCCTTGTGAGAATTTTCCCGACTCAACTATACCGTCAACCGTAAAGTAGGTAACGACTTCATAATCATTAAACGTAATTAAAGCTGTCTAATCGATATTATCAACGAATTCTGTGAATTTGAAACAACAAACAAGGCCTGAGGTGAGTTCTCTAAAGCAAGATGAAATTCAGTTTTAGATACAACCGGACCGCGGGAAAGTATTTTACTTTTAAGTTTGAAATTAACCAATTCCGACTGTCCATCGATGAAGACATTCGATGAAATGTTTACATTCACAAGTGACCATGAATTACAGCACAAAAATATCCAAAACTGTTTATTACAATTAACAGAACAATATATAGTGTAGACTTGCTACAAGTCTACGTCACCAGTTTCTTAGTTAGCGGAGTGATGTACCATGTTAAACGACTCCTCAAGATGGTCATACTGTAGGATTTCCTTCAAAGACTTGAGAGTTAGAGCAACATCATGCATAACCTGAGATCAGGCTCTATTTTCGTTTCGCTTTGAAAATTACATTCCGGCGGGCAAGGCGAAACGAAAAGAGAGCCTGATACAAACCTTTAACGAAAAGTCTGCCGCCCACTTTTTTGATTGATTGACATTTGCCGAATCAGCAATCAGAATTACTTCCGTTTCTTGTTTTTCTATATGCAAATTTTTCACGCGTGGGAGAAATGCAGACTAGCTGACTTAAAAAATAGCTTTTATCTGTTAATTTTTTCAGCAAAAAAACAGTCAGCACAATTAACTTCTTGCGAGATTAAGGGAGATCTCGAAGGTTACTTCTGTAGGCGTAGAAGGTAAAGAGTTTTCGAAAAGACGGCGACACGATGTTCTACGAGTTTTATTATTTTGGCTAGGCGCTCTGGAATTTAAAAATCTCTATTTTTTCCGTTGTCTTGATATTTTCCTCGGCAATTTCCCCCGATTTTCGGTACATAAATCTTTAAAAACAAAAGCAAACAGCCAACGAGCGAGGACACCAGTTTTCCTGGTTTACTTTTTACAAAAAGCGAAGGCAAACAACCAGTCTGTTAGCACACTGAAAATTCCTTGAACAGCGATGCGATATTTTTCGTCTAATACTTCACAGTTGGCGATTGAGGTTTCTTTCGCAGTGTTCCTCCGCCTGCGTACCCCGTTAAGAGAAGTCATTCTCGGCTAAACTTTCAAATGAAACCAGTTTTAAGATGGACAGTATTTCGATTTGCACCCGTTTGTTGGTAAATCAAAGGGCACCTTGTTAGCGGTCAACAACTTGCAGAGGGATTCAACTCCGCAATACACTCACTTTCCGTAAATAAAGCAAATCCTGAGAAGATATGAACAACCATATGAATTTTCTGAATTTCCATGGCACATATTAAGGCATATTTTCCTACCATAAGACCATAAAACAATAAAAAAGACAGCAAAATCGATCCTTCTTTCCGCCGAAGACGAATCATTCACGAAAACAACCGCGCGAGGATTTTTGAGCTTTCACTTCCGACGTTTCCGACAGCCAATCAGATCTTGTGTTATTGTCTAACAGCCAATGATCCCTCTCTACCCCAAATCAAAGCTGCTAGCAATACAAAACCATGCTAAGGACTTGGAGGGATAACTATGAATGGAGGGGAGGACGAGGTGAGTGTTATATTTCATAGACCTGTGACTAGCAGCGATTTGACGAAGGAAATGTCGGTTTTCGCTGGAGTGTATCAACATTTTTGCAACTGGTTGTAGCTACGAAGCAGTGGCGATCAAATATTGAAAAATAATGCAAGAAATGACTTTAATTCTGCGTATCAAGACGAGTTGTCGTATATGTCTTCTGATTGAAGAATGTTCTTGTTTGTTATATTTCAAAACAGCTAGGGACATACTCGAAAAAGAGGGCTGGGGTGTGGTCAAAACCTTACGCATGCATAAAGTCATATCTCGTCCATGAAGGTAACTAAAATAAGAAATGGTGAAAAGTTAGACATAAACATCCTCCCTACAGGTAACTGATTTGGACTACACAAATATGTAACGGGCTTTAACCGCGAATTCGACTGAGTCAATTCTTTTTTGTTGTGTTCCTTATTGGCCTAGAAAGTGGGTGAGATTTTTCAGCCAATGGCGTCCTTTTTAATTGTCTCAAATGATAAATTAAAGCATTTGCCTTTTTCTCAGGTCAACGATGGCTGTTTATGGTAACGCAACAGTCAAGGCATCGTACCTTGAAGAACCTCTGGCAGCCACCATTTTCCAGATCTCATTGTGGTCAGCGATAGCATTTTTGGGAGTCATTGGAAATCTTTTAGTCTGCATAGTGATTCTAAGGCGTCTAAAGAAGACATCAATGAACTATTACTTACTAAGTTTGGCCATAGCCGATTTGGGGGTACTGGTTATCATTTATCCAGTGGCGGTGTGTAAATATATTGAGCCATTTGTGTGGCTACTGGGGGAAACATTTTGCCTGTACAAGATTCCTACAGAGGAAACATTTTTCGGAGCCTCTATTTGGTCGATAACAGCTATTGCAATCGAAAGGTATAGAAATATCGTTGGTGTCTACCGATATCAGTTTTGGAACAGGTCTAGAGCAAGGACTGCGTCTGGAATCTTTGACGTGTGGTTGGCATCATTTCTTGTTTCGTGTGTTCCTATGTACCCTATCATGAAATACGATCAGGAGGCATCAAAATGCACGACTGATTTGTCAAACGAACCGTATAAATATACATATAATATAGCTCTTTTCATCGTATGGTATGTTATTCCTTTGACTGTTATAACTTTCACTTATGTGAAGATAAGACGAGTGAAAGAGAGCTTTGAATTCCGTAGCTCAATAAACGTTGAAGATAGCTTTGACTTTTCCAAAATGACACCATCTACTGTAACTTCAAGACAAAAGCAACAACAAAAAATATGGAGAACGAGTAATAAAACAGTACGCATTCTTACACCTCTCGTTATATTGTTTGGTGTGGCAATGTTTCCTTTAAATGCTCTCCGATTGATGTCTCTGATAAAACAAGATATTTGGAAGAATAAGTACTACAACCTGGTAGTGGGTCTAGTGAACCTCTTCGTCATCATCAATTCTTCGGCCAATCCACTGGTGTATTATCTCACTAGTAACGAGTTCAAAGAAGCATTCAAGAACATCTTCAAGGGTCTGCGAGAAAGGATGAACGTTTTCATTCCGATTAGGCGCATGGGCAGTTTGCCAGCTTCATCTATGCGTTTATCCAAATCGAAGCAAATAACAGTTAATGGACCTAGGTCGGTCAACAATTCTAACAACAAAGAAACCTACAATAAAAGCCACAACGATTGCTATACTGGGAACAGTACTGTTAATATTCAGTGTGAGAGCTGCGTGTGACAACATTATACTTTTTGTGTTAATTATACTTTTTATCAAGAACAGTTACGTACTAATTTTCAATGCATCTCAAATTGTGTGTGAAGAGAAGGCTTAAGTTCATTATTGTGTCTACAGCTAGTGTAAAAGGTCCATAGTCAACCGCAAGAGTGAGGATATATGAAAAGAGTAATCGTTCTATTTTGTTTTTGTATCAATAACTCTTGCCCGGTTGTTGAGGCGACCTCATAAAAGTAAAAGCATACTGTACTCATATTAAGTATCTTAGTTAACAGCTTTAACTTTGCTGAAATTGATCCAGATAGCGACGCTGCGGTCTGGTAGTAGCATAGTTGGGATATTTTACTCCGTTTTTTTTGCGGAGGAATCTAATTACTTTGCGGAGTAATACATTGACGTTGATGAGGTCACGGCCTAGCATAATTTTCATCTTCGGCTAGTATAATTTGCACTTATCGGCTAGTTTTGCAGCACAAAATTATGATTCATTGATGATCATGCAAACAAAAGTCACATTTAGGGGACCTGGGTCCCCCAGGAAGTGACCCAGGCCTCTTTCCGCAGTACTCAACGCCTGCGCATAACTGACTACCTCGGTTACCCAAGATTGCTTCCGCGTGCTGGTTAGTAACTGCTCGAGTTGTTATAGTTGTCAGACAATGAATGGTTCACTTTTAAAGTTTCTGGATATAAAAAGGGCACATATTTTTGTCATTTACTTGTTTGCTAGGATAAGCATATTAAGCTACTTTTTCGAGCAAAATCTATCAAAGCCCAGCTCTAGTTCATGAAGAAATGCTGCAGAATCTCATTAAGATAAGGTCATGTGCTGTTTAAGGTGTTTTAAGTGGATGAATGTCTTGGTTTTTGATTGGTTGACTGAAAACTCTGAAAAGTTTTCATTGGTTGATTCATGTTGTCGAAGGAATACAAGCTAACTCTCCTGTGACTCAGAATCACTGAACCATGATGTAATTAAGTATTTTCCTTTGTAAATTACGGACAACGTCAGGGGCGTAGCCAGCATTTTTGCATAGAGGGGTTCCTAATGTGCTATTTTTGTCTAGATTGACAATCGAGCTTCGGAGGGCATGGTTTATTAGGCATTCTTCCCCGGAAAATGTTAATATTTTGATCCTCAGAATTCCGTTTTGTGATTCTGAGCACAAATTTCCATTAACAGTGCCAAATGAAACAATCAATTTTTTGCTTTAGTGAAGAGATAGTGTGATAGACTTAAAATGTTTATATGTTGTAGTCAATTTTTTAAGTGAGGTAATTTTTGTTTTTCTTTTCTTTTGGGGGAATAGTAATGTATGCTGACAGGAGCCCATAACCCTGATGCTGATAAAGTTGAAACAAAATGAAAATAAAAATTTTCTGCGATAAAAAATTAACTACAACATATATGTTGATAATCGTTGAATACATTAAAACACACTGTAGTCTTGTGACTTGCCGTTTTCTCAGTAAGGACATTAGCAAGAAGGAGGCATTATGGATGCTTCTGTGCAAAGGTGTCTATTGTTGCACTTAGGGCCAATTTGCGTAATGCAATGTTCATCAGAGCAAGTGCAGCGGACTCTCGCTCTTCAGTCATGGTTGCTGCCAAGTACTTTTTTAAAATCTGCGCAATGTGCTAAGCCATCGCCCACGTTCTGCTGATGAAATTTGTAACGTACTTGAAATACGCAGTAACTTGAAGTTTGGAAAGAATTCATGGCCAAGCCCTCAACAGCACTTCCAGAGATGTCTTTTTCCAGGTTGAGTCACTTGCACTGACAACGGAAAAGCCGCGTCATGAAAATTTAGGGGTGATGGTAGCCTAATGGACATCAATGTGTCACTTTCGGAACCTGATACTGAGCAGGCACTGCATTATGGTAACCTGGGTGGCATATGATGAATTTATAATTCAAAACATCAACGCTGATTCATTCTACCTTCTCACTTTTAGGCCTCTAACGAGTTTATATTAAATCCTCTCATATTCAATCGATTACAACATGCAATTGAAAGCAATTGAGACCAAGAAAGGGCCGGTGTTGAATCCCACATTGCAGCCTTGTATACAAAAGGGCCTCGTATGATCTTCCTCGTAGTAATAGAAATAAAGAAAAAATACTACAACTGCAAAGACTGATCAGACATTATACGAACCCTCAAAATAGAATGTGATACTTTTTTTTATTGTTCTCGTTTTCTTTACAGCTAAGATCTCATTCCTCTTGGAATTATAACCAGTGCCGAAGCCCTGGGGGATGGTTCCAGAACCCCTGGAACCCTCCCCTGGCTACGCCACTGAACTTATTGTCAAACCGCATTATATTCATGGAATAAAGACAACAGACTATGACGTAATCGGTATTTATGTATTCCTCAGCAAAAAGCCGGAGCATAACACCCTCACTACACTACTTTTGATTCACCGCAGAACCTGAACTAAGTGCAATAATGGTAGACTGAGCTATGCCTTTGGACCAATAATTAGACTCCAAAATACCGGCACTGGAATCTCTTGTGTCTAAAGTAGGTCACTATGCTTAGAAGAGGAGAATGAGAAAAGGACTGAGAACAGAAGTACGCAAGGTAATCTGGGACGATCTTTGCCCTCTTCTATTCGTCCTCTTAGGTCCACTTGAATTTCTTTTGTTGGTTTTGCTTTTATTTACTGGCGGAAAATAACGATGTGATAAGTGCGAGATTGAGCGCAAGTAGGAATTTTTAGTTCAAGTGATTTAGAAAACAATTGATTGTAGCAATCTCATCCCTTGCGCGGTTTTATGCTGGTCAAGAAATGGAAAGAGTGGGCATTATTAAGAAATGATAAGCTCGAAATTTTTACCTAGTATGCGTAATCAATCTCGTGCTTTTAGTCAAATCAGAAATGTAAAGGTAGCTACCGGTAGTTGTGCAAAACAGCGTATCCGCTCTCTTGCATATCATTTTCAACAGACGATAAGTAGCCAAGATTTCTCTTCAACGTAAATTTGCCAAGCAACATGTTGGACAGAGTTAGAATTTAATACCAGGGGTGGGATGGGGGGCGCTCAAGGAAAGTTATATTAGAGCAGAGGTCTGTCCGCGAGACTTTTAAAGCCTGACCCTTTTTGAGACAAAAAACAGTTCATTTCGTGACCCTGTTTTAGAATGGAAACCATTTTAAATGACCCTGATTCGTTTCCTTTCGCATAAAAAATTAAGTTGTTGCTGTTGTTGTTGTTAAATATCTTTTCAAACTAACATCATGGAATTATTTTTTTTTAAAAAAATGTTTGGTACCGCAAATATGGGCCAATCATCGCCAACCTTCACACTCTTCTCAAGGTGTCCGGTCCAAAAAGACACCCCATTTTCAAAAGACGTTAGATAGTGGAAATGCTGACTCTGTTTAAGACTCAAGATCCTGAATGCCATGTTGATCTGTTTAGGCCAAATAAGGGGGTGCCCCCTGAGGGTTCATTTCAACGCCTCATCTTTTTACTCTACCGATCATCAAACTTTTCTAAATCCTGATCAATGTTGTACAGCAGAAATTGCTAAGTGTTTACATATGAAATAATATTATTTGCAGTTGA
Source organism: Porites divaricata (assembly GCA_038088405.1). Taxonomy (NCBI): domain Eukaryota; kingdom Metazoa; phylum Cnidaria; class Anthozoa; order Scleractinia; family Poritidae; genus Porites; species Porites divaricata. The sequence continues at coordinate 17,880,642 of JBBMOI010000013.1, forward strand.
GCGACGTAGAGAGAGGCGATCTTGACTTTTTGGATCATTTGTATGAGTGGTAAATGCTTGTTTTTGCCTATGAAGGGCTTTCTCCTCTGTAGTGGCTTCTTTGTGCCGTAGTAATGTTGTGCAAGGGAAAAAAGAAAGAGCGTCAGGGAATCGATGGGAAAGGGAAAAAGATTACTTTTTAATTACTGCTATTTTTATTAAAATACACCGAAGAAAGTATCAAAGGGGCTCTAGGAATTGCCACTTGATCACTCGTTACCATAGAAACCACCTGTCACCAAATTTTGATCTGTCTCTTCGTCCCATTTGACCCCTTCTACATGTAAGTTCTGTCTTTATGCGCGTATAACTCGAATTAAATAAAATGCTGGAGCGCTCCAAGTTTGTGTGACAACGTTAAACTACCGTGCCGGCAAGAAATTCTCACGCCAACTAACTTTTGCCGATTAAGCGAATTTAAACAATCACTAATTCGAAGCACGGGCCGGAAAGAAAAGATGAAAGTTAGAATAGCTTTATGTTACGAAGATTAAAAATAAACATATTTAGGACATCCTGTGCTCTTGCTTGCTGTCAGTTTGTAATAAGAATTCTAAAGTGATGACGTCATGAAATATAAATTTGTGAAACTATGGAATTTGTTAGAATATTTTGAAAGAACAACATCTGAAAGACCTACCTTGAATCCTCTATTAAGCTCCCCTCTCAAATAAGCCCTCTTCCTCTAATAAGCCTCTACTTTCCATTAGACCCCCCACCCCTCCCCTAATGATTCTTCACTAATAAATGATAGGCTGTATTAATCAATCACGACTGGAAAAATTCGTGTGGATTGATAAACGCCCATACCTATTAAGCCACCTCCCCCCTCAAATGGGCTTGAAATAAATAAGCCCACGGGGGTTTAATAGAGGATTTACGGTACTTTCCTATAGCTACAACAATTTCGCGCCAAAATTAAGGAGTAATTCGTCACCTATGATATTATTATAATAATTTTATGCCTGATATTGCGCACATTAAGAGACAAATATAACATAACGTATCTATCAATCACTTACAATGGCAATTTACCAGACAGAAAGGGAACTCATTAATCACTGGATTGATTACAAATGCCTTTGTGGCCTTTGTTACATCACGTATACCTACGAACAGCTTTTAAGCGTTTACATGGTGGAAATCGCTTTTTTACCCAGCAGGCATTCAGTTATGTTTGGTGCTCATGTGGGCTGAAGAGTAAACGAGCTGTAAGGTAAGCTGATTCTAACGCTATGCTCACACTATGCTAGATACCTTTTCCTGCCGACACGAAAAGCTATCCTGTATAGTATGAAAACCTATCCGTTTTGTGCCTGTCCACTTTACAGATCGACGCAACTCAGTTCTGCTCCGTTACAGAAATCTCGCCGAAATCACCGTTCTTACGTGTGATCAAAAGCCATACTCGGTATGGTTTTCGTGCTGACGCAAAAGTTATCCGGTTTAGTGTTAACATAGTCCAATGCTATATTTTATATTTTCCATACTGATTACTTTAGGCGACGTCTTATTGAACTTTGATGCTCAAAAGGTATGCCAGAACCTAGGGTGCCAAAGTTTTATTTTCATTGATGAGAGGAAAAAGGAAAAGCAGCACTTCGAAGGAAACTAGTCCACGGTTTATTTATTTTGTCATGGGGTTTTTTTTAGAACGGAGCCACGGTTGAACGCTTGTTGTTCACATTTTAATAAAAGTTGTCAATTTTCAAGTTTTGTTCAGACAAAACTTTCAAGTATTTTGCATTGCAATGTTTGGTAGACACATCTTTCGATGCCTGAATACAAATTTTTCATAATAAAGACACAACAAAACCTTACCTAAAATTTAAGGTTCCTGTTTTGAAAGAAATTTGTATTTTAGTCACGCACACTCCCCAGGCTATTTTGATAAATAATTTTTGAACTAAGTAACTAAAACGACTTTTTTCGCTATGGCAAGTAACTGTCATAACAAATTTGATTTTACAGAAATAGGCTATTATTGCAATTGCGATTATAAGTAAGGCAGTAAAAACGAATTTTCGGTATAATTTAACAGCCAGTGATTGCAATTATATAATATACATGTTGTCAGGGATTCCTTGAGTCTTAAGTAAGCACGTCAAAGCCCGCCCCCTCGGGCTATTCGGCACTACTGTCGTGATGAAGTTACTGCAAGTTCGGGTAGAAGTGTGCTGTGTCTAGACCTTCGAGCCCTGACCCTGTTAAAGACGAAATAATTTATTTCGCTATACACGTTTTAAGACAAGAGGCCTTATTTCTTGACCCTGAATCTTTTGTGTCGCTTACAGAATAAAACTAACATCATGGAGTTAGATGTTACTATCGCGAAAAACAATTTGATGCCACATATGTAGACCGCTCATCGCCAACCGTAATACTCTTTTAAGGCCTTCCGCTCCAAAAAGACACCCTGTTCAAGATGCTAAATAGGGAAAATTTATATCCTGTTATATCAAGAATCTGAATACCATACCCTGTTCAGCGGCACATGTACCCTTGTAGGTAAAAAAGAAGAGCGCCCTCCACGTAGCCTTGAGAGCACAACTACAACTATGGGATTTGGTTAGAGAATAAAGGGACAAATACACAGTAATTCTAAGCAGCAGATTTATTTCTTCTTCTTAAAGCGAGAACTTTGTTAGCCGTAGGCTTCTAAGTACTTAGTTTCTTTCAATAAAGCTCTTGGTAAGATAAACTTTTCATATAGAAGAATAATCCGTCAGCGCTCTCCCGCTATTTGTGCGTCAACCTTTACAAATGTGTCAGCATAACATTTTACGGTTTTGTCCAGCATTTTGTGCAGCGCGTTACATGGTCACGATTGTCTAAAAACTTGCAGTTACAAAACAAGAGAGTTCTGAGGCATTTTTACTGAAGTTAAGGAAAAAATCTGTCATAAACTTTCGAGATTATTTATATTTGTGGTAAAAAATGCTGTTGCAATTATATTCCGTGATCTCAAACATTTTTACGTCCAAAAGAAAATAAACAACATTTTCTTAATGTTCCATCATTCTTTATTTTCAAGGATAATAAAAATCATAGAAATCAGTTGAATCCTTACTGCTGAAAAGCGTGATTCATAAAATTGCATAACATAACATAACATAACGTAATTAAGCAATAGAAAACGTTTTCCCTGTTTGCATAGCCTGATATAAACACGAGAGCGGTTGGGAGAATTCGAGACAGTCATGCAAACCCGAGATGAAGTCAAGGGTTTGCATAACTGTCTCGAATTCTCCCAGCCCCTCTCGTGTTTATATCACAAGACAGAAAACGTTTTGTATTGCTCAAATGGTGTTGCTTTTAAGCTATTACAATTTTAATTTTAATAATATCTAAAATAATCAAATAAACAGGTAGTATTAATTAAAAGTTATAAATAGAAATCTCTGTTTCTCATGCTTTTGTTTTGTAGAATAAAATTCTCTAAGTTGAAATGCTTCATAGACATATAGTAGCCAAGTTTTTTTTACCAACATATCGATCAATATTGTTAAAAAGAAATATAACTTTTTCCGATTTATTCAAGTCTATGAATTTGGAGTACTTGGTTTCTACGTCTTGAAAAAACTGCTGTCTTGAATTGTGATATAATTTTGCATTCAAATAGAAAATAATTTTCATTTTCCACTTTATTCGACGAGTAGTATAAAGCTGACATTTCCAAGGTTCTCAGGAATTTTAGGAAGATGGTATCTATCAGTTTCAATTCTTAACCTGTGATTAATTGATCGTAATTTTGCTACTGCCTCGCGGTGCTTTTCGTTTTTAATAAGGTCTAAATATTCTTGTCTGCTCACATCATTCTTCATCTTAAAAGTGAAATAGAATTTCAATTTTTTTGTAAGATCGCAACATGTTTATTTGACCCTTTTTTTAATTATTTATTTAATTTATTTATTATTTAAGCTAAATTTATATTACATCTGCGGCACGTTTGCGGTGACAGTTTTCACGCTTTGCGGAGTCCCGGGGTTTCCGGGGTGGAAATGAAAATTTATGAGAGATCGTTGCAAGCTCTCCTTTCCTCGGCCCCCTCGCTCGCGCGTTCTCGCGAGGCTCACTTCGCTTACCCAAATAGGAGAGCTTGCTCGCAGGCTAATAGCCTCGAGCATTAACTTTAATATATAGAGAGCTGATGATGCAGATGCCACCAGCAGGGCATAGATCTTTTAGATTCGAGGAGGAGCTAGCTTTGACATAATGGTTTTGTTTCGCGTATTCTAAAAAAATACACACCCGAGAAGGCTTTACTTTCACCAGAAAAGCCAGCATGGTTACTTTTTTTAAAGGAGGTTATGCCCTCTC